>CM065708.1:27599527-27601340 GCA_017654935.2 Phymorhynchus buccinoides | reverse complement strand
CCCCCCCCCTCCCCCCCCCTCCCCCTATCCTCCTCCCCTTCCCCTTCCCTCCTCTTCCTCCCTCTAATCTCACTCTCCTCTCTCTCTCTCTCTCTCTTCTTTCCTCTCTCTTCTGCTACCTCTCTCTCTTCGCGCTCCTCTCTGTTCTCTCTATCTCTCTCTCTGTCTCTTCTCTCTCTCCTCTCTCCTCCGTGTTTCTCCCCCCTCTTCTTCTCTCATCTTCTCTGTCTCTCTCTCTCTTCTTTCTGTCTCTCTTTCTCTCTCTCTTCGCTCTCTTCTCTCTCTCTGGTCTCTCTCCTCTCTACTCTCTCTCTCTCTCTACTTCTCTCCTCTCCTGTTCTCTCTCTCTCTCTGTTTCTCTCTCTCTCTCTATCTCTACTTTGTCTCTCTATCTCTACTCTCTGCTGTCATCTCTCTCTCTCTATCCTGTCTCTATCTCTCTCTTCTCTTCTCTCTCTCTCTCTCTCTCTCTGTCTCTCTCTCTCTCTCTCTCTCTCGTCTCTCTCTCTCTCTGTCTCTCTCTCTCTCTTCTGTCTCTCTCTCTCTCTTCTCCTCTCTACTTCCTCTCCTTCTGTTTTCTCTCTCCTCTCTCTCCCTATCTCTCCCTGACCTCTCTCAACTCATTCCTCGATATCTCAATCTCCTTTCCTGTCCTCTCTCTCTCTTCTCCCTCAAAAGTCATATGCTCTCCCTATTTCCTGACATTGACTTTGGGCTGACATGCCTAATTGGTATGGGTCTGCAGTAAACCGTTTCGGCTGGGTGAAATTGGAGACGGGCTCACGCACTCAGCAGATTTATAGTGCATCTCATAACCCTCGAGTAGTAATTATAGTGTGTTGTTTCACCCCCAGTACGAAGTTTTAATGCGTCTGTCACGCACATTTGACGCACAGAATGGGGAGCCCTGTTATATTCCTCCTGAACATTCATCATTTGGAAAAAGAGGAAACCATCAGAATCTGGGACAGATTACAAGAGGATGTGACAGAATTGTGTTCAAAAGGAACAGTTCTTTTGTGTGGTGATTTGAATACAAGAACTGGGAACAATCCACGTTTTATACAAATGGACAATGAATGTAACGATCATTATAATGTATTAGACAATTATAATGTTGAAACTGTATTCCAGAGAAAATCAATGGATAGAATTGTACAAAAGAATGGTAGAAAGCTGCTATCTTTATGCATAGATAACAACATGTATATCTTAAATGGCAGATCACTAGGTGATCTCAAAGGACGATACACATGCTATACGCCCAAAGGATGTAGTGTAGTAGATTACTTTGCTTGCTCACAAGAGATGACAAAAGACATTATAAACATGAAGGTAAAGTCTCTTACATAATTTTCTGATCATTGTCCAATTGAATTAAAATTTCACCTTCCTTAACTTTTAAGTTCAAAATTTAAGAACTTCATATATAATGATAATGACAAATTAAGAAACTTAAAAGCCACACTCATGTTCACAGATCATATAGAAAGTAATGTGAAGTTCAAGTGGGATGGAAATTCTTGTAATTGATTTTATAAGGCATTTAGTCTTCCTTCAGTAAGTTGTCTTACTCAAGAATTCAATATAAAGTTAGATACAAAAATAAATGATGCACAGCAATGCTCAACCAAAATGGTTGACGAGATCACTGATGATTTTACACAGATTCTTAATAATGCAGGAAAACTAAGCTTACAGTACTATCGCCAAAAACGTAGACGAAGAAAAAGGAAAGGCAAAAAGTGGTTTGATACTGATTGCTACACTTTCAAGAAAGAAATGAAATCTTTATTAAATGCATTGAACAGGT
>CM065708.1:27549527-27572027 GCA_017654935.2 Phymorhynchus buccinoides | reverse complement strand
CCAGTCTCGTATTACTTGTGGCAGCCAATAGTGTATAATCTATTTGTGTTTGAGCGCCTTGTATAAGCTTTAACCCTCTCACTCTGATCAATCGAACCGATAATCTATATTGAATACCAAGTGATGGGAAGTAACTCCGAACGTCACACCAAATCTTTTATTTTTAAAAATCACCCAGAATAAAGTCTAACTCACATTTAATTTCTGAAAGATGCATATTGAATAGCAATGATGATATTTTCATTCCAAAGCTAACACACTGTCACACAACAAACCATGAATTGGAATTAAAAAATCCGTAATGGCGCTCCGAGCATCGCCCCGAGTCAATACTGCGTCACGTCACGTGGAAAGAAGAAAATGTTTTGGGGTCACTTCGAAAAATCCGTTCAAAAAGACTATTGGGTGCTTTCCCTTGCTGTAAAGACCAAAAACGGATCAGTGAGTGTCAGGAACGGGAAGAACTAACCTAGTATATTGCATTGTGGGTAGGGAGAAAGTGAAAGTGAAACTACTAGACCTGGCGTTCAGCGGGCGCAATCGGCGTCATCAGGCACCAGGGAAGGAAAAAAAATCGGGCGGATTTCGGTTCTGCAGTCTTGAGAGGATTAAGCTTGTTGTGCTCGTTCTCATTTGTTTATGTTGCTGCTTTACTACGTGATTCTCAATAAAACTTCGTTTAAACCAGACGTCTCTGAATACATTCAGGGGCGAATCCTTCCCCAACAGCAAACAATTCAAACGAGGTTACCAGGCTGCAGTGGAAAGTGTCACACTCTACAATCAGGTGAGCTACTGCTTCGATAACACCAAGAAGGCTGATTCCACTGAGTTAGACCGCATTTCACGAGCTGCGTCGAACATCTCACAAGAAGGACATCGATCACGCCAGTATCCAGCCACCACGACAGGTGTTGTCTGAGGAAGCTCAACAAGATCCTGAGCGATTGACAGCCACCCTCTTCATCCAGTCCTGGCCCGGCAGTGTGAGTCCAGTCGGTCATGCAGCAGTCGCCTCCTGTCCCTGAGTTCCAGAACCAACCACTACAGGAACTCCTTTCAACTCAACTGAACTCAACTCAACTTTTATGTTGTCCTCATAAAAACAAGGATAATTTTCCTGCGGACACGTCATATGTACACACAAGAAACCAAACAATTTATAAAAGAACAAAAATAAATGGTAATTACGTTCTTTGAAAGTTTCTTTCACACTTCACACGCCCCGCTTGCGCGCTCACTTTCATACCACCCTCCACCCTTCCCACCAACATCCCACCTCATCACAGGGCTTTGGCAATGAAACATTATAGACCCTGTTTAAACAATCAAAACATCTCTCCCCCCCTCTCTCCATTCTCCTGTCCCCTCCCTCCTCCCTCCTCCCTCTCTACTCTTCTCGTTCCATCACCCCCCCCCCCCCCCCCTCTCCCTCTCACCTCTCCCACCATCTACCCCTTTCTCCAAACCCACCCTTCTCTTCCGCAGTAATACAATGAACTAAAATGAATGAAACAAATTATACGTACACATGCCTAATAAAAAAAATAGTTAGACTAAAAGCAATCACAGTCATCAATATATTTATCAGCATAAAACACAGCAGAAAGGCTAAATACAAACTGAATTAAATACAAAATTATAAGAAAATAATGATGTATAAAATCATTAACCACTTTTCCAGCTGCACACTGAAGTCACCCCCACCCCCACCCTACCCCCTACCCACACACACACACACACACACATACACACACACACACACACACACACACACACACACACACACACACACACATTAAAATTGAGCATATGACTGATATGAGATGAAGATGATTTTAACATTAATAAGTAAAATACAAAAGCATATCCACACAGATCCAAATATAAGTGCATAAATAAGATTTAAAAAAACACCTAAATCAATATTTTTTTATTTTCTTCCTGCCCACGGCCGGCCATCCGCCTGTTCAACGGTCAACAGCAGTGACCACAAAGACCATGAAGATCCTCTGTGTGTGTGTGTGTGTGTGTGTGTGTGTGCGTGTGTGTGTGTGTGTGCGTGCGTGCGTTATTGATTGATTGATTGATTGATTGAGGAAACGCGGGCATCATTTCACGCGAGATATATTTCACGCGACACCGAGCATGTAGGCTGACCGTCATTTGCGCCTCTGTGAATGGATTTGGCCTCTTCTTCTTCTTCTTCTTCTTCTTCTTCTGCTGCTGCTGCTGCTTTCCCTGGTCATATGGCCATAATGGGTAAGGTACGTGTGTGTCCAGTTTTCAGTTTTCACTGGTCTCCCCGCTGCATTCAGCCAACACGTTCCGATTTCGGAGGAGCTCAAAGGAGAAAATTAAGAAGATTTTTTGTTGTTGAAAACAGGCAAGGAGAATGGGCCAATAAGGCAGAAAGATAGTTAAATGACAGAAAGCAAAGGGAAAAGGCAGAGTCAAAGAGAGTGAAAGATTAGTGGAAGTTACAAGCACATAGCTTCGAGAAGGTGGGGGAACCATTCGTACAAAAGACCCCCCGGTATCCACACGGGGGAAATTTGGCCTATTAAAAAGTCACACTTTAGATGGAGAAGAACAAAGATTCAAAACTAGAAAATCTATTTAAATTTTGTTTCCTGTGTCTCCATGATGAATGTTTGCTCTACATTATGAAAAAAGTGAAATTTCAGTTTTCGCCAAAAATTTAGTAAGCATATGACCTGTTTTCACGTGCAACATCACATATGGCCTGTATTCATTGGGCGCAATGGTCAGTATATTGATCGTGTGACCCCAAAGAGAAGACTTGATGACTACAACGGGCGCAAATGAGCATAGGAGGAGCAACAACAAAAAAGGTGTAATTGAGATGCGCTGGATCCAAAGTGCATTTCCGAAATCAAATTTAATCCAACATCCACCTGGGTTTGAATCCAATGGGTCTTTAACAATTCGCAGTACCCACTTTGTCCTCATTTACCTTACAGATTTGTACAGTTTTAAAAAAAAAGTATAATTTGACGTCAGTAAATTATAATCGTCATTAAAGGGTGACGATTTTATTCTCAAGTCTTCAAAAAGTCACCACGAAGTTTCTAATACTCTTGCTGACCACACAAAAACTCCACAAAAAACATGCCTACTACTCTCTCTGGGCACAGCCTCAAGCAATCCTTGGCTGAAGAAAAGCTTGTAGACGAGGAAAACGAAACAAATTATCGTCGTGGTCAACAACACGGCGTTTGTGATGCACATCAAATTGAGTACCAAGCCGTCGCCAACCTGCTTTTCAGTCGTATTTGTTCAGCACTGACTTTGATCTTTGGTCTTTGGGGCAACGTGTTTATCATCATCGTCATCAGATCTACTCGATCTAGATCGAAACGCACCAAAGGAACTTTGAAGTTCTCCATTGGTAGTTTTTATTTCCAAGCCCTAGCCGTGTGTGATGCGCTGCTGCTAACCATAGTCCTTTTTCCAAGATGGATGGAATCTGTTGCGCGTTGGAAATTTGACGTGGAAGGAAATGTGATGTGTTCCTTAAACTTATTTTCCTATGAAGCGCTTTTCAACGCCTCTTCGTGGGTTTTGGTGGTATTCAGTCTGTTCAGGACTTTGGCGGTGGCGATACCTCACATCTTTAAATCGTACGCCTCCAAATATTGGGTGCATGTCATAGTGATTGCTGGCATCGTGTTAGGGTCATCGGGGTTAGGTTTGTACGGCACCCTCGGTTTGGATTACCAGCACTGCTACTTTGGAAGCTCGGCTCTTCGCAATCATAGCAAGCTAAAGCAAGAATACGTTTTTGCCAGCTTGTCCTTTATACTCGCGATTCCTTTCGTTCTCATTACGGTTTGTAACATCGTTTTGATCGTACAATTGGGAAAAGCTCGAGTTCGAAGGCACCAGCACAAGATAGAGTCATTGTCTTTGCCCCGGATGACTTGTGTACAGAACTGCAGGGCCCGCATTCACGCCAACCGGAAATCGTTCACCGTTATCGTTATCTCCGTGACGTTTTGTGTTTCTCTGTTTCCCAAGTTTTTACTGGAAGTTCTGGACGTGACACAAAACCTGTGCATTCCTGAAGTGCCTCTCTTCGTGAACGCTGTAGTTGTCACGCTGTTCTACCTTAACTCTGCAATCAAATTCTATATCTACTGTTTCACGGGGAACAGGTTCAAAAAGGAAGCACGTCAGCTCTTTAAGAAACTGTTTGACTGCTATTCTATGCACAATTATGAGAGCGCTGCTCGCTACCGGCCCCCACCCCTCTCCCCCACTGCGACAATCACCACCGACTTTATGTCCGTTTCTTCATCTGCATCGATGCTCGCTGTAGGATTCGAAATGTCGGAAGACAGCTTGGCAGGTGACGAGTCAGAGATTATCGCAAAACCGGGTGCAAAACCGGGTGCAAAACCGGGTAAAGACAGGGTCAGCCCTGGTTCTGAAGGGCTTGAAGGAAAGCCACCACTTGATTTCTCTGCTGCAGTCATAAGGCATACTGTGGAACCCCTCTCACCAGCAGCAGCGCTGGAGACAGACGTATTGCCTCCGACGAAAGGTTCAGGAACTCAGCAACAGTTCACTTCAGGAAGTCCGCTGCAGACTGATAGAGAAAGTTTAGCATCCCCTCAACAGCCTACTCCAGGAGCTCCTCAACAGCCTAATACAGAAAGTTCAGCAACTGCGCAACAGCCTACTCCAGGAGCTCCACAACAGCCTACCTCAGGAGCTCCTCAACAGCCTAATACAGAAAGTTCAGCAGCTGCGCAACAGCCTACTCCGGGAGCTCCACAACAGCTTACTTCAGGAGCTCCTCAAAAGCCTAATACAGAAAGTTTAGCATCCCCACAACAGCCTAATACAGAAAGTTCAGCAGCTGCGCAACAGCCTACTCCGGGAGCTCCA
This sequence comes from Phymorhynchus buccinoides, assembly GCA_017654935.2. NCBI lineage: Eukaryota > Metazoa > Mollusca > Gastropoda > Neogastropoda > Raphitomidae > Phymorhynchus > Phymorhynchus buccinoides. The sequence continues at coordinate 27,567,113 of CM065708.1, read as the reverse complement.
CAACAGCTTACTTCAGGAGCTCCTCAAAAGCCTAATACAGAAAGTTTAGCATCCCCACAACAGCCTACTCCAGGAGTTCCACAACAGCCTACCTCAGGAGCTCCTCAACAGCCTGCCTCAGGAGCTCCTCAACAGCCTAATACAGAAAGTTCAGCAGCTGCGCAGCAGCCTACTCCGGGAGCTCCACAACAGCCTACCCCAGGAGCTCCTCAACAGCCTAATACAGAAAGTTCAGCAGCTGCGCAGCAGCCTACTCCGGGAGCTCCACAACAGCCTACCTCAGGAGCTCCTCAACAGCCTAATACAGAAAGTTCAGCAGCTGCGCAACAGCCTACTCTGGGAGCTCCACAACAGCTTACTTCAGGAGCTCCTCAAAAGCCTAATACAGAAAGTTTAGCATCCCCACAACAGCCTAATACAGAAAGTTCAGCAGCTGCGCAACAGCCTACTCTGGGAGCTCCACAACAGCTTACTTCAGGAGCTCCTCAAAAGCCTAATACAGAAAGTTTAGCATCCCCACAACAGCCTACTCCAGGAGTTCCACAACAGCCTACCTCAGGAGCTCCTCAACAGCCTGCCTCAGGAGCTCCTCAACAGCCTAATACAGAAAGTTCAGCAGCTGCGCAGCAGCCTACTCCGGGAGCTCCACAACAGCCTACCCCAGGAGCTCCTCAACAGCCTAATACAGAAAGTTCAGCAGCTGCGCAGCAGCCTACTCCGGGAGCTCCACAACAGCCTACCCCAGGAGCTCCTCAACAGCCTAATACAGAAAGTTCAGCAGCTGCACAACAGCCTACTCCGGGAGCTCCTCAACAGCCTAATACAGAAAGTTCAGCAGCTGTGCAACAGCCTACTCTGGGAGCTCCACAACAGCCTACTCCGGGAGCTCCACAACAGCCTAATACAGAAAGTTCAGCAGCTCCACAACAGCCTACTCCGGGAGCTCCACAACAGCCTACCTCAGGAGCTCTTCAACATCCGCAAAAGCCTACGACACAGACATCAGGAACTCTGCAACAGCCCTCCACAAAGAGCTTAGGCCATCTGCCTTCTATGAAGAGTTTAACTCATCTGCCTTCTACAAACAGTCCGAGCCAACAGCCTTCTACAGAAAGTTCGAGATCTACAAAGATTTCGATAAAACAGCCTTCTACAAAGAGTTTGGACCATCTACCTTCTTCAAAGAGTTCGAGTGAACAGCCTTCTACAAAGAGTTTAAGCCATACGACTTCTATTTTATGAGATAAGCAACAGCCTTCTATAGGGTGCCACAGACCATTCGTTAGACACGCAACATCCTATTACAGATAGTCCTTGAGACACGCAACATCCTATTACCGATAGTCCTTGAGACACGCAACATCCTATTACAGATAGTCCTTGAGACACGCAACATCCTATTACAGATAGTCCTTGAGACACGCAACATCCTATTACAGATAGTCCTTGAGACACGCAACATCCTATTACAGATAGTCCTTGAGACACGCAACATCCTATTACCGATAGTCCTTGAGACACGCAACATCCTATTACCGATAGTCCTTGAGATACGCAACATCCTATTACAGATAGTCCTTGAGACACGCAACATCCTATTACAGATAGTCCTTGAGATACGCAACATCCTATTACAGATAGTCCTTGAGAGATACGCAACATCCTATTACAGATAGTCCTTGAGATACGCAACATCCTATTACAGATAGTCCTTGAGACACGCAACATCCTATTACCGATAGTCCTTGAGACACGCAACATCCTATTACAGATAGTCCTTGAGATACGCAACATCCTATTACAGATAGTCCTTGAGACACGCAACATCCTATTACAGATAGTCCTTGAGACACGCAACATCCTATTACAGATAGTCCTTGAGACACGCAACATCCTATTACAGATAGTCCTTGAGACACGCAACATCCTATTACAGATAGTCCTTGAGACACGCAACATCCTATTACAGATAGTCCTTGAGACACGCAACATCCTATTACAGATAGTCCTTGAGACACGCAACATCCTATTACCGATAGTCCTTGAGACACGCAACATCCTATTACAGATAGTCCTTGAGACACGCAACATCCTATTACAGATAGTCCTTGAGATACGCAACATCCTATTACAGATAGTCCTTGAGACACGCAACATCCTATTACAGATAGTCCTTGAGATACGCAACATCCTATTACAGATAGTCCTTGAGACACGCAACATCCTATTACCGATAGTCCTTGAGACACGCAACATCCTATTACCGATAGTCCTTGAGATACGCAACATCCTATTACAGATAGTCCTTGAGACACGCAACATCCTATTACAGATAGTCCTTGAGACACGCAACATCCTATTACAGATAGTCCTTGAGACACGCAACATCCTATTACAGATAGTCCTTGAGACACGCAACATCCTATTACAGATAGTCCTTGAGACACGCAACATCCTATTACAGATAGTCCTTGAGACACGCAACATCCTATTACAGATAGTCCTTGAGACACGCAACATCCTATTACAGATAGTCCTTGAGACACGCAACATCCTATTACCGATAGTCCTTGAGACACGCAACATCCTATTACAGATAGTCCTTGAGATACGCAACATCCTATTACAGATAGTCCTTGAGATACGCAACAGCTTATTACAGATAGTCCTTGAGATACGCAACATCTTATTACAGATAGTCCTTGAGATACGCAACAGCTTATTACAGATAGTCCTTGAGATACGCAACAGCTTATTACAGACAGTCCTTGAGATACGCAACAGCTTATTACAGATAGTCCTTGAGATACGCAACAGCTTATTACAGATAGTCCTTGAGATACGCAACAGCTTATTACAGACAGTCCTTGAGATACGCAACAGCTTATTACAGATAGTCCTTGAGATACGCAACATCATATTACAGATAGTCCTTGAGATACGCAACAGCCTACATACAGCAGACTATTACAGACATTTCATGAGATACGCAACATCCTATTACAGATAGTCCTTGAGACACGCAGCAGACTACTACAGATAGTACTTGAGATAAGCAACAGACCACTATAGACATTTCATGAGATACGCAGCAGCTTAAATTACAGATAGACTATGAGACAAGCAACAGACTACTGCAGACATTTCATGAGATACGCAACAAGACTACTGCAGACATTTCATGAGATACGCAACAGACTACTGCAGATATTTCATGTGATACGCAGCCGACTACTGCAGACATTTCATGAGATACGCAACAACCCGTTTATTGCAACAAACAAACAAGTACACAAGTGCGAATTGACGTGAATTTGCTTTGTCAATAACATAAACGCGCAAGTAAACAAGCGCGGATTCGCAATTGTGTGTGGCGTGCGACAGTTGAAAACGAAACTTCTGAGCAGCCTCGATTTGAAGTGCGACAATTTTGGACCTACCGACAGACAGACAAAGTGAGTTATAGGTTTGTGCCACAAACAGAAGAAAGAAAGTTTCATTGGATGTTCTCCCCTTGGGGATAGTGGGCCGATCCTGGAGGTACTGCAATACCAGTCCATCCCGTGGCGAAGGTGGAGCAAGCCCCTGACACTTCGCCGAGGTTCAAAAATCAGTTTAATATCGAAGCCCCCGATAGGGAGCGTATCAGATATTAAGCTGATAAGAACAGATACTATACTTACACTTTGATCTTAGCCAAAAGGCCGAGAATCGATAAAAGTCAACGGTTTCATGAACCTCAGCCAATCCACGACGTGACGTCGTATTTCTAGGCTGTTTTAATTTGCATTTTGACTGTATAAGAATGACTATAATTGTATCTCTGTTGCATTTTACCTTACTTTGTATACGTTCATGTATGTACAAATTAAACTTTTAGCGTTGTTGTATTTGAAAATGTAGCATTTTAGGAATAGAAAGACTCTTTGAAACGGTTATACTTAAAGTTGACTGCAAATTCAAGTGATACTATTAACAGCTTTTCGGATCCACAACGAGGCTAAGTTGAAAACGAAAAATCATTTTAAAGAGCAGCCTCAATTTGAAGTGCAGCCTCGATTTGAAGTGCGACAATTTTGGACCGACAGACCGACAAAGTGAGTTATAAGTTTGTGGCTTGTGCCACAAACAAAAAAAAGGCACAGAGAGAGAATCGATATTTCTGACTTCATATAATATTTACATAGTAGTCCACAAATAATATTGAGCCCTCTGAAAGCCTTTCGCTTGAGCACTTTGCAATTAACTTGCAGCTGTGGACCCGGGCCAATGCAAGTTGACGCAGAACATTTAATCCAATCAGAAACGTTTATAGAGACCGTGACCCCCTGATGCGTGAAAGGTCAAGAGATCAAAGGAAAGGTACCGGTATATATATATGTTATGCCCAATCCATGAAATTACCCATTTCATGAAAGGGGCAAAATGGTTTGCCCAGTTCGTGAAATAGCCAATTTATAACTTGCAATTGAGAAAAGCAATATGAATGAAAAATAGTTTTCGTTCATTAGCACACAAAGATCAAGAATTGGTTCAAACGAATAAGAAATCTCATCTGTAGATGAGTTATAATTATTTTATTCAGTCTTAATTTGATAAAACGTTTGATTCAACATGTGGCTCAGGCATGCCCCAGCTTAGCATCTGGTCGAGTTGGGGGGCAGGATAGGTGTGGGGGGGGGGGCAAATACAATGTAGAAAAGTGTGATACCATTGAATCAATCTTAATCAATACCTGTGTGAATGGGGATTCAAAAATGTGATCTACATTGTCCATTTCATAAATTGGGCAAAGCAGTTTGCCCATTTCATGAAATAGGCAATTTCACGAATTGGGCGTAACATATCGTTTGTTCCCTTCAAGTTAAAACATCGCTTGCTTTTGGGACTGCGTGGTCATTCTTTCTTTTTCGCTGAGCGGTTGTTGTTTTTCTATGTTCAGTTTTGTGAGTGTGTGCGTGCGTGTGCGTGTGCGTGTGCGTGCGCGTGTGCGCGCGCGCGTGTCTGCGTGTGTGTGTGTGTGTGTCTGTGTCTGTCTGTCTGTCTCTGTCTGTGTCTGTCTCTGTGTCTCTGTCTCTGTCTCTGTCTCTGTGTGCGTGTTTCTGTGTCTGTCTCTGTCTCTGTGTGCGTGTTTCTGTGTCTGTCTCTGTGTGTCTGTCTGTCTGTCTCTGTGTGCGTCTGTGTATGTGTGTGTGTGTGTGTGTGTGTGTGCTTGGGTCATCTTTTTGTACGTATCGTTTTTGTTTGCTTAGGGTTTTCCCAGCTCGTTTGGGTCCTTGTTTGTTTTTTGTTTTTTACTGGGGGGGGGCATACGATTCGATTTATTTGTTTTTTTTTTGATCTGCATGTGTGCCTGTTTGTGTGCACACGCTTCGCGCGTTCTCTGCTACACTGCATACGATTCGATTCACTACGATCCGATTTTTGACATTTGTACGGCATGGTTGACGTGAAATTGTACTGTGGGCCGGCTACACTGCATACGATTCGATTCACTACAATCCGATTTTTGACATTTGTACGGCATGGTTGACGTGAAATTGTACTGTGGGCTGGCTACACTGCATACGATTCGATTCACTACAATCCGATTTTGACATTTGTACGGCATGGTTGACGTGAAATTCTACTGTGGGCTGGCTACACTGCATGCGATTCGATTCACCACGATCCGATTTTTGACATTTGTACGGCATGGTTGACGTGAAATGCTACTGTGGCTGGCTACACTGCATACGATTCGATTCACCACGATCCGATTTTGACATTTGTACGGCATGGTTGACGTGAAATTGTACTGTGGGCTGGCTACACTGCATACGATCCGATTTTTGACATTTGTACGGCATGGTTGACGTGAAATTCTACTGTGGGCTGGCTACACTGCATACAATCCGATTTTTGACATTTGTACGGCATGGTTGACGTGAAATTGTACTGTGGGCCGGCTACACTGCATACGATTCGATTGACTACAATCCGATTTTGACATTTGTACGGCATGGTTGACGTGAAATTGTACTGTGGGCCGGCTACACTGCATACGATTCGATTCACTACGATCCGATTTTGACATTTGTACGGCATGGTTGACGTGAAATTGTACTGTGGGCTGGCTACACTGCATACGATTCGATTCACTACAATCCGATTTTTGACATTTGTGAGGCATGGTTGACGTGAAATTCTACTGTCTGAACAAATCTGATGAAATCCTAACTACATAGTTACGTTCACTATATTTTGTAGTGTCCCGTACACGAATCTGATCAAATATCTTATGTTATCTATCAGACATTATATTTGATTCGTGTGTATATTGCGGTCTCGCATGAGTATGATTATAGTGAACGAAAGTAGTGGAGTTATTTTTTTAAGTCGGAAGTATTTCATGTGAATCATGACAAAGGTCGTCACAATCGTATCGTAGTGGGCTTAAGTGTGTGTGTGTGTGTGTGTGTGTGTGTGTGTGTGTGTGTATGTGCGCACGTACGTGTGCGAGTGTTACTGTATTCTATTTTGTAGTATATAGGGTGTCAGTGAGTTGCACAGATGTCGTCGGCTGCTCCCCCTCACCCCCACCCCCCTACCCCCCCACCCATCGGTCGGTCCTAAATTGTCGCACATTTTGACAAAATTGTCGCACTTCAAATCGAGGCTACACTTCAAATTGAGGCCGCTCTTTAAAATGATGTATTTTAAAAGCGTACCTCCCCTGGCTTTTCAATAATTTTAATCTGTAAACCAGAATGTTATCTCTGCACCATTTCGTAACTTTTTATATCTTTTGGAAAACATTTAAAACTATGTATCCTACTTATACTCATCGAAAGAAGCACCGCATACTCGTCGTGTCTGTTGTAGTGTCTGTATTACGTATGTTTATTATTTTGTACGCTTTTAAAATAGGGGAAGACGGGGTAAAAAGTGCATGGGCGGGTAAGAAGCCCACCCCAATTATCTCATGAAAAAAAGAAAATTTCAGTCAAATTTGCCCATGAGACGAATGCTAGACATTAACGCTCGTCTCATGGGCAAAATGAGACTGAAATTTGCTTCATTTCATGAGATAATTGGGGTGGGCTTCTTACCCGCCCATGCGCTTTTTACCCCGTCTTCCCCTACATCATTTTAAAGAGCGGCCTCAATTTGAAGTGTAGCCTCGATTTGAAGTGCGACAATTTTGTCAAAATGTGCGACAATTTTGGACAGATCGACCGACAGACAGACAGACAGACAGACCGACCGACCGACAAAGTGAGTTATAGGTTTGTGGCTTGAGCCACAAACAAAAAGAAAAGGAAAAAAGGTCTTTGATCAATGTGCCCTATTCTTCTTGCCCAATCAACCAATCAATCGTTGGACTTAACCCCTTGACTGCCGTATTACGTATCACGTACTGACTTGGTGACAACACTGATGACGTCATCAGATGAAGAGGAATAACTCTGATATGCTGGCTTTTGCTCTAACACAGTCAAGAGAGTTATATTATATCCCCTAAGACCATTTTTGCCAGATTGGCTCTAGACTATCAATTGTTGGCTGTTTTTCATGGCATGATTTGCACAATGAATGTTTCTTTCATTTTCTCTGGCAGTCAAAGGGGTGGGTTTAAAGCACTCAGCGTATTATGGTGACTAGCGCAACGCCGAGTCCCAGTAACGCCTAGTAACGGTAACGCCTAGTAACGGTAACGCCAAGTACTGGTAACGCTGAGTACAGCAAATTTGAAGCGATTCGGTTAAGGAACGGCGGAGTCGTATAGCGCGCGCGTTTCTGAACCGATTCGCTTCCGGGTTGGTACACGGATAGTCACCGTCCCCGGTGATCTTCCTGCCAAATTCGAAGGCAATCGGTCCAGAAACACCGGAGATACGGGCGCCGAGAGGCCGGCGGATGCGCGTTTCGCGCATTTGCCGAACCGCGCAAATGACACGGCCGCCTCGGTTGCCGTTGCCATCGGCCCGTTAGGGCTCACAGCAAATTTGAGGCGATTCGGTCGAAAAACGGCGGAGTTATAAGGCCCGTTTCGTGTTTCAGACACACACACAGACACACACACACACACGGACAGTTGGCTTATTACTATATGATGATGAGAACGTGGGGTTAAAGGAAGACGGGGTAAAAAGCCCATGGGCGGGTAAGAAGCCCATGCCAATTATCTCATGAAATAAAGCACATTTCAGTCACATTTTGCCCATGAGACGAATGCTAAACATTAACACTCGTCTCATGGGCAAAATGCGACTCAAATGTGCTTTATTTCATGAGATAATTGGCATGGGCTTCTTACCCGCCCATGGGCTTTTCACCCCGTCTTACCCTACTATTTCTAGCCGTGACGTAGGTAGAACGTAAGAACGTTGTTACCATGAATAAGGCCGTGTACACACATAAGCGGATATTCCACGCGGAAACCCGTGCGCAGTCCATGAATAAGTGAAACAAAGAAGGGAAAAGACTTGCGCACGTGTCCGAACTTCCCCTATATACGTAAACTTGTATCCTTCTTTCTTCCACTTACTTAGGGTTTTCCGTACGGAACTTACGCGTCAACTGTGAACCCGGCCTAAGAATCTGTCATGAAAGCTGTGCGAGTCTGGCGATTAGCATGGAGAAGCTTCTGGCCCCCGTAGCCATGAGTGCGAATTAGACAGCCAACACGGGGAATAGTGTTTAAATTAGACTATAAAGCTCCAAAAAAACCCGATTGGGTGTTTAGCCCTAATTTACATACTAATCCCCGTTTTGAATGTCTAATGCGCACTCATGACTACAGTGCATGGGCCTCTAATCATGACTGAGTCTTAGAGACAGTCAACACGGGGAGTAGTATGTAAGTCAGACTGAGCTCTCCCCCTATAAAGCGATTTGGCTGTTTAGCCTAATTTACAAACTACTACGCGTGTTGATTGTCTAAGACGTAACTCGTGATTAGAGGGGCCGTGTTTTATAACAATGGCTGCGTGGTAAATCTGAATGATTGTTAGTTAGGAAAGAAAGGTTCCTAGTTAGACACGTTTCATCTATTCCAAATTCGGTGCATGTCTGTTTGGGTAGGGTTTGTTGGTTGGCAGCTTGGGGGGGGGGGGGGGGGGGGGGTATTTTTTGGTTGGGTGGGGGATCCTGACAGACAGACGGAGAGAGAGAGAGAGAGAGAGAGAGAGAGAGAGAGAGAGAGAGAGAGAGAGAGAGAGAGAGAGAGAGCTACAGAGACAGAGACAGAGAGAAACAGAGACAGAGAGAGAGCGACTCGGACAGACAAACAGAGAGACAGAGACAGAGACTCGGACAGGCAGACAGACAGACCAAAATCAGAATCTAAACCAAGACCATGCTCCTCGCTCTACCGGGAGGGGCCGAGGACAATTATCCATCCCGCGGTGTATTTGTCCATAAATTAATCTATCAGCGAAACCACTCAATTGTTTCTGTTCTGTTCTTTGTCAACAGTAAACCAATCAAACCAAAAGGGAATGCCACAACAACGACAACAACAACAACAACATAAAGCAGAAACAACAACAACAACCACAAAAGCAGCAACAACAACCATGACCACCAGCACCGCCACGACCGTTTTAGTCAAATCCTGCAAACTGCCTGTAGAACAAGAAGAAGAAGAAGAAGAAGAAAACGATGACAACAACGTCAACGACAACGACGACGACGACGACGACGACGACGACAATCGCAGCCAGGACCTCGACGGACTCACCGCGGAAGAAGACCGCCTCTTCACCGCCATCTCCTTCGGCAAGCTCCACCGCGTCGCTCCTTTACTCACCTTCCTCCGCAGCACCGAAATCCGCGACGATTTCGGGTCCACGCCGCTCGTCCACGCCGCGCGAAACGCTCGCGCGGAGCACGTCAACTTCCTGGTCAAGCTCTTCCTCCAGAACGGAAGCGACGTCAACGCCCAGGACGACGCGGGCATGACGTCGCTGATGCACCTGATCAAGTCCCGAAGCTCTCCTTCGGCAGGCGGTGGGGCGGAGGGGGGCGGAGGAGGAGGAGGAGGAGGAGTGGACGCGTTGCGAACGGTGCTCAGGTGCAGACGCTGCGACCCGAACTTGCGAGACAGGGGCGGGAACACGGCTCTGATGTATGCCGCGAAGTTCGGGAACGACGAAGCGTTGACGATGCTGCTGTTTCTTCCGAGGGGGGCGGTTGCCTCCGAGGAGCGGCGGCGGCGGCGGCGTCGCGTGGACGTGGATGCTAGGAACAAGGAAGGGATGACCGCCTTGGATGTGGCTGTGTCCGAGAGGCGGGCTGTGTGTTGTAGAGTTCTCGTGGAGGAGGGCAACGCGGATTCCAGGGCTGTGAAGGACGCGGAGAGTTTCAACAAGCTGCTTTCCGAGGCTTTGTCGTTGGTGTGATAGCGGTGGTGGTGATGGTGGGGGGAAAAAAAAAGGGAGGAGGAGAGTTGTTGTTGTTGAGTTGAGGGGTGGTGTGGATGATGAGAGAGAGAGAGAGAGAGAGAGGGTGGGGGAGAGAGATGGAGGAGAGAGAGAGAGGGGCGGGCGGGAGGGGGGGGGGGGGGGGGGGGGTAGTGACAGAGAGATAGACCTTGTGTGTTTGCGTATGTTAGAGAGTGTGTGCTTGGGTATTATTAATGTGCGAGTGTGTGTACGTGCGTGTGTGAGTGTATGTGTGTTTGCGCGCGTGTGTTTGTGTTAGCTCTATGATTATGTGTGTAAGATAGTGTGTAAGTGTGTGTGTGTGTGTGTATGTGTGTGTAAGACAGTGTGTTAGAGAGCGTGTGTGGGTATTTCTGTGTCCGTGTATGTCTGTCATTGGGCCCTCTGTGTGTGTGTGTGTGCGTGTGCGTGTGCGTGCGCGTGCACATGCGTGAGGGAGAGGGAGAGATGATCCCTTAAAGGAGTACACTTTGCAAGAAACATGTTGAGATCATCAGGAAAACACCCTTTACAGAGATCGCAACACTCACTTTGCTTTGGCTTCCTAGAAATCAAACCGCCAAAACGGCGATTCCTCCTTGGCGGAGGTGCTGGAAGTCAAATTATTTCAGTGAAAGAGAAGGCATGTGTCTTCTCTTTTCTAATGGCCGCCTGAGTTAGACCAAATCGTTTGCTCACAACAAAGGAAATAGCTCCTGGTACTGCATACTACAAAAAAGAAAAAGCTTCAACCACACTCTCAGTGGCCTCCACCCACCCCGTTCAAAACGGCTTCTCTCTCCGGTAACTCCAGAGCGAAGTGCAGGGCTCCCAATCGTCCCGCAAAACAAGGGGTCCCAGGGACTCCTTCACTTACAGAATAGAGGGTCCTAGAGGAGGGATAGAGGGTCCCAGTGGCATTGAGAATGCTAAAATGATTTATTTCTACTGCATCCCTGGGACCCCCTGTACATTCGTTTAGAGGGTCCTTGAGAATGTTAGTGCTTCATAGACCCCCAAATGGGGGTCCCTGGAAGTGAGTGTTCCGATCCTTCAAAAAGGCTGTCTTTCTGGTGACCTCGACGACGTGTTTCTTGCAAAAACTCATCCGTCAGGGTGTCCCTTTGAGGCCTTGTCCTACGATGCTTCCTCTCGCGTGTACCTGGTAGCTCTGTCTCGCTGTGGGAATGGGTGAACGCTCTTGCCAAAGAGCGAGTGATTGCATCGTCAGACTTTGTCTTTACGGAGTTAACAGACGATTTTTGGAAGAGAAAAAAAAACCTAGGGGAGAGCACTTCGTGAAAATTAGAGTTGCTTACCTCCATTACTCGGCCAAATAAATACCATAGCAACAATGCAACAATGGCGTCGAAGCTTGAAACCGCAGGATGCGAGTCAGCGACTTGCAAACCATTTTTTGGTTGTTGTTTTTTTTTAAATGAGGGGGTGGCCAGTGGCCACCAAGTGATAAAACTTGCAACATGTGACGTAAATATATAAATGGCATCAATTTTTAGAACGACGCACGGTGTTCCAAGTGCCGAAGGTCTGCTCAAACACACGAGGCGAGAGCAGGGGGATCTACCTGATGGTAGAGTAACTTCCCCTGTTTGACCCCCGAGTGAACTAGGCGAGATCACTCCCACAAAACCATGACATTTCTCCCCTATTGGGTCAGAAATTTTGTACAGCGTGCAGTCTAAGATTAAGAACGAACTGCATTTTTAAAACTTGTATTGATTGAACCAATGCCTACATTCCTGACGCAATTACCCTAATAATCATAGACGGACAGGAGGTGTTGTATCGGCAAGCTGTTTCTTCTTTATAATTATTTTAATCATGATATGTATGTACGGTAGGTTTACAATATGTATGATTATATTAATGGTAAAATGCGATGATATGTGGTTATTGTGAACACGTATATCGCGTTAAATTACTCCATCTAGCGAGGCCATTTTTGTGTGTGTGTGTGTGTGTGTTGGTTTTGTTTTGTTTTTTGTTTGTGTGTGTGTGTGTGTGTGTGTGCGTGCGTGCGTGCGTGTGTGTGTGTGTGTGTGTGTGTGTGTGTGTGTGTGTGTGTGTGTGTGTGTGTGTGTGTGTGTTAGTAAAGTGTTTTTTCAATCCTCTTTTCATTGCATGTACGTAGTGTGTATATAGTGGTAGGTAGTGGTTGTTATGTTATTGGCCACTGCAACTAGGGTTATTGACACCCACCATTGACGGCAAGAGTAAAGCCCTTGTTGATAAGCCTTATACAAAAGGGCATCCACTCTTGCAAAAGGCAGCCATTAAGTGGCCTCAAATAGGGTTATTGGCGAGAGGTATGTCCTTGTTTGGACAGTACTCAAACATTCTTACCCCCCACCCACCAAGGGCATTCACTCTTGCAAAAGGTGTTCTTTGCAGTGGCCAATGCCCATGGAGGATAGCCTATTTTTAGCCGATTGTTTGTTTTTTAAAGGGGCACCGTGACGGTTGAGTTTTTGCAAGAAACACGTCGAGATCACCAGGAAAACACCCTTTACAGAGATCGCAACATTCACTTTGCTCTGGTTACCTAGAAATCAAACCGTCAAATCGGCGATTCCTCCTTGGCGAAGGTGCTGGAAATCAAATTTCACCCAAAGAGAAGGCGTGTGCCGTCTCTTTTCTAATGGCCGCCTGCGTTTAGACCAAATCGTTTGCACGAACTTTTCGCAATAGCCTAAAAGCCTTCTTCTTTTTTTTTTTTAACTGTATACAGTTTATCTAAAGGAGTTTCGCTCACAACAAAAGAAATAGCTCCTTCTTTTTTTTTCTTTTTTTTTTTACTGCACTACAACAAAAACCCGCTTCAACCACAATGAGTGACCTCCACCCACCCCATCCAAAATGCCTACTCTCTCCGGCATCTCCTCCAAGGAGGAATCGCCGTGTTGACGGTTTGATTTCTAGGAAACCAGAGCAAAGAGAGTGTTCCGAACCTTGAAAAGGCTGTCTTTCTGGTGATTTCGACGTGTTTCTTGCAAAAAAACCTCATCCGTCAGGGTCCGCCTTTAAATGTAGTTTTTACGTGATTTTTGGGGGTCCTAGAAATAGATATTACTTCCTATTGTACAGCAGACGTTTTGGGCTTTTTATAAAATGCGCTTGAGAGGTGTTTTTTTTTTTCCATTTCTTTGTAGCTAGCTGTTCTTTTTCTTTCTTTTTTTCTTTCTTTTTGTTTTTTTTTTTGTTGTTGTTGTTGTTGTTGTTGTTGTTGTTGTTGTTGTTGTTGTAGCTTTTCTAAAGTAAACCGTGTATCATATTAAAAACAAGCGTGGTTGTTTTTGAAATCACACGTTGAATTTTTTTTTTTTTTTTTTTTATAACGGTTTGCTTTTACGTGATTCTAAACTGTATTTTTTTTTTTTTTTTTTTTTGGGCATTTGCAATCCGCATGTGAAAGGAAGTGATTTTTGATTTCTCGTCAGTTGAATTTAATATAATAGAAGGGGACAGGGAGGGGGAGGGGGGGGGGGGGTATGTAATTTTAGATTTGTATGCATTTTCAAGCTGAATGTGATAAGGGGGGGGGGGGGGGGGGGGTGTGCTTTTTTTTACGCATTTGAAAAAAACAACCTGTATAAGATTTTAGGTGATAGCTTTGCATTTGCAGCTTGAATATGATACAGGGGGTGGGGGTGGGGGTGGGGGTGGGGGTTGTATGATTTTCTTTAACATATACAAGCCAGATGTGACAGGGAGGGGAGGCGGGGGGGGGGTCTACAGGTGTATTTGTAAGCCAAATATCATAAAGAGGGGGTGGGGGGGGGGGCTGGGGGGGTATGTATTTGTAAGCTGAACATATTTCAAAACTGGATATGATCAGGGATGATTGTTGAGCATTTGCAATCCGCATGTGATTAGAGGGTGAATCTATGCATTTTGCATGAGTAGGGGTGAATTTCGTGCACTGGCAGGCTGGATATGATTAGGAGGTGAATGCTATGCATTTTGCAAGTTTGTTGATTATGAATAGTGATGAATTTCATGCGTGAATTTATAGGGAGTGAATGTATGCATTTTGCAGGCTGGATATGATTAGAGGGTGAATTTCATGCATTGGCAGGCTGGATGTGAATAGGGGGTGAATTTCATGCATTGGCAGGCTGGATATGAATAGGGGGTGAATGTATGCATTTTGCAGGGGGTGAATGTATGCATTTTGCAGGCTGGATATGATTAGAGGGTGAATTTCATGCATTGGCAGGCTGGATATGAATAGGGGGTGAATTTCATGCATTGGCAGGCTGGATATGAGAATAGGGGGTGAATTGCATGCATTGGCAGGCTGGATATGAGAATAGGGGGTGAATTGCATGCATTGGCAGGCTGGATATGAGAATAGGGGGTGAATTGCATGCATTGGCAGGCTGGATATGAGAATAGGGGGTGAATTGCATGCATTGGCAGGCTGGATATGATTAGGGGGTGAATTTATGCATTTTGCAGGCTGGATATGATTAGGGGGTGAATTTCATGCATTGGCAGGCTGGATATGAATAGGGGGTGAATGTCATGCAGCCACAGGCTTAATATGAGTAGATGGTGAATTTCATGCATTCGCAGGGGGTGAATTTTATACATTTTACAAGCTGAAAATGCTTAGGGGGTGAAAGTTATACATTCGCAGCCTGGATATGATTAGGGGGTGGATTGATTTGAAGGGGGGGGGGGCGGTGGGGGGGGGGGGGGGCTGCGGAGGGGGGGGGGGTGGGGGGGGGGGGGGGGGGGGGGGAGGGGGGGGGGGGGGGGGCTTTTTTTTTTTTTTTACGCATTTGCAGATTACGATAGGAAAATGTTTTCATGCATTTACAAGCTGATATTCTTTAAAGAACATTACACGATATCGCTGCCTCTCTAAAGCCGGCGACAGACTATGTGACTGCCTCATGTGACTCGATCAGGTCGTGACGTTTCACCTCATTCGCATACCATGCTGCTCGATCAGTCTGACTCAGTCGGGCCCAGTCAGGTGACAGGGCCGAATAGGGCGGGTTCTAAATTTCACTGATCGAGTCTGATCGAGTCAGATGGCTTGTGACCTCTTCTGTGCGGGAAACAACATTTGGTCAACGTCACGACCTGATCGAGTCATATGACGCAGTCGCATAGTCTGTCTCCAGCTTCAGATGAATGTCGTAAAATAATATGACTTACCCCCCAAGGATATGACTTACCCCCCCCCCCCCCCCCCCCCATTTACAACTCTCTACTGAACATCAATCACACTGCAAATGAAAACAACTCAGTGGACAAAACCAACAGCCCCCACAACTGCCACCCAGTATGGGTTGAGGAAGACAAGCAGTGAGCTAGTCGAAAGATTCCCCTTAGGTAATTTTTTTGTCCTTTTTCTTTTTGTTTCCTTTTAATTTGCCATATGGCTCCGAGTAGGAACCAAAACGAATAGAGTTGAGAACCGGTTCAAAAATCCGAACCGGTTTTAAACCGGTTTTACCTCTTCGAACCGGTTTTTATCGAACCGGTTTTTTTAAAACCAGTACTCGCATCACTAGTTTCACCTATGCAAACACATATTTATTTGTCAGAATATTCACACACACACGCACGCACGCGCAGACATACACACACACACACACGCAATAACGACACTTATGACACACACACTCAACTCAACACTCAGTCAAAGTCAAAGCCATACACCACCACAAACTAGAAACAGCTACTCTTGGATTGCAAAACACCCAATCTGCGCTGAGAATTAGTGTTGTTCTTCGAAAAGAATGAGTTATTCTAAGAAAAACTTACTTTCAGTTTCCAGTTTAAAAAACCGGTTCACAGCAACTCGAACCGGTTTTTCGAACCGCGAAAGTTTAGCACCCCACCTCTAAAAACTAACACGTCATAAACAAAGGTATAAGGATGTCTTTTTTGTTAAATTTCGTGGAAACATATCAATTATAGAAATCCACTGCCTCAACCGCCATTGCTCATTAACTCCTTGACTACTGCAGGACTCTTCTCCGAGGGTAATAATTATGCTCATCTTTATTTTCCACGAGGGGAAATAATTCATGGTGGGTTTGAAGCAAACCCCGACTGCTTATTTTTTCGGTGAACGTATTATCTCCCTTTATTAGTAGAGGAAATGGGACTATTGCCTTCTCGAGTTAAACCCAAAAAAAAGAAGTAAAATTTCTCTCAGCCGCTTTCGTTCGTAAAAGGTTAAAATAAATCCTTATTTTTGTACCATGTTTTGACGTGTGTGTGTGTGTGTGTGTGTGTGTGTGTGTGTGTGTGTGTGTGTGTGTGTGTGTGTGTGTGTGTGTGTGTGTGTGTGTGTGTGTGTGTGTGTATGCGCGCACGAACACATACACAAATATTTGCACGCACGCGCACGCACATACACACGCGTGCAAGCACAGACACACAAACTCACACACCTAACTGTGTAGTGTGTCTGTAAGTACATCTGTTAGGCCGTGTACACACATAAGCGGATATCCCATGCGGAAACCCGTGCGCTATCCATACATAAGTGAAACGAAGAAGGGAAAAGATTTGCGCACTTTGTCCGAATTTCACCTATACTATGCATAAACTTTTATCCTTCTTTCTTCCACTTATTTATTTTTTCCGTACAGAACTTACGCGTCTAATGTGAACCCGGCCTAATGCTTTTCGTAGATTGTATGATGGAGAGAAACGGTGAGAATACAAAGAGAATATTTTAAGTAAGAAAATAATGTTCTTAATGTATGTATATTGTACAATAGACATAGACATAATATCTCCCCATTGGGGATACCGGGTAGGGGTGTCTTTCGAGCAAGCAGTCCCTCCACCTTCTGGAAGTTCCGAGCTTGTAGCTTCCTCTCGTCTTTCCACTCTCTTGACTCGCGGCCTTTTCCCTTTCGCTTGAGGGCCTGCTACACTAAGTACTACGCTTCGCTGTCAATGCGATGCGATTGTGACGATGCGAGTCATGACTCACGTGAAATTCGTGTATTGGCGTCTAATACAGTAATAGACGATTTTCGGAAGAAAAAACAAAACTAGGGGAGAGCACTTCGTGAAAATTAGAATTTAACCAGCCGCCGTGGCGTAGTGGTTAGCGTCGCGGACTACTGGCTGGAAGGTCTTGGGGTTCGAATCCCATCAGAGGCGAGGATTGTTTTCGGTCCTGGAC
>CM065708.1:27519527-27539527 GCA_017654935.2 Phymorhynchus buccinoides | reverse complement strand
CTTTTCATCTTGCCTACCTCAAGATGCTTGGGAAGAAGCTGGATGGTTCTGGGTTTGGAGATATCCTTCTGGAGGCAGGCCTGGTCATTTCTGGTTCACTGCAAGGTGTGCTGTCTGGCAAACATTATGAACGAGCATTGTTCTGCCATAAGACTATGCTCGAGAGTCTCGAACGCATGCTGCTGGAAAGATATCTTGAAATCAAGGATGAAGACACGTCACTTCCGACACTACCAGAAGAAAGTATGATCAAACTCCAGGCAGCCTCATAGTTGTTCGCAAAAGCGACATTGTCTCAGCTTCAGCAAGATGAAGCTATCACCAGTTTCATGGCAGAATACGGACAGTTTAGAGACAGATTCAGAGAAGGACCCTTTGGACCAACTGCACAATTTTGGTTGTCGTACATCGATCATGTCTGGCTTGTCCTGGCGCTCATTGAGGCTGTCAAAACCAACGATTTCCTGCTCTATGCACACACGATGTCTCAGATGCCAGACCTCTTCTTCAGTTTTGGTGGATCAAATTATGCACGCTACCTGACCTTCTTCTCAGTCTTCTTGGCTAACATTGGCTTGTCACATCCTGGATCCAAGGATCTGCTGAAAGGAGGTGCGTTCAGTGTGGCCAGATCCTTCATTCCTGGCAATCACTGTGCAGTGGACAAGACCATGGAGGAAACGTTCATGAAGCATGCAACAAGCCGAGTGGAGCTGGGGGAGGTGGTGCTGGTCTCACGGGACTGCTGTCTAACCATGATGCCTACCAAAGATGGGTCAGAACAACACAGTCATGAGAGGTCAAAGTATCTTCATGCAACTCTTGACATGGCTCAAGGGGACGAGGTTGGCAGCAGACTCTGTGACTTGCGTCCTTCTGAGATACTGAAGAGCGAAAGCAACGTCAAGAAGACTCAGGAAGCAATACAAAGTTTCATCGACCATTTCTGTGTGGAAGCCTCTGTCAACCTCATCGTCTTGTCATCAGGAGCATCTGTCCCAGCTGACATTCAGCATGATGTTCTCAGAGCAGAGGAAGCTGGTAAAGCCGAGAAGGAGGCGTTCATCATGCACAGACTGATGGCAAAGGACAACTTCTTTGAACGTGTCAAACAGCTGAAGTTGAAAACGATGGCATCAATGAACAAAGTCGTCCGCATGAAGACTTCCAAGAAGAAAGTTGTGGGGTACAAACAACAAGGAAACATCGCCTTCCAACTCCTTGTGAAGGCACAGAAAGAAGGTGTTCAACTCGATCTGAAACAGTTGATGACATACCAACTTACTCCTGTGCCTTACAGTATTGCCACTGACGACAATTTCCTGGCCAAGACTGACAAAGCCAAAGGGTTTAACTACCTCACCAAAGATCTGGAAGATGCTACTCTACCTCCCCATGACGAGACACTGGTTGTGATCGATAGCAATGCAGTCTTTCACTGTTTGCAACAGCTTCCTTCCAACTTCAGGGAGATCGCTCAAAAGATATTTCACATACTGCCAAAGGGAACGGACGTGGTGTTCAGTACAGACATGTACCAAAATGACTATCAAAGCAATGGAAAGGAAAAGGAGAGGCACTGGCGACAAGATCATCATCAAAGGAGAAAGCACCAAGCGGCCTGGAGATTGGAAGACGTTTCTGTCAAATGACGAAAACAAGAAGCAGCTCAGCAAAGTGCTACTCGAGGTTTGGAGCAAAGATGAACTTGCGCCAAAATTCAAAGACAGAAAAGTCATCCTGATACGTGAGGGAGAAGCCTTCCTGCTGCAATCAGTCGATGGACTGACAACAACAAGGACGCCAATCGCAACGCTTAAATCAACACAAGAGGAGACTCTTCCAGAGTTGCTCTCTACTGTGCATACGCTGAACGGAATGGCTACAGATTCGTCCGTGTAAAGAGTCCAGACTCAGACATCTTTATTCTCCTGCACTTCACTCTGCAGCTGAAGGACGTGGTGATTCTGTTCGACACAGGAACTGGCAACAAACAACGGCTCATCAATAACACTGACATTGCAAAAGCATATGGGCAACATCACTGCACCGCATTGCTCGCTCTTCATGCTTACATGGGATGCGATACAACAAGTGCATTCAAGGCCATTGGGAAAATGAAACCCATCAAAGTCCTTCAGCAGAATCCAAGATTCGTGGAAATAATTGCCCAACTTGGAGCTACATGGGACATCCCAGAAGAAGTCGAAAACGATCTTGAAATGTTCACCTGTGCCATGTATGGCAGACACCGTTTCACCAGTGTCAATGACCCCGGACATCATCTACTCATGGGGAGATGCGGAGATGAGCCATTGAACGCAATCCACAACATTGACATGGCAAGCATGCCTCTGTGCCATAAACCCTTCAACAACACATGAAACGAAGCAACTTTCAAGCTGCCATTTGGAAGAGGGCCCTCGAACCCATGCCTGATGTTCCATCACCATGCAATGGACATGGATGGATTAGCATTGATGACGTCATAGAACCATTGTGGACCACAGAAGAGGAGGAACTCATCTTGCCAACGGAAATGGTGGACTTCCTGGAGGACTTTCCAGACTCTGATGACGACGAAGAGGCAACTGTCCTACCACATGCCTCAGAAGAGTCACTTTCTACTTGCGCCAGGAGAGTGACTCAGAATGACGAGTTTGTGTTTGACTGAAGTGCAGTATGGTGGGCGTCACCATGAAACAGAAGAACTGCCAATGTAATAGTTACAGCATCTGAGGACATTCCTCTACGAGATCTATTTTTAAATGACATTTTTGGAAGCATTCCAGTGTTAGTTGTGTCCATTGAGGCATTCAAACATTGACCTCATTTCATAACAGACCGTAATATAAATATTAGCAGCGGTATGGGGGTAGGGGTGGGGGAGAGAGTTATTTCATTTCTCTTTTATGGACAGTCATACATTCTCAATAATTGGCTTTCTTTCCTGAAAAAACTTTTTGAAATGTCCAGAATGATGTCTTCAGTTTAAACGTTATAACTGTATGTTTTAACATTTTATTTGCGTCAAAGCCAAAAAGGGGGTATGGGGAGATAAACCGGCAACAGTGGACGTCAGGATAGCCCTATGGCAATGGGACATAGCTCAAAAGAAGCGCACGAGACTGTTCTTTTAAACTGTGGTGAACGTTATTTATAAAAACTTGCACAGTTTGGGCGAGGTACAGTTTATTGCTAATATTTCAGCAAATTCACAGTGTGCCGCGTTTAACAGACAGTGGGTGCGCAAGTAGCTTCACTGCGGTCCAAGTATTGTAGTTATTGTCATTCTGATTATTGTGTATCATGCATAAGGCATTGATATCGACCAAAGCGAATAGCAAATTCTTGCAGGTTAAAAAACAAAGACAGCTAATCAACAAATTTAATATAATGGACTGGCAAAAAGTGGCCCCGGCACCGGAGATGGGTACCCTTGAAAATGAAGCCAGAAGGAACAGTCCAAATGAGAATTTTCTCTGGGAACATTTGTTTTCGTGATCTATGCACCCTAAACTGCCAGAAAATGCCCATGAAAAATGTATTAGGGGGGGAGGGGGTGCATGGTAAGCAGGAATTCCTCACAGAGTATCCGGCCTGGAACAGGCACATATGGGGCATTATTAACTATAAGATGGTGGGACGATCCTGGACGTACTGCAATACCAGGAAAGTCCCAATTTTTAAACGATAAAGTAGTCAGAAACAGCATTGGACGAAATTGCATTGATGCTTGGATTTTTACCATACAAACTCGTCCAGTTGATTTGTCATAAATACATTAATCTAAATTTAAAAAATAAAATTGCCTATTCAAAATTAGTCATCATAAAATACATGCATGATAGATCACATATATTGTTGTGAAACAAAGGAGTGTTAACATTTGTTTGTAGGCACCTGTTTCTGCGTGATTTACAGTTTATGGTATGTGACCGTTTTCAGGATTTAGATCCAGCTTTTCATGCAGATCACACAAACTTAATTGTAGGTCTGAGGAGAGAGAAAAATCAAAACAAAAAGCTCGGTAACAGTGTCGACATTTCGATTTAATAATCTTTATCAAGACAACCAGAAACGCACTTAATTGTAGTGAATAAAGATATGAATAGTAGTTTTTATCATTGGGATTCCTTTTAGGGTTTACAACAGCTATGTGTGTTTATTAACCTTTATAACAGATACAACACAGAGTAGAAAGTGAGTAACCATGCAAACTGGACGATATTGCATGGTGGACGAATTTGTAACACCCTACTATATAAGGACAGGCTCCCTCAGCCTAGGAACTGCATCCTCACAGCCTACGTCATTTTGATTACTATGACGTCAAGTCAAACAAAATGACATAGCTTATGACGCTAGAGTTGACTGTTGAAGATTCTAGGAGGAGAGGAGGCTTAGCGTAGTCTAGATGGTTGCAATATAATCGAGTTTTCTGAAAAGAAAAAAGGAATAATTATGTAGAGTGCGGCTTAAACGAAAAGTAAAATAATATGCCGAAATGAAGATCACATGCATGATTGTTTTGGCAGCACTGTGCTGGAATCAAGGCTTGCAACGAAAAGGTAAGGTCTTGAGTAGGGCCACTACTACTATCTGTAGTCGGTACGTTGGCAGTAACCACTTCTGGCATTTGAAACCAACGGGACATCCAGGGGAGAGCATAAACATTTATAAAAAATAATACAAGAAAAAACATTAATAATAATATTAAAAAAAGAAAATCTTTAGAAGCTTGGGTCGTTGGACGGGAGGTGCTGTTTGAATGCCTCGACCGTCTCAGCCTTCAGTCTCTTCGTTAACCCTGGTTGTCGCGACTATGGCTCCAACCCACCTGCGTGCGCATCTCGACCATTCCAACGGAAGTGTCGCCATCTTAGTCCTTATTTGTGTGTAAACAAAGTGAACATGTTATCTAAATGTGTAAAGAAAACATCCAGATGTTATAAATACAGTTTATATAAGTTTCGAATTGGAACAGCCAAATACGCAGCATCGATCTGGCATTTTTCAAAAAAAGGTAAGGACTAAGATGGCGGTCTCCCATAATATGGCGCTCCTTGTGGCCGGATATGACGACACGTGGGTACCAGCCATAGTCGCGATAGATCTATTCTACCGTTGGGTGCTTGTCGCTGCTTCCTTCGAGTCAATAACGAAACGGCAATAGTATAGATAGTTAGTATGTGCATGAAACGACCCTGTAACATGAACATTATTAGTTTTAGCTCAGTATTTTACACATGGGACAGGATGAAACAGAGAGCAAGTGGTTTCTTGCTGCTGTCTGCTAGGATCACAATGGTTGACCAACACGCTCCCGTTCACGAATTATTTTGTTTTAGATACAATTTTGGAGAAATAGATCCAGGGAATATACAACGAAAGGTTATTCAGGCTTTGTATAACTCTTTGATCTGGATGGGGTGCTGTTCAAAGCACTAACAACCAAGCTTTGCTGCTGATCTTGAAGAAGGTAGGATTAGCTAAAGTTGAGTTTCGCTATACAATGTGACCTACCCATTTTCACTCACTTTTACCACTGTTGTATTTTTTTGTTATCCCTCAATGCACACGAACCACGAACTTTCCTTCATCAAATACGTCAAAATCTAACTGAATCATGTCTAGTTTTGGAAGCAGAAAGAAGAAAACTTGTGAGGCCTACAACCCAGTGACAACATTTACCTGCAAGCCTGATAGCACTGGGCAAAGCGTGCATGCGTGTGTGTGTGTGTGTGTGTGTGCGTGCGTGCGTGCGTAGGTGCGTGCGTACATACGCGCGTATAACACACAGGTAGGACTAGATAGCTGCAGGTGCTTTGCAACACAATACATATGTGCGCAACCGCATGCAGTTGTGGCCTGTGTCTATGCGTTTGTCACAATGTGTGTGTGTGGGTGTGCGCGCGCACATCGCTAATCTAGATCTATGTCATGAATGTCATTCCCAGTTTTGACTCAAGATAGATCTCCCCCCCCCCCCCCCATTTCTCTCTCTCACTCTCTCTCTCTCTCTCTCTCTCTCTCTCTCTCTCTCTCTCTCTCTCTCTCTCTCTCTCTCTCTCTCTCTCATAAGAGAGAGGGGGCAAGATGTATGTAAACACACCCATTGTGCCCTTTCCCCTCAATAGACAAATGTTTCAATGTTTGTCACACACTCTCTCTCTCATTCCACATGCGCGTGCGTGCGTGTACACATATAATGCACGCGTGTGCTGCACACACACACACACACACACACACACACACACACACACACACACACACATACATGCACACACGCGCGCGCGACGCACGCATACTCATTCAAACTCAAATTCTCTCTCTCTCTCTCTCTCTCTCTCTCTCTCTCTCTCTCTCTCTCTCTCTCTCTCTCTCTCTCTCTTTTCTCTCTCTGTGTATAATTATGTCTCTGTACTTTCTCTCTGTGTGTCAGTCAGTTTGTCTCTTAACCAAACACATTCATTCACACGTGTGCACATGCGCACGCGTGCACACATACGTACACACACACACACACACACTCGCACACACACACATTTCCACCCATGCATTGATACACACAAAAACCCACAAACACTCTCTCCGTCTACATCTGTGTGTGGGAGGGTGTCTGTATACAATATTGTGTGTGCGCGTGCGTATGTGTGTGTGTGTGTGCGCGCGCATGTGTACAGATGAGCAGGTACAGTTAAGTGTTGAGGCAATTCCACTCCCTTACAGTTCTTGGAAAGAAGCTTTGCCTATAGACCTCCGTGTTGCTGAACAGGATGTTGTAACAGCTAGAGTTGTTTCTTGAGAATTGTGTGATAGTGTTCTGAGACTGGCTCTCCATTGATGATATAGGCCTAATGAGTCTCTTGCTTCTGACTGGTGTGATATAGTCTTCTGCCTTGACTGCTGAAAAATGGCCATTTGTGATCTTATATATCTTATATATAAGAAAGACAGACGCTGGTGTTTCCGTCTCTCCTGGAGTGCTGGCAGATGCAGATCTTGTAGCATTTGGGTAACGCAGCCTGGACTTCGTGAGGAGCAGTCCTGTTTGATGAATGGGCAGCGTGGCGCTGTATCCCCTCCAGCTTGTCGATATCCTTTTGAAGGTGTTGGTCCCAAATAATGGAGCTATACTCCAGGACTGATCGCACAAGGGAGGTATACGCCACCTTTCTGCATTCCTCTGGACAAAATTGTAGGTTCCTCCTCAGGAGCCCAAGGCTGGCGTTTGCTCGTTTTGCGATTCTGTTGATGTGTTCCGACCATGACAAGTTGTCTTCTATCTGGACTCCAAGGTAGTGTTTTGAGTCAACCTGTTGGAGGATGTGATTGCCAAGTTGATAGTAGTGGCTTGAAGTATTGCGGACACTTAGTATGTAGATCTACTAGATCTAGGTCTATACAGTGAGATTAATTACTGGCCCGAAGTTTGAAGTTTCAAAAAAAAGAATTGGCAGGTTCTTTTGTTTTTTTCTTCAAACGCCATCCTAGCTGAGAAAGCATGTCAGTTACACTGGAGGTGTTGTGGTAGCGAAGCGAGCCGCCCTTCTCTGTACACAGCTTCGATTTTTCTCCGAGTGTGGGGGTCCAATAAATCCATCAGTGAACATCCCAACGGTCAATAAAAGACTTACAACCGTTTGCACTTAAATAAAGTGCACTTCTATAAAATAAAAAAAGAAGCTGGCCACCGCCACAGAAGAAGAAAAAAAAATCAAACCAAACGGGATACAATTTCGTAATGAAGTTGAACATCAACAAGCAAAACAATATTTTATCAATGTATCATGTATTAATTTATCTTGATCTCGATCTGGATGGGTGTGTACGTAGAATATTGAGTCGATTTTAAAAAAAGGGGGGTTTGAAGAAAAAACAAATTTGAAAAGAACCTGCCAATTATTTTTTGGGAAACTTCAAACTTCGGGCCAGTAATTAATCTTACTGTATAGACCTAGTAGATCTAGATCTATAGGATACGGCGATTGAAGCCAAAACTATTAATCTAGCTATGTGAGCAAATCTGGTTTGGATGTTTTTCGATAAAATCTAAACACAGTGGCTACGGGTACGGCGTTGCTGCAACACTCAGGCCATGTTCAGGGATAGTACCTCTTCCTAGTCGAATTTATCGTCAACAAAATAATGCATTTTATTTTCTTATTTCGTATATTTAACGCATCCTGGTAAGAAATAGGGTTAGTTTTTATCAGTAGTTTTTGAAGACATCTGCGCACCATTTATGCGTCCCGTGATTGAGCGCCGTGCCCGTAGCCTGGAGAATGTGAAATACGGGTCCGTACCCCGAGCCTCTGCCAAATCTAAAATAAAAGAATAAAATGACAGAACGGCATAGCAGTCAAATTTGCGTCCGTAGCAACATCGAGACTCTCGCGCGGCGTCACGACATACATGAAATTTATCGTCTGCGCAGTTTAGATCTGATCAGATCAAATCATTTCTGAAATGAGCGAAGCAGGGCAAAGATCTCAGCCGTAAGGTTAAACAAGCTCATTGTAAGACTAAGAGGAAAGTGCCACAGGTGAAGTGAACTGTTAAACCAAATGAGAAAGACATAATTATGTATAGTATGAACTGTTTTCAAGAAGGTTTGAGCCCTAGATTCAGTGGAAAATCATCATCGCGATTGTTGGCGAACGAAAGCTACCAGACCGTGTAAGTAATTTTGCAGTTGTAAAATTGAATAGACACCGATTTTCAGCTTATTTCTGGGCTATCCATTATTATTGACATATTATAAGGGACTCTGCTGCGAGTTTATGCGTTTAGTAGACTAGGTCTACAAGACAATCATTCACAAGCATGGATCTGACTGGCATTGAAGAAATACCGTGGTGATATCGCCATGTCAGGGGAAACAAAGCGAAAGGATTTGGCATGGCACTGAGTGAACACTTTTTTTCCCCCCACTAATTTAGATCGGGTACTTCACCATTGTTCGACGTTTAAAGTGGCAATAGTCCGACACAGCAACACTAGCGTAGCTAAAGTCCGACGTGGAAATAATCCAGCAGCAGCTGTTTTGGAAAACTTTGTCCGACGTGGATGTCTGACAGCTAAAAAAGAGAGACATAATGGAGAGAGAGAGAGAGAGAGAGAGAGAGAGAGAGAGAGAGAGAGAGAGAACACTGAACATGTTGTGATTACCAAAAAAGGTCTGATGACATGGGGGGTAATAAAAATTCTCATTACATCTGCAGGGATGCATCTAGAAATTTCTAAACTGGGGGGCATTGCCCCCCTTGGTGTGGAAATTTGGGGGGATCTGGAAATAGTTAGGGGGGCGGGGGTAAATCAATGCCAGTTTGTTTTATGCTTGAACAGTACACACTGTGAATCGCTCTTGTCAGCGAATCAGACTTTTTTTCAAAAGCAGTTTTCCGTGATGCCTCAACTCTTTTCTGAGTGATCGTCTGCGTCTTTGTCACTACTAGGTAGAACAACGTGTCGATCAAGGGATGTAGTGCAGAAATGTTTACAACCTGTGGTGAACGCATTGCTGTTTTTGCTTTGTAAGCACCAGTCACAAAACATTGCTTTTGATTCGCTGTCAAATTCTAGCCAAGGTCTGCTTTTTTTCCAACTTTCCATGAACTCATGCTTTCGCTTTTTGAAAGGTGGTGGAGCGACACTACTAGCAATGGGATCGTTGGTGACATCACAGTCCTGATCCGATGCTTCGTCATTCGATGAAATTTCCCCGTTGTCATCACTAACTGCCGATGAGGAACAACAAGGTTGTTGATCAATGTTGCACTCCACTGCGACTGTTTTCTTTCTTTTTAGAAGTCACAGTAAAATAATCCAGAAGCGATGCCATTTTTGAGCGGGCTCGCTTACACTGCGCCCGGAAATAGTAAATGAAAGAGAAAGCCGTTGATTGGCTATGCTATTTTTAAGACCCAATCAAAATGCTCGTTCTTTACTGTCGAAAGGAAATGCAGACTCGGTACAGCCCACGCAGCCACGCAATCTAGGCCTACCTAGTGCCGAACAAGTTATTTTCAAACGATTTTTTTGTTTGCAGGATTTCACAAAATTTGGGGGGATTTTCCCGCAGCATATTTTTATTTTTGCGGGAACATCAACAATTTTGCGGCAATGCCGCAATGCCGCGCTCTAGATGCATCCCTGCATCTGTTACAACAACAAAAATCATGGAATATGCGAGCTCAGTTTGGGACCCTCACACTGACAGGCTAATCACTGACCTTAAAAAAGTGCAGCGCAGGGCGGTAAGAGACACAGCAACACATCTAGCGTCAACGCAATGCTCCACCATCTGCAGTGGTCTACCCTGGCCGAACGCCGACGTGCAAACAGGCTTGGCACATTCTACAAAATGATGAATGGACAAGCCTGCATCAGGTGCAGCGCAGCTCCCTCTAACCTCTACTCCCTAGCAGCAGAAGACACTACCACAACCTACAATTCCAAAGAATCCCCTCAAGAACTGACTACAGAAACAATTCCTTCTTCCCCCAAACCATCCGAGACTGGAACTCCCTGACTCCAGTCCCCCACGCTCAGCTCGGTGTTCTCGGACTAGCTGGGGGTGCATGGCCCTACATGCTCTCTTATCTGTCTAGGCTCCTTTTTTTCTTTTCTTTTTTTTCCCGCGCAGCGATTTTTCTCTGAACCCCAATATATGTCAGTTATTGCCGGTTACGGCAGGTGGACATCATTGGTAGAAGAAAAAAAATGTGAATGAAACAATTAAGGATACAAGAATGTGAACAACTGACTGCAGTATAATACCTTTTGGAGATACAACTCAAAAATGGTGGGTAAAGAAAACAAGGTACCTGTGAAAGGGAAAACTTCAACGTTTCGTGCCTTAGGCACTTAGTCATGATGTGAAGACATCAAAAAAGGTTGACATGTTGTAGATTGTCTTCTTGTGAGCACAGTTCACAATCAGTCCAAAGGACAGTGGGAGCAGTGAAAAAATAGAGTGATTACAGTTTAGGAGGGTAGAAGCCAACTGAGCAAAATGGTACAGGGGCAACAAGTGAGGTGGGGGGAGGGGGGAGG
The DNA here is from genome assembly GCA_017654935.2 of Phymorhynchus buccinoides. Classification (NCBI taxonomy): domain Eukaryota; kingdom Metazoa; phylum Mollusca; class Gastropoda; order Neogastropoda; family Raphitomidae; genus Phymorhynchus; species Phymorhynchus buccinoides. Next base: position 27,528,466 of record CM065708.1, on the reverse strand, counting down.
GGAAGATTGGGGATGTAGAAGGCTGTTGGGGAGGCAGAGGGAAAGGGGCGAGTGGGGGGGTCGAAAGAACAGCATTGGGGTGAAGGGGGGATGGGGATGGGGGTTGATGAGATGGAACAATGTTTATTCCCTGACATTGAGTCCATGTGGACTCAAGGTGCCAAGGCGCTGGATAAGTTGGCTTTCCATGAATTTCCGTTATTGGCCCTCCTTTCGCCCATTGAAAAATGCAGTAACTTTCATAAAAGAAAACAACTTACACATCAACTAAGTACCCAAAGGGAAAAAGAGAAGACTTAATTACAATGAACAATAATCACGAATACTAAGGAAGCAAAATCATAATTTCGGCCATTCACACAATCGTCGTGCGTGGTCATAATTACAAAAAGGCAAGTGTGTGTGTCTGTGTGAATCACAAAACGGGCCTTATAACTCCGCCGTTTTTCGACCGAATCGCTTCAAATTTGCTATGATCCCTAACGGGGCGATGGCAACGGCAACCGAGGCGGCCGTGTCATTTGCGCGGTTTGGCAAATGCGCGAAACGCGTATCCACCGGCCTCTCGGCGCCCGTATCTCCGGTATTTCTGGACCAATTGCCTTCCAATTTGGCAGGTAGATGACCGGGGACGGTGACTATCGATGTGCCAAACCGGAAGCGAATCGATTCAGAAACGCGTGCGATATACGCCGCTTCACCTGTTCACAAATAACTCCGCCGTTTCTTAACCAAATCACTTCAAATTTGCTGTCAGGCTTGCTGTGGCAGCAAATTTGAAGAGAATCGGGAGAGTGCGTCACTCTCAGAGCAGCACCAATGGGAAACGGGGCCTTATAACTCCGCCGTTTCTTAACTGAATCGCTTCAAATTTGCTGTACTTGGCGTTACCAGTACTTGGCGTTACTATTACTAGGGAGAGCGCATCACTCTCAGAGCAGCGCCAATGGGAAATGGGGCCTTATAACCCCACCTTTTCTTAACCGAATTGCTTCAAATTTGCTGTACTCAGCGTTACCAGTACTTGGCGTTACCGTTGCTAGGCGTTACCGTTACTAGGGAGAGCGCGTCACTCTCAGAGCAGCGCCAATGGCAAGCAGGGCCTGATAACTCCACCGTTTCTTAACCGAATTACTTCAAATTTGCTGTACTCAGCGTTACCAGTACTTGGCGTTACCGTTACTAGGCGTTACCGGTACTCGACGTTGCGCTAGTACAAATAAAAATTAATATAATTAGTACAATCATAATCATCGTTCATGTACCCTAACATGTAAAAGTTATGTCACTTAGGGAGAGTAAGGGAAGTGAATTAGTAATATCAGTGTTATTCTGAGCAATGAAAGTAAAGTGTGTGAATTAGTAGTATCAATGCATGTGTTATTCTGAACCATGAAAGTAAAGTGTGTGAATTAGTAGTATCAATGCATGTGTTATTCTGAACAATGAAAGTAAAGTGTGTGAATTAGTAATATCAGTGTATGTGTTATTCTGAACAATGAAAGTAAAGTGTGTGAATTAGTAGTATCAATGCATGTGTTATTCTGAACAATGAAAGTAAAGTGTGTGAATTAGTAGTATCAATGCATGTGTTATTCTGAACAATGAAAGTAAAGTGTGTGAATTAGTAGTATCAATGCATGTGTTATTCTGAACAATGAAAGTAAAGTGTGTGAATTAGTAGTATCAATGCATGTGTTATTCTGAACAATGAAAGTAAAGTGTGTGAATTAGTAGTATCAATGCATGTGTTATTCTGAACAATGAAAGTAAAGTGTGTGAATTAGTAATATCAGTGTATGTGTTATTCTGAACAATGAAAGTAAAGTGTGTGAATTAGTAGTATCAGAGCAATGTGTTGTTCTGATGTGTTATTCTGAACAATGAAAGTAAAGTGTGTGAATTAGTAATATCAATGCATGTGTTATTCTGAGCAATGAAAGTAAAGTGTGTGAATTAGTAGTATCAATGCATGTGTTATTCTGAGCAATGAAAGTAAAGTGTGTGAATTAGTAGTATCAATGCATGTGTTATTCTGAACCATGAAAGTAAAGCGTGTGAATTAGTTAAACAAGAAAAGAAAGAAAAAAAGAGTAAAGAGTAGAGAAAGTGAAAAAAAAAACAAAAACCCAGAGAGGGAGAGAGAGAGAGAGGGGGAGGGGGGGCAGACAGACAGGCACACACAGAGAGAAGATGTGATGTGTCTTTCTGTCTCTTTATGTTTATGTCTGTTTGTCAGTGTCTGCAAGTTTAAATCTTTTGCTAAAAAAAAAGTAAGGCATTAGCGTATTTTTATGAGATCATCAACTTTGATTTGCAATTGTTTTCTGCTTTGAGATAATCAATTTTCTTTATCTTGACACTCGCTTTTGTGTCTTTTGTTTATTTTGATTGAAGCATATAATTATTGAAATCCGTCTATATTGTCTGACATGCACTTTTTCTTATACTGAGCACGCCATAAGCCTAGCTCGTTGTTGCTTCAGTATGGTTGCTTTGTATGTTTGTTATGTAAAGACAATACAACGTTTACACCATGGAGAGAGAGAGAGAGAGAGAGAGAGAGAGAGAGAGAGAGAGAGAGAGAGAGAGAGAGAGAGAGAGCAAAGTTATCAAAATCTTACTTTCTTTTATCCTAGTTCCTATAAAACTCCCCTCCTGCTCGGCCCCCTTAATTTTCTCAAAGAATTTACACTAATCTCAGAAATGACCCTTGGGGTCACCAAAATGAATGAAACCCTCCTGAAGACTAACACAATCTCATCCATGATCTGTAACTCTCTCTCTCTCTCTCTCTCTCTCTCTCTCTCTCTCTCTCTCTCTCTCTCTCTCTCTCTCTCTCTCTCTCTCTCTCTCTCTCTCTCATTCGCTCTCTCTCTGCCTCTCAATCCAAGTGTCATGTTTATGTATTCAGTAAGCAGGGAGGCCAGAGAGGCACAGTACGGTCCTGCAAGCGACGAGGTATCCTGGAATGAGGTCAGCAATGACTCACCTCCTGCCCGCCCAAAGGGAAAGGATGCTCACAGCGTGAACGCCGTTGATGCTCCAGAGCTCACAGAACACCCCGAGACGACGTCATGGGGCCCAAGGAAGTCAGAGAATCTTGGAGATGGTTGGGAACAAAGCAAGCTCACCAATGACCCAAATAAGGAGCACACACATGACCCGAACGAGGACAACACCAATGATCCAACCAAGGACCACACCAATTACCCGAACGAGAACGGCACCAATGATCCAAACAAGGACCGCATCAATGATGCAAATAACGACAACACCAATGACCCAAATAAAGACCACACTAACGACCCAAATAAAGAGCGCACCAGTGATCCAAACAAGGACCGCACCAATGATCCAAATAAGGAGCACACCAATGATCCAAACGAGGACCACACCAATGACCCAAATAAGGACCACACCTATGACCCAAACGAGAACCGCACCAATAATCCAAACAAAGACCTCACCAATGATCCAAATAACGACAACACCAATGACTCAAATGAGCACACCAATGACCCAAACGAGGACCGCACCAGTGATCCAAATAAGGACCACACCAATGACCCAAATAAGGAGCACACCAATGACCCAAACGAGGACCGCACCAATGACCCAAATAAGGAGCACACCAATGACCCAAACAAGGACCGCACCAATGATCCAAATAAGGAGCACACCAATGACCCAAACGAGGACCGCACCAATGACCCAAATAAGGAGCACACCAATGACCCCAATGAGGACCACACCAATGACCCAAACGAGGACCGCACCAATTACCCAAATCAGGAGCACGCCAATGACCCAAATAAGGAGCACTACGATCGAAACGTCGGCGCCAAGTTTGACCAGAAAGGCGAACCTGAGCTCAAAGGCTCTGCTACACACATGCTGAAGGAACCTGAAGAGATGATGCATGGCCTAGATCACGATGGAAGACAAAACGAAAAAGAACAGAAGAAAGGAGAAAGCACTAAAGAAACAGACAACAAGCAAGAAAACGACGAAGAAGGAGGAAAGGAGCAACGTCTCGAACAATCCCCCCAAAAAAACAAAGGTTTGGAAGAACAGGCAGAAGGAGAAAGGAAAGTAAACGAACGAAATAAAGAAAACCAAGAAGAAACGGATCATATCAACGACATTTCCCAAGAGATGTCTGATGAAAAGTTGTTCCGGAGCGAGAACGAAGCAAACCATGATGATGAGGAGGCACGGAAGGATGGAGAATCATTGTATTTCTTCGAGGACCGGTCAGAGGAGTTTGTTTCAGAACTCATCTCAGGGAAACGGGACACGGACAGCGACTTTAAGGCGCGATGGGCCATGGGAACAAATGACAAGGAAAAAGCACTGGAGCGCGTGAAAAAGCAGGATGGTAAGGGACTTGATAGTGTGTGTGTGTTTGTGTGTGTGTGTGTGTGTGTGTGTGTGCGTGCGTGCGTGCGTGCGTGCGTGTGTGTGTGCGTAAATGTTGCGTACATACTATCTTTAAACGGATATATTATCTTCATATTGATCAGGATATGAGTGGCAATTTTGTTACCATAATACTTAAACATCATACTACCAATACCAGTTGGAATTTTGTTTAGCTATCTCAAATAATTTTAAAAAATGAAAAATATTGTTTTCTAGGCGATTTAGAGACGGTTTATTTCTGGACTAAGAGAGAGAGAGAGAGAGAGAGAGAGAGAGAGAGAGAATCAAATTAAATCAAATAGGTTTTTATTGCCATTAGTAGGCTATACATAAGCCTTTATGGCAAGGGGATGCTGTCAATTAACATAGATCATTTTTGTAGGAGAGAGGGGGAGAGAGAGAGAGAGAGAGAGCATTGATCAAATTAAAATGTTTCATTTTTTGTATTATACTACTTCACACTTGCTTTGAATTGCTGAAATGACATTCTGTATTTTGAATTCTAGGTGATTTAGAGACGGTTTCATATTGGAATAAGAGAGAGAGAGAGAGAGAGAGAGAGAGAGAGAGAGAGAGAGAGAGAGAGAGAGTATTGATCAAATCAAAAGTTTAATTTTTTTATATTATACTACTCCACACTTGCTTTGAGTTGCTCAAATGACATTCCATATTTTGAATTCCATTGGCTTTATTCATATAAAAGCAATATGTAATACCATTGATTGGGTATCAGACAACATGACATGCATGTAAACAGCAAAGACTTCCCTCGTGAAAAGTTAGGGGGTGGGGTGGGGGGGGGGGGGGGGGGGAGTGGACACAAAACCAAGCCTACTCTTAATTCGGGGGATAATCGGCATATTATGAATTAAAGAAAATGTATTTCGTAGAAGACTGCAAACACTATGTCAAAAAACATGCTGGAATATCAATAATTTGCGCATGCAGTCTCCGGGTATCTGAATGACATCCTGAAGCACGGGCTGACCCCTCTAAATGCACTCTATTGATTCATCCTCAACGTACTGTTCCAGGCTCTTTACTGTGAGAGGGCGGCGTTATCATCCATACAAATGAAATCCATGCTGATGTCACCAGAGTTGTCCCAGGATCGGACTCTTCAGCCAGCAGAGGGCATGCCGCCAGGGCCTACCCCACTGATCCTCGAACCCGAGGGACCTGCCATAATTGTCTCAAGAGGAGATCCGGGATCTCGTTGTGGTTCATTAGGTTCAGGTTTCCGTTCCGGGGCATATGGAGTCTGCCCTCCCCTGTGTGCTGACTCCACCTCGGACCACAAGGGAGCTACCTCAAAAACAGACTTGCTTGGCACATAGTCGTTGTGGAATTGCTGATGCATGACTCTCCAGTCCTTTTGCTCTGCATGTTCTCAGAGTCAGGCCAAATCTTGACTCATCAGCAAGCAGGATGGGCGTCCAATCACATTCTGCTGCACCCAAGTCAGACTGGTTTGTCTGTGCTGTAGTGTCCATGAAATGCAGATTTCAAGGGCTCTTGACCTCAGACCATCTTCATAAAGCCTTCTCCTTGCGGTTTCAATTGAAGTTCTATTCCTGTTTGAATGGCTAGAAGTCCAGAAGAGATATGTCGGCGAGCTTGACGACAGGAAATCTGTCCTGGTACTGAATGTCAATTTTGATACAAGTTACCTCACCAAAATACCTTCTTGAGACAATACGTGTAGTTTGGAACATGTTCACGTTCATGAGACCACAGTTTGCTTGACAGTCAAGGCCTGGTGCCACCTGGTGCTGAGATAAACCAGAATCAAACAGTCTGCCAGCTCAGGCCAGCTCAACGTCAGTCAAACGCTTTTAGAGCAGTTGTCCAGGCATGATGGACCAGTCAGCCAGATAAGACTGACGATGTGCTTCATCCAACACGAGAAGCAGGTTTTGACCTGAGCACTGTCCTTGGCAATTTTAGGGTGTTGAATCAGAAAGCGACATACTGCTGCCAGTAGTGAGCACTGTTCACTTGGTTATCGACATGGTGACAATGATCAACGATGCCACTGTCCGTATCAAACAACTTATGTTGATCAAAAAAAAAGGAACTACTCTATTTATTACTTAATATTTGCCACTCACCTATACGGCTGTGGTTCTAGTCAATGTTGGATGGCTTTGCAGTGTAAGTCAAACGAACCCTAACTCGATCAGTCATATTTGGTCATTCTACCGTTAGTCCATCGTAAGTGAGCCTAAACTAAGTCTATTCCTACAGGAAGCCAGTCATCACTACCCCCCCCCCCCCCCCCCCCCACACACACACACACACACACACACACACTCACACACCGTCGTCACTAATCATACAAAAACTTTTGATAAATACAAAATCCACAGTGGTAACAAATGCAGTTGGTCAGCTTTAGCCATCTCCTCTGTCTCAAGTCTGTCCGTTGAACCTCATTCTGGATTACAAGCGACGTCCTTTTTCGGTTTCAAGGGCAATATTCTTACACATGTAGTCAGTCTATTCACCACATTGGTATTCTGCTTACGCAACTCATACATTAATAAAGCAATGCTTTGCCACAATTCAGGAAACACAAAGTGATGCAAAGCAAATGTGGAATAGTATATAGTTAGCAATCTTGCCTATGACTTGCCTCATAGAAATACATGAAGGTGCTGATGGGACCACGAGAGTGAGACGCTCTATTATGAAATCCAAGGGTGTGTATTTCCCCCTGTCTTTTCTGTTTTTCTCTGTCACTGTTTCTGTCTGTCTGTCTCTCTCTCTCTCTCTCTCTCTCTCTCTCTCTCTCTCTCTCTCTCTCTCTCTCTCTCTCTCTCTCTCTCTCTCTCTCTCTCTCTCTCTCTCTCTCTCTATCTACTTCTTAGCTATTTGATTATTTCTTTTTGCTTAAATATTTTGTTTACGTTGATACCTTGCATCATCATACATGTACATATCTTTTTGCCTTATTGTTTTGTGTTAGTCTTGCTTTCGTCTCAAGGACATATTGTTGAAAGAATTGGCTTGGCTTAACATTTTAATCCTTGTGTAATAAAGTATTTCAGTCTTCAATCTTCAGTCTCTCTCTCTCTCTCTCTCTCTCTCTCTCTCTCTCTCTCTCTCTCTCTCTCTCTCTCTCTCTCTCTCTCTCTCTCTCTCTCTCTCTCTCTCTAACAAATGAAAGGTTGGTTATGGCTATTACTATAATTATTGATTAGATACAAGCCTTATGCATAGGATTCATAAAGTATATTCACTGTCTATATCATATACTGTCCAAAAACAAAAACAAAAAAACATGCGTACTTTTAAAAAAATCACGTTGGATGTGATTGTGCTGGAAGGATGTAACCAAACTATGGAAAATGCTCACTTGCTCAAATGCGATTGAGGATCATTGGAAAAATATAATTTGTTACATGAAATATTTCAAATAGAATGTTTGGAAATTTATGAAATTTTAATTTGGTTACATTTTATTAAAAAACGTATGCGTTTATTTTTTGACAGTATGATGTAATAGATGCCAAGCTTCACTTGAAAGAATCAACACATGATGAGGTTTTATTGCCTGTGTTCACGTTGTTACTTTTCTATCATGACAGAAATAGGCTGATGTTATTATGTCCCCACGCAAAACTTTCATCTGATATGAGGACATTTCGTGCAGCTAAAAGAAATTGAGCTTTTCGCGAGCACAGTTTTTCTTTCATTTGGACTGTAAACTGGGAGTTGAAAGTTATTTGCAGTGGCATGGGCGCTACTCTTTCAGTTTTACACTGATTTCAGGATTTTTAATTTTACCAGAAACTGAACTTCAGTTGTTTTTTAATTCATCAATTTTTTTTATCGCACTAAAACTGTCTCTGTCTGTCATTTTAACTGTCTTGGTATCTCTCTTGTGCTTAACTTGCCCCCCTGAATCTTCCGACGGGGCTCTACCCCTGTGCCCTGCCGGGGCCATGGGTCCTTGGACCCCTGTCTTTCATGTTTTTTTCATTTTGGGGAGTTGCACCTATGCAGTGGGTATATCATGAGATATACGCACAATTGTTTTCCCATGTAATTGTATTATTGATGACATTTGTGTCAAAAAGAGAGAGGTGAATTTGACAGTATTTAACAATATCATGAGCTATTCATTTACAAATTTATTTTGAGTGGTATAAAATTATATGTATATGAAAACTGTTAAGGCGGATATTCCGTGCGGAAACCCGTACGCAATTCATAAATAAGTGAAACAAAGAAGGGAAAAGATTTGCGCACGTGTCCGAATTTCCCCTATATGCGTAAACTTTTATCCTTCTTTCTTCCACTTATTTAGGGTTTTCCGTACGGAACTTACGCGTCTAATGTGAACCCGGCCTTACACTGCCAAAATGATTATAGTTACATTATAGTTACATTAATTGTATAATTACATTATTAGAAAATAATTCACACGAAAAGTCAAGGAATGTACTCTCTCTCTCTCTCTCTCTCTCTCTCTCTCTCTCTCTCTCTCTCTCTCTCTCTCTCTCTCTCTC
>CM065708.1:27504527-27514527 GCA_017654935.2 Phymorhynchus buccinoides | reverse complement strand
TGAAACATATGAACCATTATTCCTACTAAGTTTCAGGCAATTGTAATTATTTTTGAAAGACGTGGTGATTTTAGTCTCTGATCGTGGTCAAACTTTTGATTTGTCAGTGGATTTGGATATGTGTTTCCTCTTTTTTAAAAAGAAGTAAACATGGTGATGTACCTTAATTGTTTTGTATGTGACAAGAGCACATTAAACATTATTCCTGCAAAATATCAGGGAATTGTCATTACATTTGACGGACTTATGATGATTGTAGTCTCTGCTGGAGGTTAAAATATTGATTTCCGGTTGGGTGTTAAATAAGTCTTTCTTTTTTTTATTTAAAAAAAAAGCATGGCGGCATACCTTGTTTTTTGCTTTGTATGTCCGAGACATGTATTGACCATTATTCTTGCAAAGTTTCAGGAAATTATCGTTACTTTTAAGAGATTTATGGTGAGTTTAGAAACTGATCGTGGTCAATATATTGATTGTAGATAAGGGGTGATGTAGGTGTTTGCTATAAGAAAAACAAGCATGGTGACATACCTTGTTTATATGTAATTGATTTGATTATTCCAGCAACGTTTCAGGCATTTCTCATTACTTAAGGGACTTATGATGATTTTATACAAAATATGATATTGATGTTGAGTGGTTTTATCTGTGTTTCCATGTGCTCATTTTTTTTAATGAAAATGTTTAAAAGAAATGTAAGACTAATTCAATTTCCACAAACTTCTGAACCGATTTTTCATGTTTGTATTAGAAATAGAGAGAGTGTGTGTGTGTGCGTGTGTGCGTGTGTGTGTGTGTATGTCTGAAGAGCGCATGTTTTTAGTACATAGAAGATCAAGATAATCAATTCTTGTAATTGGACTTGCTTCTAATAATATCACGAGTTGTGGACAGACGTTAAAGTAAACACACACACACACACACACACACACACACACACACACACACGCGCGCGCGCACGCACACTCACGCAAGCACGCTTGCATGCAGAAACAGAAACAGAGGGACAGAGAAAGACAGAGAGAGACAGTGAGTGACAGAGAAATGAGAGAAAGAAAGCTAGCACTGGAGACAATCCGTGCTGTAAGGGTCGACACAGGTGGACAATCCGTGCAGCTGAGACAATCCGTGCCGTCTTAAGCGGCACGGATTGTCTCTGCTGCACGGATTGTCTCCGCTGCACAGGTGGACAATCCGTGCAGCGGAGACAATCCGTGCCGCCACACCCCCTCCCCACCATACACTCCCCCCACTCGCTATTTATTGTCCGATTCGAAAAATATAAAGTGTATTGTCTTCTGCTCAGTGAGACCTTTCCAATGAAACCTAGATATATTAAAATTCAGATTTCACCCCCATAATATACTGTACCCCTATCCCCCCCCCCCCCCCCCCCCCCCCCCCCTCCCCCCCCTGCGCTGTTAATTTTATTATCCGATTTGAAAAATGTAATGTCACAGGTGTAATTTGTTCAGCTCATTGAGACCTTTCAAATGACAGCAATGCACCTAGATATACTGTACTCCCCGTTTATAGTAAACTCGGTTATAAGAAATTTCGGTTACAGAAAAGGAAAGCACTGGTTCCCGGCCAAAGGTCTACTGTTTTATTATTAAATAGACCTCGGATAGTAGCAACTCGGTTATAATTATAAAAAAACTGCTATAGTAAAGTTACTTTTGGTTCCCCACAGGACTGGCTCCTCGGTTACAATAAAAAAAAAAAAGTCCTCTTCGTGACCTTTGTAAATACGTCACCAATGTATGCGTCACAGTCTCACCATTCCCTCCACCCACCCATAATAACAACTGGGTTATAATTAAAATTTAAAAAAAACTCCTATTGTAAAGTCATTTGTGGTTCCTCCTCTTTACAATAAAAAAAATTGTCCTCTTTCTGACCTTTGTAAATACGTCATCAATGTATACGTCACAGTCTCACTACTTCCTCTACCCACCTTCATCAACGAAATTGAAAGGCACTCAAAAACATGTTTCTTTCCCCTCATTACTTAGTGGGAAAATGAATCCAAAAAATATATATATACAGCCGAATCCGCTTATAAGAAACTCGCTTATGAGAAAACTCGCTTACAATGAAGCAAAACAAATTTCCCTGCCAAACTTCTTTTTTCTTATCTATGATCAAAACTGGGATATAAGAAACTCGCTTATAACAAAACTCGGTTATAAGCAAGCAAATTTTTTCTCCCATCCACAATGGTAACTTGGATATAAGAAAATTATGTCATACAAGAGAGTCGGTTTGCAGTTCATTTTCTTATAAGCAAGTTCTATTTACTTATAAGCGAATTACCATTGACAACATTTTCTTAAAGACCCCCCAGATCATGAGTCAAAATCACGGGTTCCACGTGTTTTCCTTCTTATAGCTGGTACAAACTCTTGTTTTGACCAGGTTTGACTCCCATACAAATGCCCCCAAACGAAACATTTTAAAGAGCAGCCTCAATTTGAAGTTGGGGGAATTTGCATGTGGGTCACAGCTACCCAGAAAAAAACAAGGGATTTAATCGTGTTGGGTCAGTCTTTAAAAGTGAGTTGAACCTGAACTGAAAGGATGTTCCGAGAAAATTGAAGTCGTTCCAAAAAGGGAAAGTTTACCTCAAACCAGTTGTGTCACAGACATTCTAAACAGTACAGGCACTTGATTGCAAGACTAATTGAGTTGTTTTTGTTCCTTTATTCCATACTTTCCTTCAGTATTCTGTGCAAAATAAATGTTGAGCAGAAGCAACAAATATGAGTACTTTTGTGTTGGTGGTAGAGAGACTGTCCATCCTTACATTTTCAGCAGCAATGGCAGAGAGGAAAAGGTAATTCATTTCTTTAAGAAGATGAATATAAATAACTGAATATGTAGACTATTTTGATTTTATGATGCAAGACATGCATCAAATTAGGAAAAAGGATTTTCTCTTCGTTTTGCTTTTCTGTCTTTCTTTTCTTTTCTTTTTCTTTTCTCTTTTCCCCCATTCAATTTGTTTATGAGGGAAAAAAACCTTGTTTTCTTATATCTGAGTTTCGGATATAAGAAAACTTGGATATGGTAATAAGCAAAACATCATCTCCTTTCGATTTTCTTATAACCAAGTTTTGCTGTATTTTGATTCTATGATGTAAAACATGAGTCATAGGTCGCAAGTTTCCTTATTTGTCCATTGGCATTGTACAAACGCAAATACAATATTGTCTTCCACTGTGTAAAGTAAGTTATACATCCAAATTAGAATATTGATTAAAAACAAGAAACAGGAATGTACATTTAAACAAATATGTTACTCTCACACCTCACCCAATCATTCATCTGCTCTCCACTATCATGCTCGCTCATCATGCAACTCACACCACGTCTGCCTTCATTTTTGTTTTTAATTTTCTGTTCTGTTCTTTCTTTTTTTCCTCCTTTTGTTTTGCATTTTTTCCTTTTTTTCATGCACCAAATTATGTAAAAGCATTTTTTTCTTCGTTTTATGTTTCTGTTTGTCTTTTATTTTATTTTTTTCTCTTTTTCTCTTTTTCTCTTTTATTTTTTCCCTTTTTCCCCATTCACCTCGGTTAAAAGAAACAAAAATCAAAATCTTTATCCGAGTTTTGGATATAAGAAAACACAGATATAAGAAAACAAAAACGTTATCTCCCTTCGATTTTCTTATAACCGGGTTTTGCTGTAGCATCATGAAAATGCGATATTTTCTTACAGGCATGATAATCTATTATCAGGCATAATGTCTGTAGGCATGATGTCCAGTAGGCAAAATGTCCGGAGAGCATGGTGACCATAGGCATAATGTCCATAGGCAAAGTGTCCGTAGGCAAAATGTCCGCAGGCAATCTGTTCGGTCATGGTGCGTGTGTGTGTGTGTACTCGCACGCACGTGCGTGTGCATGCATGAATAGATTCAAAGGCCATTCTGGAAGTTAGAGGTTGTGCACTATATGCTTTTACAGACAGTTTTCTTTTGTGCACAGGGAAATATACCATGTATAAACCCAATCACCTTTCTGGACCTCAAACCATATGAGGAAGGGGTAGGATGGGTTTATATTTAGTATTTTACGTTAGCTTTGACTTTGAAAAACGTCATCGGATAAGATAAAAAATACCATCAAAACTTTACTATATCCGAACATCGTTTATAAGAAAAACCTGTTATAGAAAAGGAAAAGCCTTGCTCCCCTGCACTTTACTATAAGCGGGGTGTACTGTACTGAACATCAGATTTTACTTTATACGCCACTGAAAATAGGCTCATTTTAAAATGGGGGCAATGATAACGTAAAGGGCTTGCGCGTACATACTAGTAAGGAATGACCCACACAAGACTAGGATGACCTAGCATGTTTTTCTCTGGAAAAAAATAAAAAGTGTATCTTATCAAAGCATGCCATATTCCATTGAAAATAGTTGTCCGGCTGTTACCTAGCCAAGCGTCTGGGTCTGGGCAGGCTTGTCCAGTGATTGTAGGTGACCAGCCCTGGGCGATGGGCATCGGGATGAGGAGAAGGTGCACACCAAACTGCTTACATAACCAAATTATTATTTGTGTGGACTTTGCATGGGGCCAAACCTGCTGAAATGGGAGAGGTCCAGGCAAGAGATGAAAAGAAGCCATAGCCAGAAGGTTCAATGGTTTGGCCCATCTTGTCTAAGATATCCACCGTCTGTTATGTCCGAGGAAGAAAGACTGTGGCTAATCTAAATCAGCTTGCTCTTTGACAGATTTTGACCAGCATCATGTTGTGCTGAATGGAAACACTGCAGTTAGACACAACATTCACTATGCTTTCACATTCCATAATGTGAAAGCATAGTGAATGTTGCGTTCAACTGTTGTAATTACATAATTTATCTTTATGAGATAATAAAGCGAACAGTTTTAGCATTGCGGCATGGTCAAAATTCCCTCGGCTGTTACTCCATTTTAGTAATGACTTCAAGGACATTGAATATACTGTAACAGAACATGAAAATGCTATATCGATGGCTTGGAGTCAAAACGGACTATCTTTAGATAGTCATTGAATTATTATTGATGTTTTTGTAAAAACTAAGAACTTGTATTACAAAAGACTGCAAATAATATAAAATATGGATTATGCTTTTTATATTTCTGCAGGTTGTTTTTTTATACAAGTTCGTAGTTTTCGCAATAAGTTCAATAATACGTCAATAGACTATCTAAAGACAGTCCGTTTTGACTGCAAGCCATCGATATGGCCTTATACAACTCTCACCCTGAATCCTCTCCATCATACCCCCCTGTCCCTGATGGCCAATCTCCCCTCACATACGCCCGACATCTTATCAAACAAAAAAACAAGACAGACACACACATCCCGGTCTGGTACCGGGATGAACCACCACCCTGCTTAAACTACAATGCACCCACTCCCCGCCTCCCTTCACATGTTCCCATGACAGACTGGGACAATTTCAAAATGCATATAAACAATCACATCAAAACCTTCATCATGGGTCGCCTCTTAAAAACATCCATCTACCTTCACACATACATAGAGCACATCATTAACACATACAACATTCCCAGACACCTCACCCACCCCAACACACCCATCTCATGCATACCCAAACCATCTCCCACAATCCACCACCACGACACAGTCCACCACCATGACACAGCCTTGGACCGACCGACTCCCCAGCTTGACAGACCCACCTCCCCTACGGACACACGTGAGCCCACCTCCGCGACAGCCACACACAGGCCCACCTTCCCAACAGCTACATGCAGGCCCACCTCCCCAGCGGCCATACACGAACCCACCTTCCCAACTGCCACACACAAAACCACCTCCCCTACTGCCACACAAGAACCTACCTGTCCGACTGCCACACACAAACCCACCTCCGGCTCCCCAATTGCCACACACAAACCCACCTCCCCAACTGCCACACACCAGCATCCCAAACACACCTTCACTGACCCAATACTTTCTCCCCGCCCCTTGAACCCCATTCCCCAATCCTCACGACATCACCCCTATTTGGATTGGAACAATGGACTCCACCCACTGTCCCGTTCTAACCGTCCCCGACACTCAAACAATCCTTCGTCTAGGTCACTTCTCCACACCCCTCCACGTCCCAGACTGACCCAACCGGCCCGACAGATCCCCTCCCTGGCTGACCTCCCCTTGGGCCCCCGCGCTAGACACTGCTCGGAGCTCCCTGACTCTGAAAACTCATGTCGTCCCCCCTAAACGGACCTACCAACCGCCCCGCCCCCCTCCTTCAAACTCTTCTCCCCAATATCATCCTCCTCTACCATCTTCCCCTACATGGATTCCCCTCTTCCCTGGTGCCCCTCCAATATCACAAAAACGCCTGCCACGACGACTGACCTTGGACTTATCCCGGGGATCCCGACAATGAAGGGGGTGGACACTTTCGGGGTACAATGCATGCAGTGAAGCGTGCAGAGTTGGATTGGTGGTATGCCCAGACTGCGAAGAAGCCATCGGTTATACTCTGGTTCTGGTACAATAACGTTGAAGGAACCTATGAAAGCTATGCAGTACATCCCGCTTATAGTAAAGTGCAGGGGAGCAAAGCTTTTCCTTTACTATAACAGGTTTTTCTTATAAACGATGTTCGGATATAGTAAAGTTTTGATGATATTTTTTATCTTATCCGATGACGTTTTTCAAAGTCAAAGCTAACGTAAAATACTAAATATAAACCCATCCTACCCCTTCCTCATATGGTTTGAGGTCCAAAAAAGGTGATTGGGTTTATACATGGTCTAACAAAACTAGCTGCAAAAGCATATAGTGTACAACCTCTAACTTCCAGAATCGCCTTTGAATCTATTCATGCATGCACGTGCGTGCGCGCGCACACACACACACACCGTGACTGAACAGTTTGCCTGCGGACATTTTGCCTACGGACACTTTGCCTACGGACATTATGCCTATGGTCACCATGCTCACCGGATATTTTGCCTACTGGACATTATGCCTACAGACATTATGCCTGATAATAGATTATCATGCCTGCAAGAAAATATCGCATTTTCGTGATGCTACAGCAAAACCCGGTTATAAGAAAATTGAAGGGAGATTTTTGTTTGTTTTCTTATATCCGAAACTCGGATAAAAGAAAACATTTTTTTTTCTTTCTTATAACTGAGTTGAATGAGAGAAAAAAGAGAAAAAAATAAAATAAAAGACAAACAGAAACATAAAACGAAGAAAAAAATGCTTTTACATAATGGGTGCATGAAAAAAATGCAAAACAAAGGAGGAAAATAAGAAAGAACAGAACAGAAAATTAAAAACAAAAATGAAGGCAGACGTGGTGTGAGTTGCATGATAGCGAGCAAGATAGCGGAGAGCAGATGAATGAGTGGGTGTGGTGTGAGAGTAACATATTTGTTTAAATGTAAATTCCTGTTTCTTGTTTTTAATCAATATTCTAATTTGGATGTATAACTTACTTTACACAGTGGAAGACAATTTTGTATTTGCGTTTGTACAATGCCAATGGACAATAAGGAAACTTGCGACCTATGACTCATGTTTTACATCATAAAATCAAAATACAGCAAAACTCGGTTACCATATCCAAGTTTTTTTATATCCGAAACTCAGATATAAGAAAACATTTTGATTTTTTTTCCCTTATAAACAAATTGAATGGGGGAAAAGAGAAAAGAAAAAGAAAAGAAAAGAAAGGCAGAAAAACACCCGAAGAGAAAATCCTTTTTCCTAGTTTGATGCATGTGTTTTCATCATAAAATCAAAATAGTCTACTAAGAAGAAGATTTAAAGGTGCCTACAACAACTTAACTAAGAAGCCTTTTTTTTGTCTTTTTACTGTTATCAAATGCGTACCCCTTCACCTTTCTTGTACTGAATTATTGCCATTTACTGTCCACCCATGCAGTTTTTCATCGATCGTTTGCTTTTGTTTATGTCCACATATTCAGTTATTTGTATGTATCTTCTTAAAGAAATGAATTGCCTTTTCCTCTCTGCCATTGCTGCTGAAAATGTAAGGATGGACAGTCTCTCTACCACCAACACAAAAGTACTCATATTTTTTGCTTCTGCTCAACATTTATTTTGCACAGAATACTGAAGGAAAGTATGGAATAAAGGAACAAAGACAACTCAATTAGTCTTGTAATCAAGTGCCTGTACTGTTTAGAATGTCTGTGACACAACTGGTATGAGGTAAACTTTCCCTTTTTGGAACGGACTTCAATTTTCTCGGAACATCCTTTCAGTTCAGGTCCAATTTTCTCGGAACATCCTTTCAGTTCAGGTCCAATCCCAACACGATTAAATCCCTTGTTTTTTCTGGGTAGCTGTGACCCACATACAAATTCCCCCAACTTCAAATTGAGGCTGCTCTTTAAAATGATGTTTCGTTTTCAATTTGGGGGCATTTTTATGGGAGTCAAGCCTGATGAAAACAAGATTTTGTACCAGCTATAAGAAGGAAAACATGTGGAACCTGTGATTTTGACACGTGATCTGGTGGGTCTTTAAGAAAATGTCGTCAATGGTAATTCGCTTATAAGTAAATAGAACTCGCTTATAAGAAAATGAACTGCAAATCAACTCCCTTGTATGACATAATTTTCTTATATCCAAGTTTCCATTGCGGATGGGAGAAAAAATGTGCTTGCTTATAAGCGAGTTTCTTATATCCCAGTTTTGATCATAGATAAGAAAGAAGAAGTTCGGCAGGGAATTTTTTTTTGCTTCATTGTTAGCGAGTTTTCTTATAAGCGAGTATCTTATAAGCGGATTCGGCTGTATATATATTTTTTTCCGATTCATTTTTTTTCACTAAGTAATGAGGGGAAAGAAACATGTTTTTTTAGTGCCTTTCAGTTTCGTTGATGAAGGTGGGTAGAGGGAGTAGTGAGACTGTGACGCATACATTGATGACGTATATACAAAGGTCAGGAAGAGGACACATTTTGTTTTATTGTAACAGGAGGAACCACAAATGACTTTACCATAGGAGTTTTTAAAATTTTAATTATAACCCAGTTGTTATTATGGGTGGGTGGAGGGAGTGGTGAGACTGTGACCCATACACTGGTGATGTATTTACAAAGGTCACCAGGAGGACAATGTTTTTTATTGTAACAGGAGCCAGTCCTGTGGGGAACCAAAAGTAACTACTAAAGCAGTTTTTTTATATTATAACCGAGTTGCTACTATCCGAAGTCTATTTAGTAATAAAACAGTAGACCTTTGGCTGGGAACCAGTGCTTTCCTTTACTGTAACCGAAATTTCTTATAACCGAGTTTACTATAAACGGGGAGTACTGATACTGCTTATCAGAAGCGAAATGAGATTAATGTGCGGAGGGCAAGGGTCAGTACAAAAGCCTACAGAGCCTTATTTTGTATTTGTACCTCGTTCTTAAACCTGTGTTTGGCTTTTTCCAAATCGGACCTCTCCCTTCTTGAGAAGGGCCTCAACTTTATCCCATCTTGGCCTCATAGAAGGTTGATTGATTAATGTGCAGAGGGCAAGGGGCGGTACAAGAGCCTACAGAGCCTTATTTTGTATGTTATATATCCTATCAGTATTTAACCTATTGCCTCGTTCTTAAGCCTGTGTTTGGCTTTTTCATTTGTTAGGCTTGTTAATTGAAGTCAGTAATGAACAATTTGCAACTTTTTTTCTTGTTGATTGATTTGCATTTCTTAAAAATAATGAGGTATATGTTGGAATCTTCTTTTTCCTTATATTTCCCCTATCTCTTTTCTTCCTCGTCTTTCTTTCTCCCTCCTTCTAATTAAATGGTATACTTTATTTGCCAATTATGTTCTTTCTCGTTAAACATCGACTTCACCCTAACCCTTATCACTATACCTAAACACAACACTGATTTCTTTCCTCTTATTTGAGCCCTGTCTGATGGTGTTTTTGCACTCCCACATTTACACATCTTTACTCATCAATTTAACATCCAATGATCCTGTACCCC
>CM065708.1:27442027-27502027 GCA_017654935.2 Phymorhynchus buccinoides | reverse complement strand
ACAACGCTGATTTCTTTCTTCTTATTTGAGCCATTTCTGATGGTGTTTTTGCACTCCAACATTTACACATCTTTACTCATCAATTTAATAATCCAATAATCCTGTACCCCACGCTTTAGATTACACACTTCTCAACCTTCCCATCTTCCGATCAGGTACCGAGCAGAGCTTCGCCCTGACATACAAAATAAATTGCACCTTCTACCACCACTCTTTGCTGCCTGTCCAACAAGAAGTTTTCAATCCATTTGTTGATGGAACCTTTGATCCCATAGTGGCCAAGCTTGTGGATGAGGAGAGTATGGGAGACTTTGTCAAACGCTTTTTCAAAGTCCATTATCAGGACATCCGTCTGTATTCCCTTCTCCATATTGCCTGTGAGCTCATCCACCAGGCCCAGCAGTTGACTTTCGCAGGATCTACCCCTCCAGAGACCATGCTGCTCCTCACTCAGGATGTTGTTGTCCTCAGCAAATCCCATTATCCCATTATATCACTTGATATTGCTGTTCAAAAAAATGCCATTTAATGGGATATAATGGCTGCCCTGATATAAACAAAGGAAGAAATTCATTCAAATGTATCATTTTCCACATGCAGGGACTTCTGTTGCTTCACCTGTGCATCTCTTTGCGCAAAGCATAATTTTGCCCATAACAGCACTAAATTTGGGGCGTCCCATATATGGGACGCACAGTACAAATGGGGTTTTAATCTTAACTGCTTTTTTTACTTTAGTTTTTACATTGATACTGGTTTATTACGATGGTGATCATAATGACTATGACGACGACGATGATGATGATGATGATGGCCACACCGACAAGGACGACGATGATGATGACGACAATAAGCGCAATTATGGTGATTGCAGGAGAGGTTAGGGAGGACTACATTGGCTGTTACGTGGACAACCGTGACGATCGGGACCTTAAGTGCATTTCTAAAAGCTGGGGCATTGACAACTCCCCTAACAAGTGCATCAACGAATGCTACTATAAAGGTTGGCCTAACGTCTTCTGAGCACAATGAACAACGCCGGGTGTAGCAGCAGGCACACAACCAGCAGCTGGGGGATATCATGGTGGTTTTTTTATGTTTTATGTTGGCGTGTCTGTCTTCGTGTTGGTATGTCTGTCTGCATCATGACTTGAGATGCTACGTACGAACCTCATCGTGGGGATACCGGGGGGGGGGGGGGGGGGTCTTTCGTAAAAATAGTCCCCCCACCTTCTGAAAGTTCTGTGCTAGTAACTTCCTGTAATCTGTCACTCTCACTTACCCTGCCTTTTCCCTTTGTTTTCTATCATCTACTATCTTTCTGACTTATTGGCCCATTCTCCAGCCTTTTTAAACAAAATCTTCTAAATAATATTTCTCTTTTGAGCTCATCCGAAATCTGAATGTGTCGGCTGTATGCAGCGGGGCGACCAGTGAAAACTGAAAACCGGACACATACATACATTACCCATTATGGCCATATGACCTGGGAACGCAGAAAAAGAAGACGCTAGCTACAGTCCTAGTCCACATATTTGTGTTGTTTCCGGTTATGCCTGCTTCTCTTGTGATCGATCAAGTCCTAACTTTCAGACAAGATTGTGAAAAGTGTGAGGCCTGTTGAGATCAGTTGGAGCTTCAGTAATGCCGTCATATCAGTCTACTTTCATGACGTCATTTCTTAAACCCTGTCATTCCGTAGATTTTCTTCCAGGGCAGTGGAAATAACGTGAGTCGCAGAGACAGTCATTTTTCAGTAGACTCAAAAGAATTATTGTATCATCTACATAGAAGTGCAGTGAAAGTGTTTAATATAGCCAAAGAATTGGAAATAGGCCACACAACAGTGTTCAATTTGATTTTTTTGTTCTTCAACACATGATGAAGGTGAATGCATGCCCCTCATTGGCACAAGGAAACTTCTACCATAGAAATCGAAAGTTCAATTTTCAAACTTGTACCAAAACACTCTAGAGGATCTGTAACATGACATTTTTAGCAATTGCAAGGCAAGACATTTTTGGCTCACGTCGTTTTTTAAAACAAAGTGAGTCTATAGTATCGTACATGTTCGGTTGTGTGTATGTGTGTGTGTTGCGTCCGTGGCCCCGACCTTTAACCTTAACTCAAACCTTAACGTTGTCATTTTCTCTAAACATATAAGGCGTTAGAGGGTTAAAGTTAGCAGGATACTTGATTTTGACGTGAGCCTTCAAGTCACGACGAACAAAGCAGTCAGATACATTGATAAAGAACAAAATAAAGATAATCATTTGTTGCAGAGATTACTGTTGTGCAACATTTAACCTTGACTCAGTCACACTCTTCAAACTAAAGAAGACTCTCACTCTCCACTGAAACTTTAACGTTGTCATTTTCTCAAAAAAACATAAGATGTTAGAGGGTTAAAGTTAGCAGGATACTTGATTTTGACGTGAGCCTTCAAGTCATGGCGATCAAAGCAGTCAGATACATCGGTAAGGAACAAAAGAAAGAAAATCATTTGTTGCAGAGATTACTGTAACTGTTGTGTTGTACCGAGTAGGAGATACATACTGGAAAGAAGACTCTCCATTAGATATACAAAAACGCTCTTTAACCCTCTGACCCCCAACCACTCGAACCGGGAATCGATCCCAGTCCCCGAGACAAGGGCATTAACTCCGAACGTCACACCAAATCTTTTCATTAAAAAAATCACCCAGAATAAAGTCTAACTCACATTTCATTTCTGAAAGATGCATATTGAATAGCAATGATGATATTATTATTCCAAAGCTAACACACTGTCACACAACAAACCATAAATTGGAAAAAAAAATCCGTAATGGCACTCCGAGCATCACGCCGAGTCAATACTGCGTCACGTCACGTGGAAAGAAGAAAAAAATTTGGGGTCACTTCGAAAAATCCGTTCAAAAAGACTAGTGGGTGCTTTCCCTTGCTGTAAGAACCAAAAACGGACCACTGAGAGTCAGGAACAGGAAGAACTAACTTAGTATATTGCATTGTGGGTAGGGAGAAAGTGAAAGTGAAAGTACTAGACCTGGTGTTCAGCGGGACACATCGGGACATCCAGAGAACAGAAAGGCGGGACATGACGGGACATTTAGTGAGCAGAGGGTTAAAAAGAAACACAAGACTGCAGGTGTGTACAAATAGGTACATTTTAACGTCGTCAACTTATATTTTCTGTAACAAATGGATGTACCGAGTGTGTGCGTTGACGGCCCGGTTGTTTAGCTTTATTTGCGCCTTTGAGTAACGGTTGTTCGTGTTCATTTGCGCATCATCTCTGCGCATAACTTAGCCTACTGCACTTCCGGCAACAAGGCCTAGGCCTAGAGTCCATGCCTTACCTCATAATCAAGACGACGTACTTAACATTTAGCCCACATTCATTTCAGTCTTGAAAAAAAAAATACGGAAAATCCAGGGTTCGTCGATTTCACTGCCTTCGACGTACGAATCCTTTGTTAGGCCTAGACGATTGATCACCATGAGCAAAGACTGTACAGGGGAAGATAAACATGGATGAGCTTGCTGGCTGTGACCTTGACCTTTGCTTTGTGGCAGAGGGGGGGGGGGGGGGGGGGGGAATTTAACGAAACGAAAATAAAATATTAGGACTAATATAAAATATCTTACAGAAATGTAGATGATGTGGAACAAGTTTTCATCGCATGAACAATCAGTTTAAAACAGTAACAGATCACGCAACTTCAATTATTAATTTTCTAAGAGTAAGAGGCTTAGACCCACAGGCAAAGACTAGGCCTACTACAGGTGTCCGTAGACCCTCCTTACCCCGGCGGGGGGGGGTGGGGGGATTGGTCACTATGTTTTTTCTGAAAGCTTGGTCAATATGCTTTTCAATTTTACTTGTTTGCCAAAAATAAAAATAGGGCTCCACTATGTTACATGCGCATACATATAATTAAATTTTAAAGAAAGGGGTAGGCGTGCATAGAAATAATTTTATTTTACTGTGTATACAGGCATGGGAATTGTCATGGGAATTCCCATGCCTGCTATAGTAATAAAAATCAGACGTGAGCCTTGCAGGCTTTGCCTCTTGTTTTTAGTCAAGTCGCGAAAATTCCCAAATAGCAATGGCTCCAAAAGTGATGAGTTTGAAAGAACATGGTTATGAAGGATATCAACGGAAATAAACGGCTAGTATGTGCCAAGGAGGAGAAGTGGTAAAGTGTGGAAGGGGGATGGGACCAAGTAACCTTTACTGATGAAACCAAGATAAAAGTTGACAAAATTCAGCATGGGTGTGTCAGGAGAAGAGCCGATAAAGAAGTCTTAATGCACACGTCAAGCCATATTTAGTGGAGGAATAAAACTATGAAGGTATGCTTACGGTGTAAACTAATTGCTTTTAAAGCTATTTCAATTGTTTCGAATTGTCGTAAGCATACTTAACAATCCTAGAAAGTTTTAACAAAAATTAAATGGGGGGAAACAGAGTAAATCGATAATTAAAGTAAGCACTATTTTCTTTTGCGCATTTAGCTCATTTCGATATTGTACGGTTTACAGTGATTGCGTGCGTAGTGACGTCTTGGAAAAAACACACGCCCTTTACAAAAAGCATCTCATCAACACAAAAAATAAGAAGTAAAATTGCATCAAATCACTGTTTCTAAGTTATCTAACTATCATGCTTTATGAAACATTGCAGTTTGTTCTGAATCAACATCAATGGCGTAGTAATACAGCAGTCTTTGTCACAAAGATAAACAGTGGCTACCGAAGTAAGAGAAGCATGTTAAAACTTATGGGAAAATAAAAGATTATATGCATTTTTGTTTAGCCATTCTGTGTACAATAACAGTGACAATCACCCGTTTCGCAAAGCGTAGCAAAGATTTCTGGAGAAATAAGTTAAGGCCTAAGGTTTACATCAATTAAATTTAAATTAGTCTAGATCTAGCAGACGACAAACTCACCATGCAAAAGATATCGCCGATATGCTCTGAATTAATTGTTGCCAGAAAACATGTAGATTCGACACACGCACACACACACATCACACCACACACACACACACACACACACACACACACACACACACACACACTATCTCTCTCCCCCTCTCTCTCTCAGAGAGAGAGACAGACAGACAGACAGACAGACAGAGATGCAGACAAAGATAGAGACGGAGATAGATAGAATTATTTATTTATGTAGTTTGTATGCGTGTGTGTGTCAGTGTGTGTGTGTGTGTGTGTGTGTGTGTGTGTGTGTGTGTGTGTGTGTGTGTGTGTGTGTGTGTGTGTGTGTGAGAGAGAGAGAGAGAGGGAGAGAGATGCAGACAAGGATAGAGACGGAGAGATATAGAATGATTTATTTATGTAGGCCTCCCCCCCCCCCCCCCCCCCCAGTCAGAGAGTGTGTGTGTCGGTGTGTGTGTGTGTGTGTGTGAGAGAGAGAGAGAGAGAGAGAGAGAGATTGAGAGAGAGAGAGAGAGAGAGAGAGAGAGAGAGAGAGAGAGAGAGAGAGAGATGCAGACAAAGATAGAGACGGAGAGATATAGAATGATTTATTTATATAGGCCTTCGCCACATAAGTTCCCTTTCCGTCACTACCTCACAGATGCAGCGACTAAAACCTTAACTAATCTGTTATCTTGTCCTGTCTAGGTCGGACTATGGCAAAGCTCTTCTGCATGGGTGTCCAAAACGTTGCATAGACAGACTTCACATAGTCCAAACCTCGGCTTCGAGGCTTGTGTTTAAGGCTAAGAAAAGAGATTGACGTGTGTGTGTGCGTGCGTGTGCGTGTGCGTGCGTGTGTGCGTGTGTGCTCCATCTTACCTCTGCGACAATATTTCCATCTATACGCCAGCTCGCACTTTACGTTCAGCTTCTGACCCTCTTTCTCTCCAGATCCCTAGGTATAAGCTTTCAACTGTTGCTCGGCGCTCTTTTGCTGTCTCAGGACCGACCTTCTGGAACAAACTTCCTCTCTCCCTCCGTCAGCGACCGACTCTCTCTGCTTTCAAAGCTAACCTCAAAACCCACCTGTTCCCCCGTCATTGAAGCTCCTCTCTCTTTATCTTCTCTCTCTTGCCATTAGGTCTGTTTCTGCTATATTCCATGTATGTTATCCGTGTGTGCTCGCTTTGTATTGCGTTTTTGTTTGAATGCTAACGTGTGTGTGCGCTTTGATTTGATTTCTATCAAGATTCAGCGCCGTATAAATACTGTATGTTGTTGTTGTGTGTGTCTGTGTGTGTGCGTGCGTGTGTGAATGCGTGTGTGCGTGCGTGTGCGTTTGTGTGTATGTGTCTTTGTGTGTGTGTGTGTGTGTGTGCGTGTGTGTGTGTGTATAGCTACAGCCTGTACTATGCTGACAATAGCAGTGACCTGTTTGTGTCTACAATTATTCCTACAGCTTGTGCAATGCTCAACTCAACTCAACTCAACTGATCTTTGTTATATTTTGTCTTCATCCAACAAGGATAGTTTTCTTGCTGATAATAGCAGTGACCTGTGTGAATCAGAATCAGAATCAGAATCTATTTTTATTGTCTTTTAAAACGGTCACATGGTTTTGTGTGACACTAACAAGATATACATAATAAGATGTATGCGTACACTTGCTACAGCCTCTATTACGCTGACAATATGAATATCAGTGACCTTTAAGTGTATATTGACACAGCCTGTACTATACAATAGCAGCGACCTGATGGTGTGCTACTTGTATGTGCAGGATATAAGTATGCAGGCTTGCAGTTTGCACAAGAGTGCTGGTGCGAGAACAGTTATGGAAAATATGGCAGCGCCCCAGAGGATCGTTGCAGCAAACAATGCCCTGGCTCCAAGGAAGACAAGTGTGGTGGGGATCTTTTGAACAGCGTCTATCGGACAGGAAGTGAGTGCCTAGTGTAATGTTTACATGATTCACTGTTGTAACATGCTCAGTGTTGTCAGTGTGAAAACTGAGTACTGTGTCTTCTTTACATCAATCAGATGGCCGCCTGGTGACTGTCAGCATGCTTCTTGTTGCAGCTGTCAAGGTTGCAACATGCTTTTGCTTTGTGCTTGTCATCGTGTTTGTTGCAGCTGTCAAGATTGCATAATGGTTTGGTTTTGTGCGAATCGTTGTTAATGTAATGAGGGGTGTCTGTTGCAGCTGTGAAGACTCAGTGTGCCTGCTTTGCCTGAGTCTTTAGTCTATATGATACATGTACTTGACGCTTCAGCTTTGGGCACTGACTAAGGAGTTTGTTTTATTAGTTCCTCCGGTAAGTGGGAATACAGTGGAACCTCCCTTATAAGATTTCCCATTATAAGACTCCCTGCCACATAAGACCTACGTCTCTGAGACATTGCCCTCCTTTGTAAGTATTAAAATTACCTCCCTTATAAGACCCCTCCCTTAAAATACCTCATTTGGGATGACTTTAGAAGGTCTTATAAGGGAGGTTCCACTGTACTATTTTTATAATGGATATTCTCAAACAAAATAAACTGCTCTCTCTCTCTCTCTCTCTCTCTCTCTCTCTCTCTCTCTCTCTCTCTCTCTCTCTCTCTCTCTCTCTCGTCAAGGATGCATGAAACACCAAATGTAACGGTATAAAGACACTGGTCGATATCATCTGTACATAAACTCTTATATTCGATCAATCAAATACTGGCTTAAACTAACTAATAATGCATATTTAATATTATTAGGTTCAGATGAATGTGGAAAAAAGAATTGGGTAGCTACTAACTACCATTCATTTAACACTGTTTAGTCTTGGTGTAGGTTTTGTCTGGCATAACCAGCTAGTTGGATTTACTAGACCTTTCCTACAGACATTTCAACAAAGAGTAATTGATTGCTTTTGACAAGGATTAGACGCTAAGATAAATTTAAGTGACAGGTTTGACATGTACAGAATTTCTAAAGCAAATAATACATTGGACAGTTATTTATCTTTTGATTTGAATTCACATGCCAGGCATGCTCTTATAAAATGTAGATCTAGTGTTCAAGTGCTTCCGCTGTTGGGATGATCCCTGGAGTCTTTTAGCAAGGGTAAGCCAACAACAAGAACAACATTCAGAAAACAAATTTGCAGAAATATGGATATACTGATTGTGTGGGGACAATACCCCAATGTCCGCCGCACCTTCCCCCACCCCACCCCCTTCTCAACTCTCGTGAATTAAAGGATCAGAATATTGTAATATTAGATTGTAGACTTCTACGTCTATTGAAGCAAACAAACAAAAGCTAACAACGACAGCATTGTACAACTTGCCATTTTCACAGGTAGCACGTTAGACTCATACATAAACCCAATTTACTGGTTTTTAATCGTAAAATCTCCCAAATTATGTAATATAGTTAACTGAACAGTAAGACGAGTCATGACCTGGGTGTGCTGTCTCACGTCCTAGCGATATATAAGGACACGCGGAGAGTTTCACCAGTCCAATAACACAGCACGCATCTCATCTGGAGTAGATCTTAATATTTATTGAGGAGAGGATGCGAGACAGTCATTGGGAACAAGGTGAAGAACCGAAAACAGACAACAAATAATCGCTACAAAGAGACTGCTTAGCTCCAATACAAATAAACCAAATAAATCATGTGTAACATCTCCTTTAAAAAAATTGGTAAAATGATGACGCAACAAGATTACCTGCCCCAAAATATCCATTAGTCTTGCTTAGACAAAATGAAACCGACATGCAAACTTGTGGGGAAATTTCCCAAGGCGGCGTATTATAACCTTCACTCATCACTATCTACATAAACTGTAAAGAAACTTTGTAAATCATCATAGAAATAGCACATGAGAATTTGTTTTAACAATGCCATGAATAGTCTTAATCCCCTTTAGGAGAATCATCATAAACTTATTTTAAAATGAACCTTGTCATTAAAAACATGCATACTTTTAACTAGTACTAAAGGGTGACGAAATAAACTAACTTCTTCGATGAAAATGACAGCACCACAAACGTGCTTCAAACCTGCGCTTTAACCACAAAAGAACCATCTAAATAGAATCCGGAAAAATAATTAAATCCACTCCACATCTATTTATTATTCATACAACCAAAATAACTACAAAGGGGAACTGACTTTACAATTTAAAAAAAAATCATATATCTGTACTTAGGGGAAGACGGGGTAAAAAGCGCATGGGCGGGTAAGAAGCCCACCCCAATTATCTCATGAAATAAAGAAAATTTCAGTCAAATTTGCCCATGAGACGAATGCTAGACATTAACGCTCGTCTCATGGGCAAAATGAGACTGAAATTTGCTTCATTTCATGAGATAAATGGGGTGGGCTTCTTACCCGCCCATGCGCTTTTTACCCCGTCTTCCCCTACCGTTTGTGAGGGCCCATGGCTGGATTAGTGAAACTAACAAATTGAAGAATTTGACATCATGGATGCCAGGCAGAAGAGGAAATCGTGCAGATAAAAAAGGGAGGATGCGTGTACAAAATGTTTTAGGGTTCTAGTCTACAAATACAACTAAAGACAAAACGCTTCTCTTTTACTTTTACAAAAACATTGGAATACAGAACACCCCCCGCCTAATATCGAAATATATTAACAAAACACAACTAAAACTAGAGGGTGTTGTGTTCTTATATGTCGATGCAGGAGTAAATATCTAGTGTTTGTCGTGCATCTTTCTTAGAGTTAAGGCGTATCGCCTCCATCAGACCCTTCCTGTCCAGAGATGCTGCTGTTAGACTGATTAATTTTCTGCCTTGGTGTTGTCCAGATTGGACTACTGTAATTCGGTGTATGCTGGGCTTCCAGCAGAATAGATTTCGCGCTTACAAAGAGTGCAGAACAGTGCTGCTCGGCTTGTTCTCCGCAAAAGAAAGCGTGATCACATCACACCTCTTTTGGTTGAGCTCCACTGGCTTCCTGTCCAATTCCGCTGGCAGTTCAAGATGGCTACTCTCGCTTTTCGTCACTTTGACAAAACTCTTCCTCAGTACCTCTCTTCTTCTCTCTGCACCTACCAAAGCTCTCGCACTCTTCGTTCTTCTTCCCAATTAAAACCCCACTTCTTCAGGAAAGCTTTCTCTCTGTAAAGTCTATGATCCTTTCCCCACTCTTGTCTTCCAGCTCATTGACGTTGAGTATGAGGTTAATGCGTGCGCGTGTGTGTGTATGGGTGGGTGGGGTGGGGGGTTGGGGAGGTTGAAGGGAGGTGGGTGTTAGTGTGTTGTGTTATGATTATATGCAATGCTTTCCATAATGTATTCATTTTCATAGAGATTATGGTGAGGGCACGTGAACCAGTCTAGTCCCAGCGATAGCCTTTGTAAAAACAGAAGGTTTTTTTTATTTTTTATATAATAAATATTATATATATATATTAAGTTTTTCAACGGATTTTAAATCTTTAATATGTCCTTGTTTCAAATCCGTTGGAGGCCAAGTTTAAAATAGTGGGCGACTTTCAGTAGAACATGATCTTTGTAGGTACCATGGCTTGTTTTCACATTTGCCTCCATAGCCTTATTTTAGCTCATAAGCACAATGACGTCACTTGGATAAGGCCAAAGATATGACGCGCAGGGGTACCTGGTATATAAAAACTAAAACTCAAGTTCAAACTCCTTTATTATGTCGTAAAATCATCTTAACAATTATGGGCACAAGAACACTAAATAAAGACAACGAAATAAAATATACTTAGCGGTAAATTGAAGTAAAAGTAGCAATGTTAGCTAGCACGATTTGCAACCAAGTAACCCGTGAGAAATGGACTCACCCTTGCGGGAAATACCCACATGAAGTTTGCCTTTTATTTGACCTTAGCAACAGGTGTGTTCTGATTAACGATACTGCATAGGGCTCTCTTGAACTAAAACCACATATTGTTCGATTAAACCACTATGTGAGTGAATGAATGCATAGTAGATGTTGAAAAATGAACCTGAATGACTGAGCAAGCGAAGAGTAAGGCCTACTTGTCCAGTAAATAGATCTAGGCTTGATTCGATGCGCTCGCACTTCCGTGTGTGTGTGTGTGTGTGTGTGTGTGTGTTTGCGCGGGTTGGTGCATGTGTGAGTGCGTGCGTGTGCGTTGTATGTGTGCGGGAGGGGTGGGGGCGTATGTTTGAAATCTAAATATATACTGACCACCACAAACTTACAATACTGTGACTAACGCAAATGAGAAATTAAGAATATAATTGAAATAATGCAACATAAACGGTTGTGTGTGCGTGTGCGTGTGTGTGTGTGTGTGTATGTGTGTGTGTCAAGTCAAGTCAAGTCAAGTCAAAATCATCTTTATTGAGGGTTAAAGAATAAGCTAACAAAGCTTTTTTTCATCCTGCCCTCATAAAAAAAATACACATCAATCAAAAATCAATGAACTTAACATATTTACGGGAACACAAAACAGAAAACATTATGATCAGTATAATGAAAGAAAAAAACAACAACAAAGAACCAAACAGAAGAGAGAGAAGGGAATAGGGAGGAAGAGAGAGGGAGAGAAAGCTGGGGGAGGAAACACTCACATACACACATGCGCGCGTGTGCGCATATACACACACACATACGCTCACTCACACACACACACACGCTCACTCTCACACACACACACACACACACACACACACACACACACACACACACACACACACACACACACACACACACACACACACACACACACACACACACACACACACACACACACACACACACACACACACACACACACCTGCACACACAATTGGAAAACAGAAGGAAAGGGAAGATAGAAGGAAGAAAAGAATATTTCCAGACATAAGAACATGCAATGCATATATACATCTTAATAATGCCAGATTACAATTTATCAACCAGGTGCTTCTTTAAAGCTTTTTTAAAAGCTGGTTTAGATGGACATGATTTCAAGAATGATGGCAAGTTGTTCCATGTGTTTCCCCCAGAGTATGTCAAGCTGGATTTGAACAAATCGTTATGGGGCTTAGGAAATGAAAGCTTATGAGTATGTCGATTTTCATTTAATGTAAAGGAACTTGTTATTTTATTTGGGGCTGTTCCGTTTACGATGTTGTACATACATAGGCATTTGTTTAAGAAAAGTCTTTCTTTAAACGGAAGGATGTTTAGTTGTTTATAGTCAATTATTGTCAAACTAGTAGACTTAAGTAGGACAAGCTTTAAAGCTCTTTTGTGTAAGCGAGTTATGTATTTTAGATTATTTTCACTAGCACTATCCCATAACGTGGATGCGTAATTTATAAGAGGTAAGATGTGTGCATGAAAAAAGAGTTTTCTTGAATGAAGGTCTAAGAAATTCTTTATTTTTGATAACTGGTAAATTCTTTTAGAGACACGCTTACCGAGGTCATTAATGTGATCACTCCACGATAAGTCCTTATCAATGATAACCCCTAACACTTTATGGGAGGAAACTTCTTCAATTATTTTATCTTTGACATAGATCCGTTGTGTGTGTGTGTGTGTGTGTGTGTGTGAGAGAGAGAGAGAGAGAGAGAGAGAGAGAGAGAGAGAGAGAGAGAGAGAGAGAGAGAGAGAGAGAGTGTTACCAGTAAATAATACTACATCACTCCACAAATGACAAAAAACAACTGCCAAATTAAGTAATGCAACATATATAAACGTTTGTGTGCGTGTGCGTGCGTGTGCGTGTGCGTGCTTGAGAGAGAGAGACAGACAGACAGACAGACAGAAAAATAGAGAGACTTCAGCCTTCAGGTACTTTAGTTTACATATTGTATCAGAATTTAGGTTACACCTATTCTTCCATTCTGACCTTTGTAACGTGTGTGTGTGTGCGCGCGCGCGCGCGCGCGAGAGAGAGAGAGAGAGAGAGAGAGAGAGAGAGAGAGAGAGAGAGAGAGAGAGAGAGAGAGACTGACACTGACAAGACTTTTAATGACATAGGCCAACAGCTCCGATCACAATTGAGAGAAAGAGAGACAGACAACCAGCCAGCTAAGCCAGCCAGACCGACAGACAAGGGTGGCACAGGCAGAAATAGGCAGAGAAACAGGCAGATTGTGTGTGCGGGGGGGGGGGGGGTGATAGAGAGAGAGAGAGAGAGAGAGAGAGAGAGAGAGAGAGAGAGAGAGAGAGAGAGAGAGAGAGATCGTGTTAGTGTTTATAGAACTGGTAAATAATACTAGATCCCTCCACAAAATAATGACAAACATTATATTTGCCAAATCAATATAATACACAACTTATTTTTAGAGAGAATATTGTTTCTCTTGTGTTTATTAATGATGCTGTGGCGTACATATTTGCATATCAGTAATGTCTTAATTGTCTAGGTCCCTTACTCAGACTTATTCAAACTCATCAGCATAAGTCTATTGCTCTCTTCTATCGTTTTAAAAGTAAGGTTGTTGCTGACAACTTTGGTGTGCAGATTTGATTCTACCCTGAAAACGCTTTAAAAATCAAATTCAATACTTTCATTATATAATCCGCATGTAAACCCACACACTTGAATGACCCCATTGATATTCCACCACAGGGGCGGATCAGTTGGGCATGGAAGGGGGGAGGGTTCAAATACTCGCATGGAGGGTCTTAGGGGCAAAAAGCCCCCCAGAAGTTGACATTAATTTGATTTTTGAAGATGCAACCAAGGCCTCTTATAAGAATAAATGAGGGATTGCGCTACAATGGCACTGAGTCGCATTTCTCTCTGGGTTTTTTTTTCCATTTGGGCGTACTTGGAAGACGGTTGTAAAAGGATGAATAAAATTTAATTTCTCTCTGGGTTTTTTTTCTCCATTTGGGCGTACTTGGAAGACGGTTGTAAAGGGATGAATAAAATTTAATTTATACTTCAAAAAACACATTGAGTGTCAGCTCTGTCCCATCTGTAGCCAGACTTCAGGTTTATTTGCATGAAGTGGCTAAAGAAGATATTGCCTTTATGAGCACAATTATCAGTGGTGACCCTTGTCCTGAGTATGGAGAACACAACACCCAACAGACAAAGAAAACCCGTCAGCAGCCAGAAGCAAAGAATGGTCCCTATGTACAGTCTCTTCCTGGACGTGTCTCCAGCCTCTGTTATCCATGGTTGAACGGACGTGCAATTAGTTCACCAGTGACAACAGCTGTACTGGATAGTTGTGCAATTTACAAGTAGGGGGAGGGAGTACAAGGACTT
Organism: Phymorhynchus buccinoides; assembly: GCA_017654935.2. Lineage (NCBI taxonomy): Eukaryota > Metazoa > Mollusca > Gastropoda > Neogastropoda > Raphitomidae > Phymorhynchus > Phymorhynchus buccinoides. Next base: position 27,487,868 of record CM065708.1, on the reverse strand, counting down.
TATTCCTGGCTATGAGGGTGATCATGCTGGTGAGCTACTTGGTTGCATTGGCAGGCTAGTGAAATTGTAATGGGAGGGGGGGGGGGGGTAATCGCTTAGAGCAGAATCTGGACACTACAATAGTACTGAAGTACAAAATAAAGCTCCTTTCAGAATAAGACTGGAGCATCAAGACTCTTATTAGTTTCATCGCTGATAAGCAAACTCACTTTGAACAACATGTCATTCCTTTCAACCGTAGATAGAAATGCGTGGATCAGCACTTATTACACAACATTGACTACTGGGATAATTGTTAGCATCAGACGAGGCCCTGACAATCATAAATCTGTAATGCAGAAACAGGCGCATAGCAGGGCAGCACCCATCTGCACATAATTCTGCAAATGAAATGAGGCTTTGTGTGCAAATATCTCATGACAGTTACCATCAGAGATTATGGAAATGATCAAATGATGAAGAGAGCATTGTGGACATTTAACCCGTTGAGGACACAAACAAAATGCTTGTATAATAGTATGTATGTGATCAGTTTCTAAGAACTTGGTAATTGTATTTTGTGCTACAATCCCCGACAGGAAGAAGACCCACTGTATCACTAATAATTGTCTTCTTGAAGTTGCATGCTGCTTGTCATTAATCTGCAATCCCAATGAGACCACTAAAAGTACACCGTTCTCTAACAAGGGTGGAAAAGCAAGAAGCGCGCACCAACAAATCCTCTGATGCTTTCCCCACTCTTTCCCTTCTTCACTCGCCCCTCCATGCAATGGCACTTCGGCCCTTTTTTCCCACCTATAATCGACACTGATCGCTGTATTGTACTGCTTGGCGCCTAGCAACAAAGGCCAAGCGTTAAGATGAAGGTTAGAGATGTTATCGGTACTTAGGTTAGCATCTATGTAACCATAGGCTAATGTACCAATTATGAGACCGTTACTGCAGAGATTTAAAATATATTAAAACAAAAAGTTGAAATATTCAATGCAAATTCAAGGCCAAGCATTTAAGATGAAACTTTCATCAAAGGCTTAGGCATAAAACAGGCATCAGTAATTCAATATCCTCTATGCACCTTAGCTTAGAAAAAAACAACCAAATAGCTTATTTTACGACAGCAGTGCAAAAGTTGAAAAAGCATAGTTGATACAATAAAATCGCATTCAAGGTCAAAGGTCAAGGTCAACAAGGCATACTGAGGTGCACACCAGTTTGATTAAAATAGTACACATAAATTCCAAGTTATTCTGTGACATGGTTCTTAAGATAGGCAAATAAAAGGACACGGAAGATCGTGATAGCCCTCTCCGCAGAGTGGCTGGGGGCTAACAGGTACTAAAGTAGGATATAGTTCACATAGTTTCAATCATTTCAGCAAATTATACTATTTTGTTTACAAAAAAAAGCATTAGATACAAAATAATTACGGTAAGTGCATGTTTTTACAGTTCTCTAGAGTTCCATGGCGGCCATTTTGAATATGACGTCATATCTCAAAATGCCCAACATTTACAGCTTGGCCTCCAACGGATTTGGATTCAGCACCCTCAAATCATGTTAGATCGACATAAAAACCTAATATATATCGCAAAACAAGGTCAAGCTTAATGTCGCCTGGACTACTGTTAGAAATGTTTGTACGAATGGTGAGTGAAAAGCGCATTGAGTTGCTTTACAAGATTATGCGCTATATAAGCATTATTAATTATTATTATTATTATTATTATTATATAAAGCATTTCTTCAAAAGTGTGGAAAATTAGCTTAAAAAATATATCGGCTGGAACCTTTTCTTCACAACAGGGAAAAGTAAAACAAAATATAGACTACCTTTGAATTAACCAAATTAATACATTTTAATGAAGAAAGGGGGCCTACATCTAGTCTGCTTCCTAAATAGAACATCGACACAAAACAGGTGTTGATATCACAACACTCTACGATCACTTCTGACAAACATCACTAATTAAATTACCTTTGAGCCAACACGAACTTGCAAATGGTCATTCAAAATTATATTACTTCAAAAGTGTAGCAATGCAAATTTCTTGTCTGCGAGGTTCAACGTGAACTGACGAAAAACCTATTTTTTTCAAGCTGAATGAACATGCAAGTTCTTTAAAAATGTACACATAATAGGTTTGACTTTAACCTTTGCATAGCTGAAAGGGAAATGTAAAACAAAATCCAAACAGGCTGGGTTCTCAGCCGACCAAAACGGCTTCAAAAAAGGGAGATAGACACCAAATAACCATTGGTAATGTCACAGTCCACCGATTATTACTTCAGGAGCACATAAAGTGGGAAAACATTTCCATACAAAGCAACAAACTCTGTTGCGGGCCTTACAAAGTTGGCTGGCTTCCTCTCTCTAACCACACGGATTTCTGCGAACCAATGCGTCACTGTCACTCGCTCAATGGGAAAAGCATTCACACATGAACCTATACACCAGTCATTTATGTAAGGTCCTCCATCCCTAAGGAGAACAATGTTACCCACCTTGAAGCTTGGTTCAGCCTATTCCCATTTTCGTTTTTGCTGCAGGGACTATCCCTGTCAAATCGAGAAGTGCTAAGTCTAAGAACCTTCTCACAACTCCAATCTGTTTCTCCATGAACCACCAATGCGAGATCCATGAGGAGAGTCACAGTTCTGGATGATCTTTCCACTCAAAGGGTGTATTTTGCTGAAACTTGCTGCACCTCCCCGCCGTGCTCTTCTTGGGTTTCTTCAGCAAAGAGAAAGGAGGAAACATACCCCTGTGTTCTTTGTCGCTTGCAGCTCGAATGATCCACTCTGTCTGAGCTTGCGTGAGAGCTTACTGCATCTCCCTGCCATGGCCTTTTTCGTTTTCTTCAGCAAAGAGAAATGAGAGGAGACGACCCCATGTTCTTCTTTGTAGCTTGAAGCTCGAGTGATCCATTTCTGTTTTAGCCTCCGTGGTAGTTTGCTATCGATCTTACTAACTCCAGCTGATGAGTCAAGAAGCACAAATTGTGGTGCAAATTTGGCATCTTCTTTCGCATATTTGATGTCGTCGATAAGGTCACGATGCTGGAATTGTTTCTTACTATCTTCGTTCGTAGTTTGTGGACAATTGTCCAGTCTGGCTAAGTCAGCTGAAGAACTGGGCGGCGTTACTTGAGTGTTTAATACAAGCTCCGACGAATCAACATCAAAGTGAGTGGTGTCTGTGAGACAAATATGATGAACTTGGTAAGGGAGACTGACAACATGCTTACGAGTATGGGTCTGCGCTTCATGCGGAGCAAGCTCTATACGGGGGCTCTCATCATACAATTTTTGGTTAATGGCCTCAATAATAGTGGCTTCAGCTTCAGCAGCCACTGCTTCCCTTTCATGCGCTAACAGTGTCAATTCTGCATTGCTCTCTAATTTAATCCGTTCTGATTTTGCTTGAGCCACTCTCTGTTCTTCTAAGAGTGCCTTCCTCATTAACAGTTTGAATTCCTTGCGGGTTAACTCTGCCCTAACTTTTGTACCTTCTGCCTTTGCTCGGCTCTGAGCTGCCAAGCTGCTAGCCGTTGAACTTCCTGCTCATCTTAGACTCCCGGCCAGTAGACCCAGTTTCCAGCTCGTGTTGATTGTCCATGATGATGGTTGGAATCAAACAGATCCCCCTAATAAACGTCGTCGCACGTCAGTAGGAGCCAAAATGTCCGTTACTGCACACCGAACAGGAGCCAAAATGTCCGTTACTGCACACCAGCAGGAGCCAAAATGTCCGTTAATGCATACCAGCTGAGCCAAAATGTCCGTTACTGCACACCAGCAGGAGCCAAAATGTCCATTACTGCACACCAGCAGGAGCCAAAATGCCCGTTACTGCACACCAGCAGGAGCCAAAATGTCTGTTACTGCACACCATCAGGAGCCAAGATGTCCATCACTGCACGTCAGCAGGAGCCAAGATGTCCGTTACTGCACACTGAGCAGGAGCCAAGATGTCCTTCACTGCACGTCAGCAGGAGCCAAGATGTCCGTCACTGCACACCAGCATGAGCCAACTTGTAGGTAACTGCACGTCAGCAGGAGCCAACGTGTCCGTTATTGCCCACAGAAGGAGTCCGGATGGCCGTCGCCTAGAAGAAGGTGGAGCCCTGAAGAAGGTGGAGCTCTGAAGGTGGAGCCTTGAGGAAGGTGGAGCTCTGAGGAAGGTGGAACTCTGAAGAAGGTGGAGTCCTGAAGAAGGTGGAGCTCTGAAAAAGGTGGAGCACTGAAGAAGGTGGAGCCCTGAAGCAGGTGGAGCTCTGAAGAAGGTGGAACCCTGAAGAAGGTGGAGCTCTGAGGAAGGTGGAGCCCTGAAGAAGGTGGAGCTCTGAAGAAGGTGGAGCCCTGAAGAAGGTGGAGCTCTGAAGAAGGTGGAGCTCTGAAGAAGGTGGAGCCCTGAAGAAGGTGGAGCCCTGAAGAAGGTGGAGCTCTGAAGAAGGTGGAGCCCTGAAGAAGGTGGAGCCCTGAAGAAGGTGGAGCTCTGAAGAAGGTGGAGCCCTGAAGAAGGTGGAGCTCTGAAGAAGGTGGAGCTCTGAAGAAGGTGGAGCCCTGAAGAAGGTGGAGCTCTGAAGATGGTGGAGCCCTGAAGAAGGTGGAGCTCTGAAGAAGATGGAGCCCTGAAGAAGGTGGAGCCCTGAAGAAGATGGAGCCCTGAAGAAGGTGGAGCCCTGAAGAAGGTGGAGCCCTGAAGAAGGTGGAGCCCTGAAGAAGGTGGAGCCCTGAAGAAGGTGGAGCCCTGAAGAAGGTGGAGCCCTGAAGAAGGTGGAGCCCTGAAGAAGGTGGAGCCCTGAAGAAGGTGGAGCCCTGAAGAAGGTGGAGCCCTGAAGAAGGTGGAGCTCTGAAAAAGGTGGAGCCCTGAAGAAGGTGGAGCCCTGAAGAAGATGGAGCCCTGAAGAAGGTGGAGCCCTGAAGAAGGTGGAGCCCTGAAGAAGGTGGAGCTCTGAAGATGGTGGAGCTCTGAAGATGGTGGAGCTCTGAAGGTGGCGAAGCCCAGATGAAGGCGAAGCCCAGAAGATGGCAATCGTCCATGGACAATGCCCGGCGTCCAGTGTCATGCCTAAACCTTTACTGTGCTGCCTCATTTCCTAACGATAGATAAACACACGCAGAGAGTTTCACCAGTCCAATAACACAGCACGCATCGCATCTGGAGTGGATCTTTAATTTTTTTAGGATAAGATGCGAGACAGTCATTGGGAATAAGGTGAAGAACCGGAAACAGACAACAAATAATCGCTACTATGAGACTGCTTAGCTCCAGTACAAATAAACCAAAGAAATCATGTGTAACATATCTTTTAAAACTTATTGGTAAAATGATGACGCAACAAGATTACCTGCCCCAAAATATCCATTAGTCTTGCTTAGACAAAATGAAACCGACATGCAAACTAGTGGGAATAATCTCCCAAGGCGGCGTATTATAACCTTCACTCGTCACTATCTACAAAAACTGTAAAGAAAGTTTGTAAATCATCACAGAAATAGCACATGAGAATGTGTCTTCACAATACCATTCTACAATTTCTAGTCTACAAATACAACTAAAGAAAAAACGCTTCTCTTTTACTTTCATAACAAAAAATTGGAATACAGAACACTAGGCGTGGCCCAGCCCTTTTAGAGTGTAAGGAATTCGGCAAAAACACTGGATTGGGAAGGGAGGGGGGGGGGGGGGGGGCTTCTTTTCTCCAGATCTCCGTTGAGTTTCTTTGCCTCATTAACTACTAAACAGTAAGAACACATTAAAAAGTCACCCAGAACCATTCAAAATTGTTGTACATACTGTCATTGAATCTGCAGTTTTACATACTGTATCTTTTATATTCCCATGAAAAATCGACAGAACGTTTTAGCTGAAAAATGGCTGGCGTTGAACGAGTTTAGGTACTCTAACTAATACAACAGCAACAACAACGGACAAAAAATCAATTGTAGTCAACATTTTGAGCGAGACCACATAACAATTCTGACCAAGTGTACCTTGACCATGTTAATGATTATTTTTGCCACCTGGTGTGAGAAGAAGTACCTCGATCTTAATGTGCAAAGGACAAAAGAAATGGTCATTGATTTTAGAAGAAATCCATTGATTTTTCTCGATCGTTTTATCAATGGGATGAAAGTTGAGCGATGAGTGTGTATAAGTACTTGAGGACAATCACTGATGATAAATTGAATTTTAATGCCTACGTTGAAGCCATACAATACGCAAGAAGTGTCAATCGAGAATATATTGTCTTCAGAAACTTAGAAGCCTGGATGTAAACAGAACAGTACTGTATGGATTTTACAGATGTGTTATTGAATCTATTTTAACCTTTTCCTTAATTTGTTGGTTTGGTAGTCTGAGTATTAAGAGTAAGAATGTGCTGAATAAGGTAGTGAATGTTTGTGGTAAGATTGTGGGTGTGAGACAGGAGAGTATGAATGTGCTGAATGAGCGACGAGTGAAAGGAAAAGGGCGTATGATTGCAAGTGACTGCAGCCATGGGCTCAGCAAATGCTTCCAGCTTCTGTCTTCTGGCAGCCGCTACCAGACTCAAAAATTCAAGACTGTCACTGTGTCAGGTGCAAAAAAACACAGTTTTATCCCAATTTCTATGCTGAACAGAACATTTCTCTTAAAGTATTGCATATTTCTCTTACAGTTGCCTGTCTATTTCTATGTCCCACTGTACTACTGAAATTGTACAGTGTGTGTGTGTGTGTTTGTGTGTGTGTGTGTGTGTGTGTGCGCGCGTGCGCGCGTGTGTATGTGTGTGTGTGTGTCTCTGTGTGTATACACGCGTATATACGTTTATGTTTAATCTTGTATTATCTTAATGTATGTATTTCTGTTTATATTTAATCTTGTAATGTCTTAATGTATGTATATCTGTTTATATTAATCTTTTATTATCTTAATGTATGTATATCTGTTTATATCTAATCTTGTAATATCGTAATGCATGTATATTTATTTATGTTTAATCTTGTATTACCTTTATGTATGTATGTCTGTTTATATTTAATATTGTATTATCTATTACGTTAATGTACTGTTTAATATTTTAGCATTGACTATTTTTATGTACTGTTGTGTATCTTAGCATATTTATAACTATGTTATTATCGCATACGTTTTGCATAGCGTCTTGCATTTTATCATGTCTGGAAATGATTTGATGGTATTATTATGTGTTTGATTCTACATACAAGTATTTCCTTTTAAGTTGTTTTGCATGCTTTAGATATCTCACGTGTGTTTTTATGTGAATGAATCACAGGCGTTGCCACAATTTAATTTATCAGTCTTGAGACAATAAAGTTCTTTGAATTGAATTGAATTGAACACCCCTGATTAGTAAGGTCATTGAGACTTACAGTATCATGGTATACTTTGCTTTGATTGTTCGTGTTTTGTTTTGTGCTACTCAGTCACGAATTTTTACTTCCTTTGTTTCTACTCAGTCTTAATCTTTTCTTTGGCTGAGCTATCTTTGGTAGTGACAAGTTTTTATACTACTTTAATAGAGTTTCAGATTGAGATCATTGTCCGTTGTTCTGAATAAATGGGGTTCTTTTTTAAACTATTCGACTGTCAAATACAACCGATGCTTACTTATGGATGTGAAGTTTGGGGCCTTGTAGCAGATCATAGTATAATAGAAAAAAATACATTTGTTTGCAATTAAGAGATTATTTAGCGTTAGTGTAAAAACATCTAGTGCTCTAGCATATGGCGAGACGGGCAGATTTCCTTTAGATATAACAACTAAGACCAGATGTATTAAATATTGGCTAAAAATTGTGAAAATGCCTGTAGATCGCCTTCCCTACAAAGCTTATCAAACTCTTTATAATTTACATTGTAGAAATAAGAATAATTGGGTTTCATCTGTTTGCTTTACATTGTATTATGGGTTTGGGTTCATATGGGGAAATCAAGGGGTTGGGAATTATTTCTTACGAGAATTTAAGCAAAGGCTAATTGATTGTTTTCGACAAGGATGGAATAGTGACATGCATTCTAAACAGCGATTTGAATTCTTTTCTTCATTTAAGTCATCACATAGCCTATCTCCATATTTATCTGAAATGAAAAACATAAATTTACGCAAATCAATAATTAGATTCAGACTAGGTGTGTCATGTCTAAAACCACACCGTTTTCGCTTTTCAAAAGCCCAAACAGATCACAGTTGTCTCTTTTGTTCCAACACTAACGAATCTGAATACCATTTTCTACTTATTTGTCCCAAATATAATGCTCTACGAAAGATGTTCTTGCCCAATAAATGTTTCACTAATCCCACGAAATTTAAAATGTCGATGCTCTTAGCAAGCCCTAAACACACGTTTAGTCTTGCAAATTTTATTTCCAAAGCATTTGAGCTTAGAAATTCATCTAATACTTGAATGTTCATCTTTACCCCTCCCTTTCAACTCCCTTCCACTATATTTAACGTAATACACGGTTATTCTTATTAACGAAGTTGTCCATTCCGCACATGTGTGTGTTCTTAGACTGTTGCAGAATGCAGGGATTGACTGTAGGCCTATATAATTTTGCTGCTAATTTGACTTGTGTTTTTGGTTTGCCTACCTTTTCCAATGTAAAAACACATTGGTATTGGTGGAGTAAATGATTAAAAATAGAAGACGACGATAATTTGACTTGTGTTTTTTGTTTGCTTACCTTTTCCAATGTAAATACACATTGGTATTGGTGGAGTAAATGATTAAGAATAGAAGACGACGATGATGTCGACAATGACGACACCAACAAGGACTGCAATGATGATCACAATTGCAATGATGGTGATTACAGTTCAAGACTACATTGGCTGCTATGCTGACAAATCTAAGACAAGCATGGATGAACATGATTTGAACGGGGAGTACCTGAAGTTTGCATCAGATAACTCCCCTGACAGGTGCATCGGCTACTGCAAAAAAGCAGGTAGGTCAAATCAGATGAATTGCCTTTTGAACACTGTGAACAACATCAGGTTACAGTGATCACGAGTGCGTCAAAGCAGTTAACGCGGGTAGTGACATGTAAATGAGCATATTAAACAGCCAATCGTTTTTGGCAGTTTCTTCTAATGTACATGTTACTGTCCGCGTTAATTGTTTAAGTAACACGTGCTCATGATCACTGTACCAGGTGTATGTAGCAATGTCTGTGAGCAACATGACTTGGAACGCTAGGTATAGGAACAGATTTGGATGTTGTGTTGGTTTGTCATGAGCAACATGACTTCAAACGCTAGGTATAGGAACAGGTTTGGATGTTGTGTTGGTTTGTCATGAGCAACATGACTTGAAACGCTAGGCATAGGAACAGATTTGGATGTTGTGTTGGTTTGTCATGAGCAACATGACTTGGAACGCTAGGTATAGGAACAGATTTGGATGTTGTGTTGGTTTGTCATGAGCAACATGACTTGGAACGCTAGGTATAGAAACAGATTTGGATGTTGTGTTGGTTTGTCATGAGCAACATGACTTGGAACGCTAGGTATAGAAACAGATTTGGATGTTGTGTTGGTTTGTCATGAGCAACATGACTTGAAACGCTAGGCATAGGAACAGATTTGGATGTTGTGTTGGTTTGTCATGAGCAACATGACTTGGAACGCTAGGTATAGGAACACGTTTGGATGTTGTGTTGGCTTGGCATGAGCAACATGACTTGAAACGCTAGGCATAGGAACAGATTTGGATGTTGTGTTGGTTTGTCATGAGCAACATGACTTGGAACGCTAGGTATAGGAACACGTTTGGATGTTGTGTTGGCTTGGCATGAGCAACATGACTTGAAACGCTAGGCATAGGAACAGATTTGGATGTTGTGTTGGTTTGTCATGAGCAACATGACTTGGAACGCTAGGTATAGGAACAGATTTGGATGTTGTGTTGGTTTGTCATGAGCAACATGACTTGAAACGCTAGGCATAGGAACAGATTTGGATGTTGTGTTGGTTTGTCATGAGCAACATGACTTGAAACGCTAGGTATAGGAACAGATTTGGATGTTGTGTTGGTCTGTCATGAGCAACATGACTTGGAACGCTAGGTATAGGAACAGATTTGGATGTTGTGTTGGTCTGTCATGAGCAACATGACTTGGAACGCTAGGTATAGGAACAGATTTGGATGTTGTGTTGGTTGGTCATGAGCAACATGACTTGAAACGCTAGGTATAGGAACAGATTTGGATGTTGTGTTGGTTGGTCATGAGCAACGTGACTTGAAACGCTAGGTATAGGAACAGATTTGGATGTTGTGTTGGTTGGTCATGAGCAACATGACTTGAAACGCTAGGCATAGGAACAGATTTGGATGTTGTGTTGGTTGGTCATGAGCAACATGACTTGAAACGCTAGGTATAGGAACAGATTTGGATGTTGTGTTGGTTGGTCATGAGCAACGTGACTTGAAACGCTAGGTATAGGAACAGATTTGGATGTTGTGTTGGTTTGGCATGAGCAACATGACTTCAAACGCTAGGTATAGGAACAGATTTGGATGTTGTGTTGGTTTGTCGTGAGCAACATGACTTGAAACGCTAGGTATAGGAACACGTTTGGATGTTGTGTTGGTTTGTCATGAGCAACATGACTTGAAACGCTAGGCATAGGAACAGATTTGGATGTTGTGTTGGTTTGGCATGAGCAACATGACTTCAAACGCTAGGTATAGGAACAGATTTGGATGTTGTGTTGGTTTGTCGTGAGCAACATGACTTGAAACGCTGTGAGCAGATTTGAATGTTGTGTTTGTTTATCTGTGTGCAACATGACTTGAAACGCTGTGAACATATTTGAATGCAGTGTTGGTTTGCCTGTGTGCAACATGACTTGAAACGCTGTAACAGATTATGAATGTTGTGTTTGTTTGTTTGTGTGCAACATGATATCACTAAATAACCAATTTATTCATTCTCGCATGCAAACGGACATGTGTTTGTTTTGAACAAATTATACCACAAAACACTACCAACCCTCCATGCACTGTACAAATGTGGCTTGAAAACGCTTTATAGCTTAAAATGCCTCTGTTAATAGTGGTGGATCCATAAAGGATGCCAGTGGTTCTACCCATGGAGATAATATTTGATCAAAGAAACCGCAAACACCACTAACTGTGTATACTTTTTGAAGGTAGCACTGTGCTGTGAAAAGAATAAAATAAAAGTAAAAGATTGTGCTGGTTTACTTTTTGTCCCAATGGGGTCAGATAGTGTATGAGCATGGTACATAGAGAGATCTCTTTCGAATTCTGGAATTCTCGTCAGTATGTATATCTGCTAACAAACACTATGTTGTGGATCAACCCAAACAGGAAGACATTTCTAATAAAAGAATGGTGTCTTCTCTGCACTAGGCCGAAAAGTCCACAATTTAAGCAAACCAACACAAGGTGAAAAGAAAAATGAAGAACATTTTGGGCAAAATAAATAAGTTATTAAAATGCGGAAATTGCGATTTGAAAAATTTAATACATGTGGGTAGAAAGAGCCGACCACTGAGGTGATCCTCTAATTAAAGGGATGCACGTAAACCTGGATTGGGAAGGGAGGGGGGGGGGGGGGCAAGTAAAAGTCAGTGCATAAAGAGTTGGCAGTGAATTCACTGCCAACTCTTTATGCACTGACTTTCCTGCTCTTTACATGTTGGGTTCAGGGAGTAGTTACACTACTAGGTTTACTTGCATCCCTTTAATTAGAGGATCACCTCAGTGGTCGGCTCTTTCTACCCACATGTATTAATTTTTTCAGAGGAAAGGAATGAGAGGGGTGGGGTGGGTAGAGACAGAAATAGTAGAGCGAGACAGCAAAGACATAAACGGAAAGCTGAGGGAGAAGGAGTAAAGGAAGGAGAGAGAGATGGAAGGAGGAAAAACAGAGAGAGAAAGAGAGAGAAGAGAGACAGACATGTAGGCAGACAGACGGACAGACAAAAGAGTAAATATAAAGAGAATGAGAGAGAAAGAGGTAGGGTACATGTAAGACAGCAAAATATATACATACTGAATTTTTTTGATAACACAATCATGGTATCAAAGTCATTATATTCACCATGAACAACGTAGCCCCCCTATCTCTCTCTCTGACCCCCCCTCCCACCCACCCACCCCCCCCTCTCTCTCTCCCTCTCTCTCGTTGCACACACACATATACACAACACAGCACAAACACACACACATACACATAGACACACACACATGCGCACACGCACGCACACGCACATTCATACAATTCATGAACATCAATAAAGGGTTATTCAAACGTTTCTCAAGGACATACTTTGCACATGTGAAATATATTAAGCCACATTTTGTAAGCAGGGACTACTCTGCTTATTAATAACTTCAAATATTCATCAAAATTAGATAGAAGTGACAATATTATTGGAACATGTTAATCATAATATTTTAATACATTTCAGGGGTTAATGACAAGTTTTCATTGCTCATAAGATAATTAAAAAATGATGTTTTAAATCTTCCAAAATTTGGTTCAGCGGTTTGTGGCTACAGCAACCACACACCAATATTTCACAAAACTGGTTTAAATCTAAAGTTTTACTCACCCTAAAAGATCAATTTATCCAACAGTGGTTCTCGCAGCTGGAAGAAAAACAAATATTCAGTAACTATAAATTGTATAAAGATATGTTTTCTTGTGAGGATTACTTCAAAATGTTACCCGAAAACTTATTATTGTTTTTTTGTAAAATTTAGAACATTAAATCATAGATTACCCATTCAAACGGGGAGAATCCAAAATATCCCACATAGTGAAAGGTTTTGCTCGAAGTGCGACCACCAAGCTCTAGGAGATGAATTTCATTATGTTTTTGAATGTCAAACGTTTCAGGATGCTAGAAAACGTTATTTGCCAAATTATTGTTTAAAAAACCCAAACGTAATAAAGTTTAATTCCTTATTTCAGTCAAAAAATAAAAGAACTCTCAGTCGTTTAGTTTGTTTCATAAAGGTTATCTTAAAAGAGTTCTGAACCTTAGTTGATACCACGTACCTCATACCACATTCACATTTTTTCTAATTGTTTCTTGTCTTGTTTCATATGTCAATATTTGTTAATGGAGATAAGTTAATTAGCGGTTTAAAAAAAAGGATTCATATGTGAAATTCCAGCAACTGTGTTGTGCATGTATATGTGTGTGTGTGTGTGTGTATGAAGGTGTATCTGTGCATGATGGTATAATGTGCCTGCCTATATGGTGATGAGTACTGTTAAAAAAAAGAAGAAGTGTTTTTGTTGGTTTTTGTTGTTGTTTTTGTTTGGAGCCTATGTAATACTATGTTGATGTGTACTGTTATGGTGTCTTTTGGGCTATTGTTTGTAATGTTTGATGCCGCAGGTGTGAATGGTACGTGTATGCATGTTCTTGTGCCCCCAGGGGTTTTTGAAATAAAAATGATTTGATTTGATTTTTGATTTATGACTGTGCCTAAACTCGTTGATTGTGAACATACCACTTATTGAAGATGGACAGTTTCCGTGTAAAATCCTATACATTAAGATTCCTTTATTGAACAGTAATTTGTATTTGAGCGGAAAAATATTTGAAGATGCATAGTCAGAAATATTAAAGTTGATTTATTTAATGTTACTCTAATGGCACGTTTATGAGCGCTGACTAATGGTTTCATTGAGTTGTCACTTGTCAAGTCCCAGAGGGTAGATGAATAGTCTATGGCAGACTGAATGAATGAATAGAAAAACATGTCCGAGCATGAAAGTTTAGAAAGTGTTTTATTTTATTAAGCTGATAAACTTTAGAAGCAATGCTTTTTGATAGGTTATGCACAAGACATGGCCAATTTAAATTATGATCAATAGTTACTCTTAATAGTTTATGATTTGAAACATCTTCTAGCACTTTATTAGTTATGTACAAAGGTGGTAAGATTGATTTAATATTTGGCGTTTTTGTCTAGTAGCAATCAGCAAAAAAATTGTTTTTTGAGGATGTAGGGCTAGGTGATTTAGATGTGTCCATTTAACGTGTAGGTTTATGTTATCTTGTAAAATGTGGCAAACTTGAAAGGGATCTTTATGACATGTATCCATAGTTGTGTCGTCTGCAAACAGTTCTGTTGATGTATTTAAATAAATAGGGAAATCATTTATATATAAAATGAAAAATAGTGGTCCAAGTACAGACCCTTGTGGAACACCATGTTTATTAGGGAGACAGTTTGACATTTTGTTATTTAGATACACTGTTTGCTGTCTGTTTTCTAAAAATTAGGAAATAAGATTTTGTGCACATGAAGATATGTTATACAAGTTTAGTTTTCTAAGGATGAGCTTATGGTTGACAGTATCAAAAGCTTTAGCGTAGTCCACGAATAGTACGCCAGAAAGCAAAGATGTACTCATGTTGGGAAAGCCATCTTTCTGTGAGTTTGAATAAAGCTGTGTGGCAGGAGTGTTTTGCCCTGAAGCCAGATTGACTAGGATGAATTAGATTGTATATGTTTAAATGTACAAGGAAACATTTATGAATATGTTTTTCCAAGGGCTTTGAAAGCACTGAGAGAATGGAAATTGGTCGGTATTTAGAAGGGTCATTGGGATTTCCTGATTTATACAACGGTATTATTTTAGCCTTTTTTTTAAAGCAGGGAAAGTGTTCTTTGTGATGCATAGATTGTAAATATAGGTTAAGGTTTCTGAAATTACAGGTGCAGACAGTTTAAGAATTTTACTATCTAATCCGTCAATTCCATGGATTGAAGACTGTCTTAGATGCCTTAATTCAGTGTAAACTTCATGAACACTAAGAGGTGTAATAATCAATTCGGTATTAATATTCTTTTCTCTGCAAAAACATTTTAAATGTCCTAGTTCATTGTCTTTTGATTCATCATTAGTTATTATTTTATTAACTACAGTGGCAAAGTGATTATTTAGTGCGTCCGCAGATATATTATTGATAGGATTGACTTGAGTGTGTGCACTTCGGTTAGTAAGTTGATTTTTCTGATCAACTAATGTAGCAAAATACACTTTTTTCTCTTTTCGAATGAGGGAAGTTACATAACTCCTTTGCGTCTTATAGTTCTCACATAGCCCTTTTAATAAAAAATATATCTAATAAGGTAAATGTTCATTTGTATTTCTTTAATTAGCCAAGGGGGCTTTATACGGTGTCTTACTCTTTTCGTTTGAAGAGGGGCATGCTTATTGTAGATAGTGTAGAAAATATTGTACCAGAATTCTATAGCCTGGTCTGGATCTGTGTATTGATAAACATTAGATAGAAAAGAGTTTGAAAGTTCTGACAGAAAATTAGCACTGTCAAATTTAGAGAACTTCCTATATTTGATGGTTTAGTTTCGGGATTCTGATACCTTTCTTTGACCAAGTTATACAGATGGGGAAATGGTCACTACAGCCCAAAATAGGAACATTCGTTTCGATAACAGTGCTGTGGTTTGTGACATAGACATGGTCAATTAATGTACTAGTAGAGTTCGTGACACGAGTTGGAGTTCTGATTAGCTGTTTTAGGTCAAATGATTCGTATCCCTGTACCCAATTATTATTTGATTTGAATTAATCTAAGTTAAAGTCTCCTAAAAGCATAGCATCAATCAGTGTGGTGCCATAACATCTTTCGATTCTTCATCAACCCTCTCCATCATAGCAATTAATCTATTTGTCCAATTAGTATTTTCAGCAGGATTTCTGCATATAAAAGAAATGAGAATTGGTTTAGATTTTTTAAATTTTAATTTCAATCCAAACTGATTCAATGTGTTGTTCTAAAATTTCAATTCTTCTAATCTGTACTTATCGATGAATATATACCAATAGTCCAGTTTCTAGAGGACTTTCGGGATCTTTGCGGACAATGTTGTAGCCTGGCATCGAAATATCTCTTTAATTTATTGCTCCTTGACAGCACAGATAAGCATGAATATCGATCAACATGTTTTCTATTGAACTGTGAAGTGTGAAGAATATACTATGCATATTTTTTTTAATAATTTGTCCTTTTTTTAATAATGGTGTCAGCTGGGCAGTTGTGGCGATCATCAGATTAGCCACTTTACAAGGAACGCTGGCTACTAGACTTGGCCACTGCGTCGCTGGGCAGTTGTGTCCGGAGACGTCCATAAGCGCCCACAGCCCATATACGCCCGCCAATAAGCGGCCATTTCTATAATCGATAAGCGCCCACTTCTATAACCGATAAGCGCCCACTTCTATAACCGATAAGCGGCCACTTTTACCTGCCTATTGTTCCCACATGAACCTCTGTACATCTCTGAAGTGTGATGAGGGCTGAAAGGTGTACACCGGTAGAGAGAGAGAGAGAGAGAGAGAGAGAGAGAGAGAGAGAGAGAGAGAGAGAGAGAGAGAGAGAGAGAGAGAGAGAGAGAGAGAGAGAGAGAGAGAGAGAGAGAAGGATGCATGATGCATTTTGTTCTAAATGTTTTATCATATGTTTTAAGAGCGAGAGAGAGAGAGAGAGAGATAGAGAGATCGTTTACCAGTAGGCGAAGTTTGATGACTATGAGAGATGACTATGAGAGAGAGAGCGAGAGAGACTGAAAGATGGTTCTTTGCATGATGCTTTTTGCTGTAACTATTTTATCGTATATTTTAAGAGAGATTAAAATTAAATAAAATTATGGTCTTTGGAATTGGTGTTGAGTGTGGGCGGCCGTGTGCGATGGGGCGCTTATCGTACAAAATAATGGGCGCTTATCGTACCAAATAATGGGCGCTTATCGTACCAAAAAATGGGCGCATATCTACTACGGGCGCAAAGTTGTCATTCGGCTTTTTGGGCGCTTATCATATGCAGCCGTTGTGTCAGTTGTCCCAAACCCCAATTATTGGAAACTTGTGACTGCTAGGACTGCTCTTCAATAAGTGGGCAGGTCTGGTGACTATCAAAAGGCCTGCTTTCTTTGTGGCCATCTAGCTGTTGGTCAAATCTGGCAGTTGCCGAATTGCCCAGTTCACTAAGCAAACAGACCACAAACCTTACCATCAGGGATAGTCAGCTGACTCACGAGAGAAAACGGTGACGATTTTTATTTCCATCAGGAACCAGTAAACCAGATGCCCCCAAATCAACCCCCCATAGATGCCCCATTTTTCTAGAGACTCCTTACACCCCTATGCATTTGACCTCTTGTCCATGACTTCTCAATTAATAGACCAACGTTTCCCAAGAAATATCCCAAATTGACCTGATCAGTAATTGTTCTACTAATCCATAGCTTAATCTGTATATTACTGAACATCATACAAAGGATGTGTGAGTGCAATGTGTGGTGTGCGAGTATGTATGAATGCTATGATTCCGCTTTCCTTTCTTTTATGTGATATTGACAACATATTATCTGCATACTCGTTCTGACAAGCTCATTACTATTTGTATCACGACGAAGGGATACTGTAGGATTTTGATTGAATATTTCCTTGCATTATAGTAATTATTACTTTTCCTTGAGATTGCTAATTTGCCACATTGTTATTGCAAATTTGATAGCTTGTTAGTTTTTGTTGTTTTTGTTTGTTTTTGTTTTTCTTTCTTGTGCTTGCTTTTGTATATTGGTCTTACTTTGGCAAGGTTGTGAGCGGGGTGCTAGATGAGTGCATTGTAGCTTGTGTGTTCTATTATAGTTTTTATACTTATAATTGTATGTACATTTGTAATCAGCTATATTATTCATCAATATGTCAGATGTTACTACTCCCTGGCTAACGAAAGATGGCTTTCGCATTGGCCATTTAAATATTAATCATGGAATGAACAAATTAACCGAAATGTCTTCAATATTATCTAACTCGAACAAAAATGTTCACATTTTTGGATTTTTTTAAACACATTTTTCCATGCACATTTCTGACAGAGATATTTCGATGCCAGGCTACAACATTGTCCGCAAAGACCCCCAAAGTCCTCTAGAAACTGGACTGTTGGTATATATTCATCGATCAGTACAGTTTAGAAGAATGTTTAGAACAACAACACATTGAATCAGTTTGGATTGAAATTAAAATTTAAAAAAACCTAAACCAATTCTCATTTCTTTTATATACAGAAATCCTGCTGAAAATACTAATTGGACAAATAGATTATCTGCTATGATGGAGAGGGTTGATGAAGAATCGAAAGATGTTATGGCACCACACTGATTGATGTTATGCTTTTAGGAGACTTTAACTTAGATTAATTCAAATCAAATAATAATTGGGTACAGGCATACGAATCATTTAACCTAAAACAGCTAATCAGAACTCCAACTCGTGTCACGAACTCTTCTAGTACATTAATTGACCATGTCTATGTCACAAACCACAGCACTGTTATCGAAACGAATGTTCCTATTTTTGGCTGTAGTGACTATTTCCCCATCTGTATAACTTGGTCAAAGAAAGGTATCAGAATCCCGAAACTAAACCATAACATTATCACATAATTATAGGAAGTTTGACAGTGCTAATTTCTCTAAATTTGACAGTGCTAATTTGCTTTTAGAACTTTCAAGCTCTTTTCTAGCTAATGTTTATCAATACACAGATCCAGACCAAGCTATCGAATTCTGGTACAATATTTTGTACACTATCTACAACAAGCATGCCCCTCCTTCAGTCGTGTGCATATTTTAGTTGCACCTCCAAATGTGTATAGGTCGGTGGCCTCACATGAAAATTCATTGCGTTTATTGCATTGCGTTGCGTTGTCTGTATCTCTGTTTTTTTCTTTGACTTTCTCTGACTGCGTGACTCTGTCTCTATTTTTGTCTCTGTCTTTCTTTCTCTGTATCTCTCCCATTCTCTCGATATGCCCCCCCCCCCTCTCTCTCTCTCTCTCTCTGTCTCAGTCTCTCTTTGTTACTCTATCTTTCTCTCTCTAAATTGTTGCTCTGTTTCTCTGTCTGTCTGTCTCTCTGTCTTTCTCATGCTTCTTTCTTTCTTTGTCTCTGTCTCTCTCTGTGTTTCTTTCTCTGTGTGTCTCTGTCTCTCTATAATATGTCACAGTCTTTCTCTCTGTGTCTGTCTCTGCCTTCATTCAGACTCTTTCTGCCTCTCTGTGTATGTCTCACTCTGTCTACGTTTCTCTTTCTCTCTGTGTGTGTATCTCTCTATTCTCTCTCTCTCTCTCTCTCTCTCTCTCTCTCTCTCTCTCTCTCTCTCTCTCTCTCTCTCTCTCTCTCTCTTTGTGTCTCTCTGTCTCTGTATTTCTCTTTGTCTCTGTCTCTGTGTGTGTGTGTCTTTCTGAGTCTGAAATGGGGAGAGAGAGAGAGAGAGAGAGAGAGAGAGAGAGAGAGAGAGAGAGAGTTAGGGACATAGAGAGAGACAGACATACAGAGAAAAAAAGGGAGATACAGAGACAAAGAGAGATGCAAACAGACACACAGAGAGAAACTGAGACTGAGACACAGAGAGAGACATGCACAGAGAGAAAGAGAGAGATACAGAGACACACATGAAGAGAGAGAGATAGGGGTGGGGTGGGGGTGGGAACAGAGTCACACAGTGAGAGAAAGACAAATTACAAACAGACACAGAGAGGGACAATGAGAGAGACACAGAGAGAGTGAGACATGGAAAGAGAATCAGAGAGAGACACACAGAGATAAACATAGAGAGAGACATTGGAGAGAAGAATACAAAGAGAGACACAGACACAAAGAGAAAGACAGAGACAAAGAAATACAGAGCGGCATACAGAGAGAGAGAAGGAATAAGAGAAACATGCTAATTTAATGTTTATATGCATTGATGCTTGTCTTCATGTTGATTATTCCTTGGCTTGTCTTTAATGTGTATGTTTATCTGTATGTTAGTGTTTAGGCCTTTGTTCAGCGCTTTGAGCTCCCTGCAAAGGGAGTTAAGCGTGCGTGCGTGCGTGCGTGCGTGCGTGCGCGCGCGCGCGCGTGCGTGCGTGTGTGTGTGTGTGTATATGTTATTAGAGTGCACTCTATTGTCAAGATTGATTAGTGATCTGCAAAGTTATCCCCAAATCTTTACAGATCTTAAAGGACCATACGCATCTCCATTCGGACCTAAAAACGTTCTGGAACACGTTTCAGCATTGTTTCCTTATGTACATAGCCACAGTATGCAAACTTTATCGACCTAACTTACCTTTCAAGTCACATTCTTCCAGATAAAATGAGCACACACACTGTTATTTTCCAAAAATCACTCTCCTCGGGCAGATTTGCAAGTCTGGATTCCCCGCCATTGGATCTCGCCACTAACGTAATTTTGTACGATATTAGAAAAGTTGTGACGCAGCTAAGGGTAGATCTAGTGTATGAAGACAGAGCACCTGTAATTTCAAATTCAAGAAGAAGAAGAAGATGGAGCCTTATCAAGACGAGCCATTGTTGGCAGATGCAGGGGCAATAGCTGCAGAGATTGTTTGGAGCTCCGAATCATCAGACTCTGAGGGAGAGAGCGAAGTGCTAGCAAAGGCCAATGCGCCAGGAGACAGTGGAGAAAAGTAAGTTAGATCTATGATCTGTATTGGCTGAACTAGACCTGTACTAAAACTTCTATACAAAATAACTGACTGTGAAGTGTTGTGGTGTTTTAGGAAAGATCGACGCACAGTGACTAATAGACTAGGCCTAAATGTTAAATCTGCTTTTGTGATCGTACCAGTGTTAAAATAATAATAATAATAATAATATAATAACTAACATTTATAGAGCGCCATTTCTCTTTTGATTTGATTGTTTTTCACAAATTATTTGAATTAATAAATATTGATCTTAAATATTTAAATAAACTACTAAAATATTCGCCATCACAAACACGCACACAGCGACAACACGCGCACACCCCCACACAAAAACATGCACGCGCACGCACTCTCAGAAACAGGTCAAGGAAGAAATCGTAGGTAGCCTACTGCTGGAAGAGGTGAGTTTTAATATAGGTTTTGAAAGACTGGAATGATTTAGCAGAACGAAGTTCATATCTAATAGGGTATGGATATGGAGTTCCAGTTTGCGAAGAGGTTTTAGCACTCACTTATTAAATAGGCCTTCTGGGAATCGTTAATGTTGATACTGTGCAATTGAAAACGCAGGCCTAGATCAGTAGATGTAGGCCTACAATCGGCCCATAACAAGACGAAACGAGGCAAATTATGTGAAATATGGGCCCTAGCATAAGTGAAAGAGTATTATAGAGATCAAGTCTTTTGCTTCTTTTTCATCCGCCTTCGCCGTGTCGAAAATTGTAGACCTACTATGCATTATAAGGGATCTTAATCTAGACTATGAATATGATTTGAGAAGCAAATGATGTGGAAGTCAATAAAATGTAGGCCTATGTCGCCGTCTTGTGTGGATCTCTCTTTCAGTCTTTGGGATGTCTAGTCGTGCTGTTTACCAATTTCCTTTTTAAGGGGGTGGGTGGGGTGGGGTACTGAACTCTATAGGAGTCATAGTAAGAGGGCTATGTTTGCTAATAGTAAGGGAATAATGCTAGTTAAGTTTAGTAGTAATTAAAGCCTGTCTTTATGTCCGGGGTTGTAAAATACGGCCCTACCTTATGGCCAAACACCACAAATGCGGCTTCAGCTAAAATGTTATTAGTTTGTGGTAATCAAGGTTTAAATTTCACAATACCTACACACAACCTTGAACTGTTGTGGTTGGGTTTTTTGAAGCTCTGTAGCTCAGTTGGTTGAGTCACTGGCTCGTAATCCCTCAGGCTTGTGACATGGGCGTAGCCGCGCGGTCGTGTGTGTGTGTGTGTGTTATTTCCACACTCATCTCTTAAAGTCCAACACACTTTCATTAATTCTGTACCCATCCTTCATCAAGCTTGTTTCCAACAAATTGCACAAAGTAACGAAAGTGAAATAACACAGTTTATTTAGCATTATGGGCAGTTAGTAGCATTATTTGTACTTTTAAAAGTATATAATTCAAATTACATAAAGCATTATAATTATGAAAGTATTGCCAATGTGTACTCCGTACTTCAACTAAGAATGAACATACATATAGAACACTTTGACAATACTGTGCATACAACACATACAATAAGAACCACTTTAACTGCAGTATGACATCATAATGAGCTTTTTTTTCAAAACCTTTACTATTTCCCACCCAAATTTATTATCACTAACAATCCCACATTTATTTCATCAGATTAAGTTTCCTTTACACTATATATATATATATATGATGTTGCAAACTGTAATCTTTAAAACATATTAGAATCCCTACCTAATATAATTATACCAAAATGGATACCTCTCACAGAACTGACAATTCATAGAAAGACTTCCTCACCTCCCCTGTGCTAATCACAGAACATCCATTGTTATTAATGGCCTTGCTGTAAATTTACTTACAAAAACAATAGGACACAAGTCCACTTCCATATTAATACAAGAGGACAATTGTCACAGGACATTTGCAATTTTAATGGGCCAATTTCCTAAAAATGACAGAAATGTTTGTGTATCACTGATATAATTCTCTCCTTCTTCATCCGGACTTCTTCCTGTTCTTCACCTCAGGCAGTCAACTTCATCAGGCTGAAGATTCTCCTGCACTTTGGGGGGGTAGTAAGAAAACAAGAAAATAGAAAGTTGAGCAGATATAAGTAGCCTAATGGAAGGGGAAAGTGAATATGAAATAAAACCTAGTGTGGATCTGTATGATTAAAAAAAAAAAAAAAGAAGAAAAAAAAGTGGACCATAGCGGTTTTTGGTAGTATCTGTGCAAAACCAATCCGGCTACTGTAGCGGTACCCGGGGGCGAACTCCGACCGGCACAGCTCCTGCCATGGTTTGTAACCAACTGAGAAAGGCCACATTAGTGCATTTGCATCAGATCACCATGGAGCATGCAACCACTAACCACTAGTTGGTTGTTTTTGTTTATGTTTTTGTGTGTGTTTTTTCTTCATTTTTGCTTGCTTTGAGACATGAGCTGCTGGGCTGAACTGGGAGGCTTAATGGTATTCACCCTGGGTAAGCAGTAGGTATTCCTCCTTCTATATTTTCATTTACAGTGTATGTACATGAGCCCTCCTAGTTCTGTTGCAATTTATCGTCGGATGTAGTTTCTGCAACATACTGAACCATAACCAGAACCAGATCATTGAGTGATCAAAATCATTGTTAGCCAAGTACCTCAAAAAGTTTTTAATAAAATGGCAAAACCTGAAGGCTAAACACTTATTAATCGTAAAATGTATGAGTTAAGGAATAAAAAGGAGCCATCTCAAATATTGTCAGCACCACTGAACATGTACATTTTAAAATATAACAAAACATTATTTAGATGTAATTTTGTGTAATTTCCGCATGAAAAAAAATCATTTGTCAATCATTTAACTGGAATCCATTCTGTTTTTTCCTGAAATGCACAACAGAAATATTATGTATTCTAATTATAATTATTAGTTTAAAATGTGCAACAATGAATTATTTTAAATTGTTGACAGTAAGCAGTAGTTCTAGATGTACATTATCCAATTGTTCAAAACTCTTTCTGTTTGCCTCTCCAGATCATGGTGCAAATGTGGAAATTGCACTGTGTGGCCGGACCAGAAACCAGCCGAAAGGACTTGCTGTCATGATTATGCAAAAGTTGTCAGCAAAATGGAGGATGGCCAACTTTGCATCACCAGCCATGAAGGAGTTTTCAGCAACTGCCTATCAAGGTATTTTTTAATTTTTTTTAAAATTAAGGAACTCAATTTACTTGAAATACAAAATTATAATTGGAAGCCAACACAAATTATAAATTGAAAATGCCTTTACAAAAAAGATATGTTTGGATAACTGTTTATAATTTATTGACATGCCTTTGCAAAATTATCTTATACATTGTGTGTGAGTGTTACTTTGGTGAAGGTAATTTAATTTTTATGAAAGTGTGTTACTTGCTGCTGATGTTCTCACAAATTTACACTTCTTCTTCATTGCTCCAAGTCCCTTACTTGGAAAGTGTAAAACCCTACCAGTAATTTTTATGCCATAAGTTATTGAAATCATGTTACTTCAGACACTAAACATATTTTGCATTTTCTCACCTGAAGTTATTGTCATACAGAATACTATTCTTTAATGAAAATACTGGTATTTTCTTCTTTGTTCTTCAGACACAGCATTGAATCAACGATTGTCCTCTTGAAGAGACTGGCCAGGAGTAAATGGAAAGACGATTATGAGCATAGGAGACCACACAAGTAAGAATAATTTTACTTCATTTGTTTTCCCATCCACACTCCTTCCCCACCTGTTCCAAAATGGGAACAATTTTACAAGAAGTTTGTGGATGTTATAAAATAATGTGCCGACCTGGCCATAAACACATTGAAATTAAAATATTAATTAAAAACATGAAACAGAAATTTACATTTAAACAAATATGTTACTCTCACACCACACCCAATCATTCATCTGCTCTCTGCTATCTTGCTTGCTCATCATGCAACTCACGAACACTTCTGCTTTCATTTTTGTTTGTAATTTTCTGTTCTGTTCTTTTTTTTATCTTTTCTTCCTTTCCTTTTCCTTTTTTAAATGCACCAAAATAGGTACATGTACAAGCATTTTCTCTTCGTTTTATGTTTCTGTTTGTCTTTAATTTCCTTTTTTCTCTTTTATTTTTACCACTTTTTTCCATTCAACTCGGTTATAAGAAAGAAAACTTCAAAATGTCTTCTTATATCAGAAACATATCTGAGTTTCGGATATAAGCAAACAAACAACTACCTCCCTTCAATATCAACTCCCCTTTAATAACTGAGTTTTGCTGTAATAATGGTTAGTAATTAATAATTTAAACCACTGATCTTCATTTCCCAGTATCCGGACAGCATAATGTTTTTTTAAATCATAATGTACTGGTTACATGGTATTCAATTTCAGAACCTACAGGCATGTTGCCTACTGCAACTTTGTGCGTTGGATCTGGCGGTCGACACTGGGCAAGGGCAACAGGATCCCTCTGCCAGCATGTCTTGTTACTGCAATCAGGGCCAAGTATCCCTCGGAGAGACATGCTGGCTTCAAGTATGCGGTTTGATAATTGGTAAGTAAAAGCACGAATATACGAAGAGTTTGTAGTCTGCAGCTGACTAAAGCTGATTTGTTTACTCCCACCATTTCACCTACATTACAGGTGGTGATCATTGTGAACTCATTCACTGTCTCAGTTGCCATACTTTCTTCTTAAACCTTCTTCACTTCAAAATAGTCATTATAAGGAACTTCTAAGGCATTCATCCCTCAGACTAAGTTTAACCTCAACAAAGTTATTTTCATGTACAAAATTATGTATAAACTGACACCGGCCTATCTATGCAAACGATTTCCTATTACTAACATTCGTAACAAAAGTATCATTTATATTCCTCGCCCAAGAACAAACCTGTTTATGACATCCCTTCCATACTCCGGTAGCAAACTATGGAATGAATTGGAAAATAGCAGTAAAAACCTAATAAGTGTCTCATCCTTTAAAATAACATATCAAAAACACCTCGTAGATAGCACCAGGGGCGAATACATTCGCCCAGTACATCACTCTGCACTCCCACCAAATGCAAAGACATTCACTGCCAAGTACCCTGCCATATGTGTCTGCTTTTAGAGCTTATGTCACCGTTTCTTCCACTGAATCAACGCATGCACACTCGAAAAAAATAGTTACCCCTTCTTGTCAGTTGAGATGCAAGGGACAACCAAAATATTAAAAATATACATGGCGCTAGAAGAGAGAAGTTAATAAATTCCTTGAAATATTAGCTGTTTTTTAAAATAAATATACTGTTCTCTATAACGTAGGCTTATTAGTGTTCTGTATTGCATGAGCATATTTGCACCTGTGTGTTCGCACACACCACAAGAGAGTATGAATGCATGTTTTGCATGGTTGTGGGGTATACTGTATTTGTGTGTGTGCGTGTGCGTGCGCGAGTACGTGAATGAGCTGTTCATTTGAACTTGAATTTTGTTTCATGTTATTCAATTTACTGTGAACATGCCTGGTGTTATTTTCTATTCTTAATGCTTTTTATATTTTATTTTATTTTTTAAAATTTAAACTTACTTTTGCTTTTTCCCCTCTAGGGCATGGTGTAAAGAAGCATGCGCTTATCCGTTTACCCTCTTTAAACATTCGTATTCAAATTTAACACCTCCCACCTTTTCACCTTCCACGTGGGAAGTGAGAAAGTTGGCTTCATAAGTTCATTCTTTGCAAGGTTGGTAGGCTGAGAAGTAATCACTTTGTATAACATTTAGGCTTTCTGGTAATACTATTACATAACTTGGGTTTTCATGCGATGCATACAAGTTTGAGTGATCAAAATAAAATTGTGAAAAAGTTTCAATTTAAATTTCCCACATGAAATGTTTACATGGAAACTTTCCACTGTGAAGCAACATTCTGCTGTTCCCAGGAAAAGGATAGGTTTGAATCAGCTTAGGGTAATTGTCATGAAAATAAAAGAACCAAACTTCAAGATTGAGACCCGTCAACTTTGTGTGGGTTGGGGTGGTAAATGGGGGGGGGGGGGTGGTAGTTGATCAAATCTACAGTTTGGCCAAAATCTTTAACCCTATCACAAATATGGTAACTTATTAATGTTATGTATCTTTTTTAACAATGAATAACGATAATGCGAAAAATTAAACATACACACTTATCACCAAAATTAGGGCATATTGACTTTGCAATGTCACCATGTGTTTAATAAACAGACCATGAACTTAATTTCATGTGAAAATAATAAAAATTCCTTTTTTGGCTGTAAAATCAAAGAAAGAAATCAATTTTAAAGTGTCACGTTATTACCAGAGGCAATAATTTGAATAAACATCAGTGGGTGTGTTAGTCGAAATAACGAAACACCTTTACACAGTTAACAGATTGATGGGCCAGTTTGCTAAAAGACATTCAAGGCAATGCTTCGTCATGATCTAGAACAGCCTCCTGAATGTTTTCTGGAGGATTAATGGTTTTTCCTGGTGTCCCTATATCATCGTATGATCGTTACAATGATGCAAGCTGAAATTCTAAAATGCCAGCTTTGGGCAAATTTCAACCTCCTAAATGACAATACGCGTCTCCACAGAGCACATTTCGTGAAAGATCCCCTTCATATCTATGAAACCCATGGTTTACAAGAGTACAGTAATTTGGATTTTACGTCCTCTCGACCTGGGAAGGCACATATGGGACATTTGGTTTACAAGATCCCAAGACCATTTTCAATCAGATGTCTATGCATTGCAAGAAACCGTGGCCCAACGTGCAACACATTTTCAACAGTTTTACAACTATTTTTTTGAATGTTGCACCCATTGATGTCTGTCTCCTCTGTCAATTACGTGACATTTTGAAATTAATTTAGTCTTCAATTTTAAGCTCAAGAAATAACATACGTTTGCTCTCAAATTGAAAAAACTTATAATTTTATTATTGAAGCCATGGTGATCTTACAAAACGCAATATCCCCTATTTGGGGTGTAAACAGTATATATCCTACATTTCAATTTACTGTTTGATGTGGCAATAGCCAAAAAAAGCATAATGGTTTGAATACTTTAAAATTACAAACATGGTGTTTATTCCATATATTATTATTCATTGTCACAGTTTGAAAAATGTATGATAAATTGCAAAGCAACAATTTTATCAAATTCAAATGGTGTGTAATCAAATAAAAATGACCAAATAATACTAACAAATTGGCTTTTCAAAAAAAAGTTGTTTTCTTTTCTTCTTTGTCAATCGCTTAGACAGTTTCCTGTCAATTATGAGTGCAGATGCATTATGCTGCTGTTATGCGCCTAAGAAATAGGCCCAGCAAGTGTGACTTTGGCTGGAGAAAATGTTTTTTAAAGCATTTTGTGAAAAAAAGAAAGGAGAATGGACCGGTAAGGCAGAAAGACAGTAGATGACAGTAAGCAAAGGGAAAAGGCAGATTCAAATAGAGTGACAGATTAGAAGAAGTTAAAAGCACAGAACGTCCAAAAGGTGGGAGAAATATTTATACAAAAGACCCCCGGTATCCACACGGGGGGGTTTCAAGAAGCATGTTTATTGCTAATACATACCACACAAAATAGGCACCAAACAAATATTGAAAACCAGGGATTCCTAGTGGTAGGCTTCAATTTTTATTCTTCTTCTTCTGTATGTCAATAATTGCCGATAAACGGCAGGTGGACATTCGTAATGGAAGAAGAAGAAAAACAACTTAGAAATACTTTCAGTGCTCACCGGTGACAATCCTTGCTAACAACAGAGGATCTTCATCCCTCAACAACGGATCGACCTGAACCAACCAATGCAAATCATCACCAGAGCCATATCAACTGTGTACTGTGTCCAGATCCACTCCATGTCTACCTTGTCATCACTCATCCCCAGGAAGACAGGAAGACCCAGTCTACTCATCATCACTCATCCCCAGTCTACTTGTCATCACTCATCCCCAGTCTACTCATCACTCATCCCCAGTCTACTCATCATCACTCATCCCCAGGAAGACAGGAAGACCCAGTCTACTCGTCATCACTCATCCACAGGAAGACCCAGTCTAATCATCATCACTCATCCCCAGGAAGACCTAGTCTACTCATTCCCAGGAAGACCCAGTCTATTCATCATCACTCATCCCCAGGAAGACAGGAAGACCCAGTCTACTCATCATCACTCATCCACAGGAAGACCCAGTCTACTCATCATCACTCACCCCCAGGAAGATGAAGACCCAGTCTAATCATCATCACTCATCCCCAGGAAGACCTAGTCTACTCATTCCCAGGAAGACCCAGTCTATTCATCATCACTCATCCCCAGGAAGACAGGAAGACCCAGTCTATTCATCATCAATCATCCCCAGTCTACTCGTCATCACTCAACCCCAGGAAGACCCAGTCTATGCGTCATCACTCATCACATCACATCACATAAGGCTATAGGCTATAAGCCTTTTGCCCTCATCAGTGGTGATTTTTGTATCAAATATCAATTGTTTTTTAAACATTTTATTTGACCGTGGATTTATTTTGGCTTGAGTGTATACTAACACTTAGCTTTGTTTTTTATATACATCCAAATTTGTAGAAAAAGTATATTTTGCCAATCCGATTTTTAAAGGCCACCAGTCCCTGGTTCGGGCTTCTGGGTGACGAGCTTGTGGAAGCAAAGAGGGAGCGGAGACGTACGGAGGACCAGTGGAGACGAGCGGAGGAGCAGGGAAAGGGTGGACTGACTGTTCTCAAACAAATCCACACTAAAGCTAAGAACTTTGTTTCTTTTCTTGTTGGCAAAGCTAAGACTCTTTTTTACACTAGCAAGATCTCTGAGGCCAAATCCAGCAAATAACCTATCGTATTACTAACAGCCTGTCTGCTCGCACAAAATCTTCCCAACTGCCCACTATCTATCCTCCTTCCACTCTGCCTAACATATTTTCTGATTTCTTTTGCAAGAAAGTTGAAACAATCAGAAATGAACTTGATAAACAGCTGACAGATTCTCAACCACTAGGCAAACCTTTCACTGGCAGTTCACTCTCTCACTTCTCTCCTGTCACCGAAGAAGATGTGTTAAAGATTTTGAATAAGTCTGCACCCAAAACATGTGACCTTGACCCCATTCCTGCGTCTCAGCTGTATGAATGTTTGGATGTTGTATTACCTGTACTAACCAAAATAATCAATGATTCACTGTCGGTCTCTTTCCTGATGTCTACAAAACTGCTATTGTCAAACCTGTACTAAAAAAGCCCTCACTAGACCACAATAATTTATTTCAGACCTGTCTCAAATTTATCTTGTTTGTCAAAGATCATAGAACAGATTGTTCTATCACAGCTTTCCGACCATCTCAATTCTAATGATTTATTCAATCCTTTTCAGTCAGCTTACAGACCAGGTCACAGTACTGAAACTGCTTTAGTAAAGGTTGTTAATGATTTTCTTCTTTCTCTTGATGAAGGAAAACTCAGTTCTGATTCTTTTGGACCTTTCAGCAGCGTTTGATACCATTGACCACAACACTATTCTTTCTCGTTTGGAATCTGTCTTCGGCATCAGTGGTACAGTTCTCCAGTGGTTCACCTCTTATCTTTCTAACCATACCCAGATTGTTTCCATTCAGGACACCAACTCTGCCCCAGCCTCTGTTTCCTGTGGTGTGCCACAGGGATCAGTCCTGGGACCTGTTCTATTTGTTCTCTACACTTTTCCTTTTTCAGACATCATGTCCCAGCATTCAGTTCTCTTTAAATTTGTTATTCTATTAGTAAAGAATGAATGAAACTGTCTGGTGTTGATTAGTGTTTGGGTTAGATTAAAATTGTGTCCCTGAGTAGTATTATGACTAGATAAGTGGAACAGAGGTGCAGTAGTTGGGGAATCATGCAAACCATGCACAATTTTATAAACCTCTATTATTATGTCTACTCATCCCCAGGAAGATGAAGAACCAGTCTACTCATCATCACTCATCCCCCAGAAGACAGGAGGACCCAGTCTACTCATCATCACTCATCCCCCGGAAGACAGGAGGACCCAGTCTACTCATCATCACTCATCCCCCAGAAGACAGGAGGACCCAGTCTACTCATCATCACTCATCCCCCAGAAGACAGGAGGACCCAGTCTACTCATCATCACTCATCCCCCAGAAGACAAGAGGACCCAGTCTACTCATCATCACTCATCCCCAGTCTACTCATCATCACCCATCCCCAGGAAGACAGGAAGACCCAGTCTTCAGGAACTTTTACTTTAGTCCAAGAGCACACAAAACTCGGCTTCCTACAAAGTTCCCACATCCCAACCCCACCCCTTTTTTCAGCATGTGGTATTTAAAACCCTTTCGCCACCAGTCATGTTTTAATCAAAACAATACCATTAAACTGAACAGGGAAGAAATAAAAATTATCTGCAGTACATGTATTGGGAATTTATCTGTGAAATGTATAACATTAGACCTATCCTTACCTCCCAAAATTAAGAAAATAGGGTCTTCAGATAACAAGCCCTGATTTGATGCCTTTTAGTGACATGGGTATGAAACCATTGTGGTGCATAAATGCCACATTGGCAGTGAAAGGGTTAATGTCACATACTCTGATCTCTGTGTATCTCATGCTGCTCATTTCTAGAGCAATTATGCTGCCAGCGCAGTGCCACCCATTTTGTGTGTGTGCGGAGGGGCAGATTTGACAAACTTAGATATCAATTTGGTTCATACAGGCATGAATAAATTTTAAAATGAAAAAAAATATTAATAAAGTTTTAGCATGGCCCCTGAATCATCCATCAGTATAAACATTTTCAGGTCTATGTTTCCTCATTAATGTAAACTTTCAGTGCTGATGAGACGTTAGCACAAAAAAACTCAACAAACACAGTATTATAGTCTTTAAGAAAACCACTTTGTTTTCATTATACATGTATCAATTATCTATTCTTGAACAGGCATATTAAACTGGTCTTTGTGTGAAATACAGTAGACGTTCTGTACATAATCCTATCAATTTGAAATATCTTTATTACATCTTGTCAGTCTTATTAATATCAGTTTTATAAATATTGAAACTGCATTTTCAGTTAAAAAACAACATTTAATAACACAGCAAAAGGTTTAAAAAGAACAAAGTTTAATACAGCATTTGTAACTGTGTAGAGCTCAATGCTAAACACAATCATGAGTTTTGCACCTGTGTAATATTCTCTGAGTAAAGTCCAATGTCATGTTTTTAGATACAGATGAACAACGATCAATAATTTTACATTTTTAAACATCTTTTCAAAATGTCCAGGTTTTGATGACTATATATTCCACAGATTCAGAATGCAGGACGAAATAGACTGAAAGAGTGAACTTGATAGTTTCAGTCAGAAAGTGTTTGTTGATGCCTAGATGCCACTGTGCTGTGCTCCTTGTGTCCGATTATATCAGTAATTCCCAGACAAGTTGAGAAGAAATGGTTGACAAGGCAACTGTTATCACACATTACGATGCCTAAATCAACTGTGAAGGCTCACTGTTCAGCAGCTATCCTGTTGATTCGTGCCTGGTGTTGTGCAACAAGAGCTGCCTTGTCAACAGGTGGTGCTGTCCTGCTCAAGGGCTGTGGTAGCGACAGCCGGTAGTCCTGATGGGCGTCCCTTGCCCTCTTGTAGCTGGGGTAACTCTGCCGAAGATGTTTCACGGCCTTAAACAGATCGTTTATGTAGTCTGCAACACACATAGATGTATTTCTATAGCTCATATGCACAATAGCGCTACTGGCAAATAATGCCTATGATTACACATTTAAGAACAAAAGAAAGACAAGTTAATATTCAAAAATTGCTTATTAAAGTAATCGGAAATACTTAAGACATTATTCTTTAACACTCCCAGGCCATAATGGGTGAGGCATGTACATGTGTTTAGTTTCCGTTTTCCTGCTGCATGCAGCCAACCTATTCTGATTTTGTAAGAGCTCAAAGGAGAAAATTAATCAGAAGATTTTTTTAAAAATAAGTCAGGAAAATTGGGCCAATTAGTCAGAAAAAATAGTAGCTGATAAAATGAAAAAGGCAGAGTCCAAGAGGAAGTTGCTATGACAGAACTGCCAGAAGGTGGGGAAACTATTCATACTGACCCTTCCTTTCACCGAAAAATTCCCACTATACCCACACGCCCTCCACAGTATCTCCATTGGGAAATAGTTTAAACAGACAGAAGGAAATGAAAGGAGGAAATAGACGAGTCAGAGGAAAGACAAGGGGAATGACAGAAAAAACCCTGACAGGGTGGCATAATTATATTCATGTTTTTTAAATATTCATATTTACCTTACATAAATAAAAAGAACATGAGGTTTAGGGATGGAAAAAGTAACAGTGAGACAGGTAATAAAACGACTAATCTTTATAAATAAATCATACTTCTTGTTTGTTTCTCTTTCACTGGTTTGGGGACTGCAGCCCCTTTTGCAGCCTTTGGTCTGCAGATTCTCCACTGGAGCTCACCCTCCTCGGTAATGGCCTGTTGGCGCCCTGCATTAGCATTGAAATGCAATGCAGCAAGGAGCAGCCTGTAGAACACAACAAATACTTGTAGAGTCCACCGACTGGAAAAGACAGCTAGGTGAACAAACATAAACAAAAATAAATTCTAGTAGAAATAAATACAGGTGAAGGACCGCTAAGTAAACTTACAAATAAAAAAATTAAAAACATATTTGACAACCTTAAAAACCACGAAATATGAGCTGTTCCATTCTGTCAACGTAAATTTAACATTGATTTAAAGGAGTACTTTACTAACGAACATGAATGTACTTCGATAAACAAGACTAAGATCCTCCATTTTAAATTTGTCCACAATATCTACCCAACTAACATCTTATTAAACAAAATGGGGCTAAGTGCCACAAATAAAATAGACTTTATAGAACATGCCTTTTATCAATGCTGTCTAAAAACATTCAGGAACTCAGTTAAGCAACTGATCATAACAGAACATCATATCCAAATTGAAATAAATGAAAAAATTGCTTTATTTGGAGTAACACAAACTGATGTTCAGAATCCACTGGTGAGGAAGGAAGTTAACCTTTTACTGCTAATTGCCAAGTTAGCCATATCCAAATACAAATATGGTTTCTGCAAGAACCTAGATATAATATTCGAAACAGAGTTGAAGATGAAGAAAATGGCGGACTAAACACAAGAAAATAAAATTGTTTGATACCAAATATCCGAATACATACGGCATGGAGAGAGAGAGAGAGAGACCTAAGAACTGACATGCATGCATGTATACGAAGGAATGGAGGGAAATAGGACCCTCAATTGTTGCCTTTGGATAGGTGATTGGGAGATTTAGACCAAGTTCAAAGACGGTCAAAGATCAAGGTCACTGTAGCCAAAAATATTCCTTGATCTACCGTTTTAATGCTCTATTTAGGATGCAAAAGTTTTTTACAAAGGGTAAACTGTGTCTTGCATGCCTGCTCTCATGGTAACCTCAGTCTCGATTACCAATCCAGTTTATGCCCTTGATGATTTTGGGTCAAATTCATGGGGATCAATACGTTCTGGGGAGCAGAGCTTCAGATTATTAGTGCGCCTGCGTCATTGACCCCTTCTTTTTAATAATGGCCCATGTCAACATACTTATTCCATTCCATGAGATTTCCGTTTTTGCTTTTTCCAAAGGTATCTTGCAAGTCTCTAGTTGTTTTGCTATATAAACTGTCTGTCTGTTATGCACAGACACATGTGTGCACCCAAAATAATATTTACGCCACATAAGTAGCCCATCATTTTGAAAATTGACTCTTCTTTTTGTGCAACCGCAAGTCATATGGGAGCAATGCCACTGTACGGCCCAGAAGATGTGACAGCAAAAACAAAAATATTGTGTGAATGTGTCTCCTGGTGTGGATTATTGCAGAAAATGTTTTGTTGAAGTGTGTTAGAAAGAAGGAAGGGAGTAAATAGAAAACACAAGTGTAAGCTGTGTGACTTGTTCCAGTTGTGTCCGTCACCTTTTCTGATCCAGGCTCGAGGTTCCAGAGGGCCGTGCATGCATCTAGGAAAGGTTCCACCATGGCCATCGTGGATGTCAGCGATGTGGTTGCTGATGGACAGCCACTTGTCTTTAACAATTTGCGGATGATTGGGTACCTCTGGTGTGGAGGTGGAGCACCAATGCATATGTTTTTTGATTGACTTGGTCCATAGGGCAATGCAGGCGTTTGCTGCTTTCTTGCCAGCCACATCGAGTTTCTTACCAACTCCTGGAAATTAAATGCAAAAAAAGAAAGAAAACAAATATAAGCAATTATGTGAACATCTTGCAGTTGTTTGTAGATAAACAACATTTTGTCAGATTCTTAGCATCTTCACAATTTTGTATTCCCAGTTCTGTAAGAACACGAGTACATTGGAATGGGAACAAGTGCTGAATGTTTATGATTTCTCTGAGTGTGTGTATGTATGCATGTGTGCATCTGTGTATGACCGTAATGTGTTCCAGTTCATAGTGCCTAAACCAGTGCACCAATCATAAAATGACAACAAAAATGGTGGTCAGTGATCGTTTACAGGACGTGTACGGGCTTCAAACTTCGACTTTCTGTTGTGAGGTGTGTATCGCCTTATAAACGAGGGCGCCTTTTACTCAGATTTTGTCAGATTTTTCTTGAAGTTTTCCCTATTCACCTTATACACAGCAGCGCCTAATGAGCCGAAAATACGGTAATTGATACTCCCATTCAAAAGGCTATAAACAAAGCTAGCCAAATGTTACGGTTAATGAAAATAATTTTTGTTCAGGTCAATTAGGACATTAGGCCTCGTGGCCTCTTCACTGTTATGTTATTTTTGTTTCAACTTTTACACAGCTGAGATGTTTTTGTTTTATTTTTGGAAAATCTGCCTTTCAGTCATGCTCATATTGTAGTTTTGAGATGTTGGTGTATTTATCAAGGAGGTTTTTGAATTGTGTTAGGTTCAGTGATTGTTTAATATGTGCAGGAAGAGTATTCCAAAACTTTGTTACTCTGTTAGAAAAAAAAAATTATATTATTAGTTTGGCTATACTGGGTTAGTATTTTGTTATCACTGTTATGGGTTCTTGAGTCAGTTGAGTCATTTGTTAGCTGGACCAAAGATTTATTAATATTGTTATCAATGTAAAACATTCTGTATGTGTTTATCAGATCCTCACGAATTCTTTTTTATTTCAGAGATGGTAATTTCAACTTCCTTACTCTGTGTTTGCAATGTAGGTGACTAACGCCTTTAATTAATTTTGTTGCTAAATGTCTTTGGACCCTTTCTAATGCTGACAATTGCCTTTTTTAAAAACAATACTTATTTAAACAAGGAAACATTTTTTTTTTTGGTACAAGGCTATGGTGCGTCCACATCTGGAATACAGCAATATAGTACCCTTACCAGTGGCTATTGAAAGAGTGCACAGTGCAACAAAAACTGTTAAATGTTGAAGAACTGTTAACTATCAAGAGAGGTTAAAATTATTAAAATTACATACATGAAAAGGAGATCTCATTCAGGTATATACAATCTATAATTTAGATTATATAAGTTTTGATTGTCTATTTTTAGTGTCTACATACAGTAACAATATAAATCAAGAAGGTGTAAGGTACAGATTCAACGTTATAACACTGTGCTGGAGGTTTAAAGACATTTTAATAAATACGTATTTATGATGCCTGCCAGTAAGTAGATGCCACTTACCTTTGGACAGGTGCCATATGTCAAAGTGATGGATGATGGGCTGATCATGGTCTCGGGAGTGGTTGTCTGCCATGAACTTCTTGACACTGGTATGTCGGTCAGTGATGAGGTGGCTGACACACACTTCTTCAGACACCTTCTGGAGACCTGTCTTCAGGCCTTCTAGCTCCATGGCATGCGAATTTTGAACTTGGTTACTCTGCAAATGGATTCCAGCATGAAGATGTTTGGTATTTGGTATTTCCCAGTCACAGAGACTTATCTCAGTAAAATTCAGGCTCCTCTCCCACAGAGAGCGCATCACCGCATGCGCAGTGCATACCCATTAACCAAATGTGCTCTGCCCATTTGCCCTGCGGGCTGCACTCCAAGCCTGCAGGTTATGAGAGAGAGGTGCTAGTTTTATTACAAAACAGACAAAAATACGACAATGAAGTGCTTGCAAACAATTTAAAATCGTGCAACGAATTTAGCGATCATTCTGACGCAAATAGCTTCTGAATAAACATAGTTTAGTCGATAATAGTTTCTAGATTGATAAGGAAATTAAAGGGAGGTCGCTGCGCGAAAATTTGTCAGCTGCACTAGAGCGTTGGAATGAGTTAAATAAAATAAAAAATTTAAAAGCTTTGTTTGGTAACATAATTTACATAGAGAAGACTTACACCGTTTACATCTGCTTTTTCAATATGATTAAAAACAATAATAATGTCTCTGATCAGATTATGTCCCCCCTAAAAACAAAGTTTAGACTATGTGATAGGTACCCGTGCAAAGAAGGATATGTAATAGTTTGCCTGCGTAGGACTAGGAGTGGTTGAGTGCGATAGATTGGTTTTTTGTTGTTGTTTTTGTGTGTGTTTTTTCAAGTTTATTTGTTGAAATTATCTTAATTTCATGTTATCATGACAGGAGAGAGAGAGAGAGAGAGAGAGGCTAACTTACAGTAATATTTTTTTAATTTTTATTTTTATTGTGCAGCTAATTATGTTATTTAATTGTTAATGTATGTATTCACAAAATGTTCACTTGGAAAAGTACGTGAAGTGTTGCATAACTGTAAGTCAACGTCAATGCTTTTGGTCAATGTTTCCATGACATTTGGAATAAAGCATAACATTTTGGAAAAACTATAGTGGGTCATGTGTGTAAGGCAGAACTAACAATATGAGTAATAGTAACAAACTTACCTGTACCATCCTTTAGGGATTCCAGGCGTCTTTCATACAAATACCAGGTAGCTCCTCCATTTTCCAGAAGTTCTATGTTTGACTCTGCTTTTTTCCTTTGCTTACTGTCATCTACTATCTTTCTGCCTTACTGGTCCATTCTTCTGCCTTTGTTCTAGAATTGTTTTGAAAGATTTTCCTTAGCTGAAGGATACATTGGGTATAATTACTTCATGATTTTTCTCTACTTTATACTAATATACTTAGGTGCATACTGGCAGTTTGATGCATATGAGATGATGCGAAAGGAGGATGCATGAGCAATTAACAAAGAAAGATAAGATTTACCTGTACAAGCTGTACGTGGAGAATTTCAGATGTCTCCGCATCCATCAGCGTGTAGCTGCAATACTTTGCGCAATGCCCAGGAGAGTCGCAGCGCCCGTCTCCAGCCAGCTTCACACGCCTGCCTTGTCTTGCCACAAAGAGCTTATCCTGGCACTGGCGCCACAGATAGCGTACTGCAGGCACCAGGTAAGCCCCCTGAATACGGTCGTAAGTTTGCCTGCCGAAACAGGCAATGTTGGCAAATTTGAAGACGTCCAGCAGGCGTGTGGGTGAACAGGCAGCGAAGAAGGAAGCTGCTGCCAGCACAAGGTTTACCAGGGGTAGCTGCTGGGAGTAGGGCTGAGAAGCCCAGGAGAAGATAAACCCGCACTGGCAATGGCTGTTGTACTCAACACTTGTGCCACACTCTCCCTTCTTCAGCACTTGGCATGGCTCTGCACACTTCCTGCACACGCTGAGGAGTGTCTCCAGCTGACTTTCACAGACAATGTACTTCCGTTCTTCAAACTCCTCAAGATTATCTGTGTGTTGCCTGCAACACACGCACACACACACACATACACACACTCTCATTACATATACAGTGGGACCTCCCTTACAAGAACCCCTCCCCCATTATAAACTCCCTTCCACATAATAATAATACATGAACTGGTTCTTTATAGAGCGCTTAACTCACTTTGCAGGGTGCTCTAAGTGCTGAACAAAGGCCTAAACACTAACATACAGATAAACATACACATTAAAGAGAAGGAAAAAAATAATCAACATGAAGACAAGTATTAATCAATATAAACATTAAAAATAATCATTTTAATAATTAACTCTCAATTAAGACAAATGATTGCGACTGTTGATATGAAATAAATCATTATACTAACTTGTGGCGGTGCCATAGCCGATGAGGTTTAACAGAGGCGTGGTCACCGCTACAGCTATCTGTATTGATACAAAATTGGGACTTTACTGGTTTCGTACTGCCTCCGGGCATTGCCTCCAGTATTGTGCCCACCATATTTGTATTTACAAATGTCCCATATGTGTCTGATTCGACCAAGAGGACGTAAAACTCCATTTTCGTCGTCGATATGAAATAAATATTTTGTGGCGATACCATAGCCGATGAGGTTTAGCCGAGGCATGGTTACTGCTACACATATCTGTATTGTTACAACATTTTTGGACTTTACTGGTGTTGCATTGCCTCTGGGCATTGCCTCCAGTATTGTTCCAACCATCTTTGTATCTACAAATGTCCCATATGTGTCTATGACCGAGAGGACGTAAAACACCATTTTTCATTCATTCTCTCGATATGAAATAAATGCATTAATCTCTCTTCAGAGTAGTTTCAGAAAAGTGTTGAAAAGACTGGACAGAGGAAGAGTGTCGAACACTATATGGCAGCAAACTATTCCAGACTGGGGCAGTAGAGTATGAGAGAAAAAGAAGATTCAATGAAAGATTTAGTTTTAATACGAGGAGTGGAGAGCAGGCATGAGTCGGAGGAAGATCTGAGTTGACGGATTGCAGTATAGATTTGTACAATGTCAGTGAGATACTGAGGGGCAGTTCCATTAATAGAGTTGAAGGTGAGGCATGCGACCTTGTACTGAATTTGAGCAGAAATTGGAAGCCAGTGAAGTAGCGGGGTGATATGCCATGTCTTTTTTGCTTTGAAAATCAATCTTGCAGCTGCATTCTTTCTTAACTTTATGGATTGAGTACTGCGGGCAAACCAATAACAGAAGGATACAATAGTCTAGCCTAGACAGAACAGATCAGAGTTTGTGTTGCTGAGTGGTAAGGAGGTTGTGATTTGAACTTATCTTACGAGTCTGAAGATAGGCTATTTTGCAGACATTGTTCACATGTGTTTTCATTGTAAGGTTGGAATCGATAGTGACGCCCAGGTTTTTGACAGAAGGAACAAAATCAATATCTGAGTCACCTATCCTTATCAAAGATGATAGGGACCTGTCAACAGAGAGTCTATTACAAGTCATTATGATGCTTGATTTTCTGTCATTTAACTGGAGTTTGTCTTCATTCATCAATTACATGTTTTGACATTACTGACATACCCTTGAAGACCTTGAACAGTGGGTTCAAAATCAGAAAGAGTTGTATCCATGTATAGCTGATTATCATCAGCGAAAGTATAATGATTTACAGACTGATTCTTAAAAATATTGAAAAAGGGGTTACATAATTATACAATACAAAATACACAGGTCCTAGGACAGAGCCATGGGGGATGCCATAAAAGAAAACAATATAAATGAAGTTAAATTCTAAGTAATAACTAAAAATGTAGGTAATAGATGAAATAACAAAATTAAATAATTGTATCAACGAAAGACATATAACAAGTTCATAACTTCAGATTTAACAATAATACCAGCAATATTAATGATGAAAGGACTGCAAAATATTTGACTGTCATTTTGAATGTTGATAACATCAACAGATTTTTTTTCTATGAATTTGAATTAAAAAAGGACATTATATCACAGATTATGCACTGCGATGAGCATACCACAAGTACACAACACATTATAACAATATTGAGTGTTCCATGCACATTTGCCCTTCTTTGTAAGTATTAAAATTATCTCCATTAAACAACTCCCTCCCAATTAATTAAAAGACCTCATTTGGGATGATGTTTTCAGGTCTTATACAAAAGGTTCCACTGTAGTATACAATATGGTCCATTATTGCATTGTGTGGTGCACTTTTGCTATTTTCCTTTGCACTATCTATCATTGGAAAGAAGTAAGTTTGTCCCAGTTTGTGGCTTTTTTAATTTATTCATTCCATTTCAAGGATATTTTGCAAACAGAATCACTTCAAATACTTTGTGGTGGTGCAAAAACTGAAATTAAAACACACCCAAGCATACATTATTGATGTGCTGATTTTCACCTTGAAGTTTGAATTTAAAAACTGAAATTTCCTTCATTGGGCTATATATTTCATGTCAGAGCTGCATCTCATGAACCAGTCAACAAAATCTACTGCTCATAACTAGGCATTCTGTTACTGTGCTTAAACCCCCCAGAGATAATACTTTTTTTTAATAAAAACAATTTCATAATTGGAATAAAGACTTGAGTGAATGAATAAACAATTTAACAATTTATTGAATAATACTCCAGTAAAGCAAAACAAACAAACATAATTCCAATTCATCATTGGATATAAGCACAAAATCAATTTAATTTGAAATTGCTAACTGTAACCCTGAATTAAGGTGTTCACAAAAACTAATAAATATATGCGTATGACACACTACTGTTAGTGTTACCTCGGCTGCCTGCAGTTGTTGTAACAGTCAGGACCTTCTTCTCCCTGAGTTACCTCTTCATCTTCAGTGTGTGGCTCATCTGCCACAGGCCTGCAACACACACACACACACACACACACACACACACACACACACACACACACACATACGCGCGCGCACACACACACACACACACACACACACAAAGCATGTTTTTGCTTATACAATGTTCCCATCTGGAAATAAAATTTTGATTTGACTTTACTTGACACACACCATATACAAAGGAATGCATAATTTAAGAACAAATGAAACTAAGAATGACACACAAAAATCTTTATTTTAATATACAAGGACCTTTATTTTTTGTTATGTTTAAGACAGTTTGAAAATGGGAGGAGGTAAATCATTCTATTAATTATTATACATTTCCTACGCTTATAAAATGAAGAACAGCACAATTTATATGCTGGTTTGCACTGTTAATGACTAAGCTGAATAACAATAACTCACCCAATTGGATCAGTCTGGCACTCTTTTGAAGTGTGCTGGCAGTCCTGAGCCTTGATCTCTGCATCTGTTTGGGTGGATCGGCAGACAATACGAGTGGACCTTAAAGCTCAATGGGGGAAGTTTGGGTCTGAGCAAAGCAGTGCTTGACTGGTTTTGTCTGCATCTTTCTGGATGTCACTTTGGGTGTAGCTTTCTGCACATACAAACATCATTATCCTAACTGCTGTTCATATCTTTGTTTTCAATTTGTTAAACTACAGCAAGAATCCAACAATAGGATATGTTAAACATTTCTTGGCATTCTTAAAATTAAATTGATAAAAGTGTATAATTGCATACAAACATATGCATGTACATTATACATATTTTCTTTCAAAAGAAAATGTACCAAAAATTGCTAAGAAAATAGCATGATCCAGATTGAAATGTAGAAGAAAAAAGAACAACTACGCATACAGTCAAAATCGTTGAAATAAAAATGTAAGTGACTGAAATATTATTTCGAGATAGCCAATATTATGAGATAAAAAGACATTTCAAAATGTATAGAGATTATTTGGACACGCCAATTATTGTGAGTTATCCAGTGTTTTTGAGTTATCCATTTTTTAGTTAGGCCCAAACAAAAAAGTTGTAGTTAAGGTAACAGGGCCCCAAAATTATGGTAGGTAGGTAGGTAGGCCTTAACTTTTTTCTTAATTTTTTTTTTACATGAGCGTGTAAGATGCTTTGAAAGTGCTAATCACACTCATATTTTCCGAAAAATGAGCGCATGGCTCCATTTAAGACGCCATTTTGCAACATATGGACGTTCAGCGCATTACAGTTATGTCCCCTGATGGGCATTCCCCGATTGAACTTGCGTGTGTGTGTGTTTGTGTCTCTCTCTCTCTCTCTCTCTCTCTCTCTCTCTCTCTCTCTTTAAAATATTGTCCATCGGAATACTGTAACCACCACTAATTTTGTTTTTCTTATCAGTTCATCCTGCTGTATATAAATTTTCATTTTCAACTACCCCCCCCCCCCCCTCCCCGAACCTTAACTTGTCAGTCTGCATGCACATTGTAATTTCCAATAACAACAGTGGGAAGGTTACTAAATTACTCACATGGTGCACATCAGCTTGTACACAGATGTTTTCTTTTTCATCAACTGTACACACAACTACTGCTTGAGGCACTGGAGGCAAGTCAGCACACTCAGGGTCAGAGTCAGCTGCCTCTTGTTGGGGTATAGCAGCTGCCACACTCTCAGCCAGTGCATCATCAACAACCTAGAAAAAATAATGTAAGGAAAATAAATAATTTAGTAATTAATAAGATACTTTGTAAAAAAATAATTACTGGAGGATGCACACTTCTTTCTCAGCAATATATATGTTGTGCTTGAAAAAGCTCAGATAATATCACTCACTTAAAAGACACCTATTGAAAAAGAAAGACATCTATGGATGAGTGGAATTAACAATGATGAGAATATAAATGTTACAATTACAACTGTTTTCATTCAATTGTACTAAGTCTAATTTATTTTTTATTTCATATACAACATTGTAGTGACATGTTTGCCTTCTTCTCTTGTATAAAAAATATTACTTATGAAATAAAGCACAAAGGATGGAAAAGTGATAGGAAAACTGTTGGCTCTTGCACATCACTAGCAAATCCAACCAGTTTTCATTTGTAATAGGATATATTTGTTATTACTACAGTGAATAACACAATATGATATTTTCATTTTTAATAAAACTATCACTATGTTCTAAGTATGACCGGGGTCATGAAGCATCAACTGGAGAAAATGTTAATTCAAGCTTTACTTTACACCAAAGTGTCATTCTGATAGCATGTCATAATTAAAATTTAATACATTAAAGCAAGTAAATTTGAGTAGTGATAGTAATGTTCTGTGATTAATGACTAAGATCCAGTCACACATAAATACAAATCTACTTAAAACACACACACACACACACATATATTAACTGCATGCATATATGCATGCGCACGGGCAAACACACACACACACACAATTAAAGCTTTTTGGGTTTGTTTTATTTGGGTTGTTTTTTGGTGTGTGTTTTAATGTTTATTTCCTTCTATAATTGTTGTGTCATAGATGGCTTGATGTAAAAAAGCAAACCATTATTGCTTATTCAATGTTCCATCTGACTTTTAACACACACACACACACACACACAGACTGAGAGCTATGGTTGTCTGCCAGTGCTCAGCTGTGTAAGTCAAGGATATGTATGCCTATATGAGTATATGTGTGTATGCATATTATAATGTGTGTGTGTGTGTGTGTGTGTGTGTGTGTGTGTGTGTGTGTGTGTGTGTGTGTGTGTGTGTGTGTATGTGTGTCTGTATGAGAAAGAGAGAGAGTGAGTGTGTGTGTGTGTGTGTGTGTGCGAAAATAGAAAGGATATAAATAAGCAATGGGGACAGGCACAGCTTATTTTTTATTGGCATAAACAATGAGAACTGAGGAAATAGATCGATGACAGAGCTTCAACTAATACCCAACAATGACATTAATGTTACTTTTCAAAGTTTTACAACGACATTATGCTGACAAAGTTTGGTGTGCATACACTTGTATACATGTATGTACACTTACCTGTCTTCTCTTTTTGTTGACTAGGCCTAGTGGTAGTCTGGCATCGCCATCTGCTGTCTGCTGCCTCTTTCTAGCACACTCGATGTGGGGAAATATAGAGGGAACAGCAGTGTCCACCAGTTCACATCTATACACTGGAAACCCGTCCTTTCCACTCATCTGTGCTCGAAAGCGAAAGTCTGAAGCAACAAAATGCTCGGAACACAGTACATCGTACTTTCCGGGCATCCATAAACCCCTTGTCACTGACACTGGATCCATTCTGTTCACTCTTGCAGCCCATTCTCTCCTGCGTTCCGGGTCCGTAGGGAAATTGTGAAAAGAAAAGTTAGCTGATTTAGGCCTAACAGATGTTATGTTGCAGCCTGGTGCAGCACACTGTTTAGGCATTGTTTACACAATTATTGACAATACACAGGTCCTACGGACAGAGCCTTTCGTTTTTGCAGGTGAT
This sequence comes from Phymorhynchus buccinoides, assembly GCA_017654935.2. Classification (NCBI taxonomy): domain Eukaryota; kingdom Metazoa; phylum Mollusca; class Gastropoda; order Neogastropoda; family Raphitomidae; genus Phymorhynchus; species Phymorhynchus buccinoides. Next base: position 27,443,192 of record CM065708.1, on the reverse strand, counting down.
CGTCTGACTGTTGCCACGTTACAAGAACGCATCACTCCCCCTCCTTCCCGGAATTACGTCATTTTAGCTAACTCCGCACAAACGAGATTCACTTGGAGCAGACGACAGGGAAAAAAAATAGCTCAGCGCATGTTGCTAAATTTGAGATATAACGATATGATTGTGTTATGTTTCATGAATGTTTGTGACTTTGAATTATGTCAGAGTTTAAAATCCAATTCGATTTTGCATCATTCTGCCCGTGGTTTACGAGATGCTCATAGATCCCACGGAGATGCCTATACCGATGTCTATGGTCCTTTAAGAGTCTTTTTGTTCCTGAAAGGTCACTGCTCCTGAAAATGCTGCCACGCGGCTGGTTGATCTAGACTTTCACCCACTAGTCTGATTCTAAAGTCACTTACATTAAAATAAAACAACAAGGCCATAAACAAAATAATGGATGCCTGTGGCACACACCGAAGTGGAATATAATTATGAACAAATTATACCACAAAACACTGTCAACCCCCCATGCACTGTACAAACGTCGCTTGAAATGGCTTTATAGCTTAAAATGCCACTGCTAATAGTGGTGGATCCATAAAGGATGCCAGTGGTTCTCGCCATAATGGTGGTAGATAATATTTGATCAAAGAAACCACAAACACCACTAACTGTGTATACTTTTTGAAGTTCTGTGAAAAGAATAAAACAAAGGCAAAATTTTGTGCTGGTTTACTTTTTGTCCCAATGGGGGACAGACAGTGTATGAGCATGGTACATAGAGAGATCTCTTTCGAATTATGGAATTCTCGTCAGTATGTATAATATCTGCTAACAAACACTGTCTTGTGGATTAACCCTAACAGGAAGACAACCAATAAAAGAATGATGTCTTCTCTGCACTAGGCCGAAAAGTCCACAATTTAAGCAAACCAGCACAAGGTGAAAAGAAAAATGAACATTTTGGGTAAAATAGATAAGTTATTAAAATGCGGAAACTGCGATTTGAAAAATGTAATACATGTGGGTAGAAAGAGCCAACCACTGAGGTGATCCTCTAATTAAAGGGATGCAAATAAACCTTGTAGTGTAGCTACTCCTTGATAACATATAACTATTTATTTATTTCAAAGAATAGTTCAGTTTTTCTACTACAACGCGCACACACACACACCTCTCT
>CM065708.1:27429994-27441527 GCA_017654935.2 Phymorhynchus buccinoides | reverse complement strand
CCCCCCCACCCCCCCCCCCCCCCCCCCCCCCCCCCCCGCCCACCCCCCCCCCCCCCCCCCCCCCCCCCCCCCCCCCCCCCCCACCCCCCCCACCCCCCCCCCCCCCCCCCCCCCCCCCCCCCACCCCCCCCCCCCCCCACCCCACCCCCCCCCCCCCCCCCCCCCCCTCCCCCCCCCCCCACACCCCCCCCCCCCACCCCCCCCCCCCCCCCCCCCCCCCCCCCCCCCCCCCCCCCCCACCCCCCCTTTCCACACACTATATTGTATTGTCCGATTAAGAAAAATATGAAGTGTATTTTCTTCAGGTCAGTGAGACGTTTCAAATGACATCAATACACCTACATATATTGAAAACATCATATTTTACACCCCCCCCCCACCCCCCCACACACACACACACACACATACACACACGCTATGTATTCGTCCAATTTGAAGAAATGTAAAGTGTTATTTCTTAAGCTCAATGAGACCTTTCAAATAATATCAATAAACCTAGATATACTAAGCTTCTTATTTTACACCCTCCGCCCCCGTGTGTGGCGGTTACGGATTGTCTCCGCTGCACAAATGTTCTATGCAGACAATCCGTCGCTGCCTAAGGACAGCACGGATTGTCTCCGCTGCACGGATGTGTCTACGCTACCGCACGGATTGTCTCCGCTGCACGGATTGTCCACCTGTGTCGACTCTTACAGCACGGATTGTCTCCAGTGCCAGCTTTCTTTCTCTTATTTTTCTGTCACTTTCTCTTTGTCACTGTCTCTCTCTGTCTTTCTCTGTCCCCTCTGTTTCTGTTTCTCCATGCAAGCGTGCCTGCTAGTGAGTGTGCGTACAACGCGCATGTGTGTGTGTGTGTGTGTGTGTGTGTGAGTGTGTGGTGTGTATGTGTGTGTGTGTATAATTTTAAGTGGACTTGTGAGATTTTAGCCTCTGATCATGATCAAAATTATTATCTTTCATGGTTTTGGATTGTATTGGCTCTTTATGTAAAAACAATAAACATGATGATGTACCTTGATTGTTGTTTTATGTGACAAGTACATATTAAACAGTATTCCTGCAAAGAATCGGGTAATTGTGATTACTTTTAAGGGACTTATGATTATTTTAGTATCTGATAGAGGTCAAGTTATTGATTTTAGGTTGGGGGTTGATAAGTCTTTCTTCTTTATTTCAAAATTGAGCATAGTAATATACCTTGTTTTTTACTTTCATATGTCTGAAACATATGAACCATTATTCCTACTAAGTTTCAGGCAATTGTAATTACTTTTGAAAGACTTATGGTGATTTTAGTCTCTGATCGTGGTCAAAATTTTGATTTTTCAGTGGATTTGGATATGTGTTTCCTCTTTTAAAAAAAAAGTAAACATGGTGATGTACCTTAATTGTTTTTTTATGTGACAAGAACACATTAAACATTATTCCTGCAAAATATCAGGGAATTGTCATTACATTTGACGGACTTATGATGATTGTAGTCTCTGCTGGAGGTTAAAATATTGATTTCCGGTTGGGTGTTAAATAAGTCTTTCTTTTTTTTATTTAAAAAAAAAGCATGGCGGCATACCATGCTTTTTGCTTTGTATGTCAGAGACATGTATTGACCATGAAGAAACAGAAATCATCGGCCTCATTATCGTTACTTTTAAGAGATTTAAAAAAAATTTAGAAACTGATCGTGGTCAAATTCTGTGATTGTAGATAAGGGGTGCTCTAGGTGGAGACTATCAGAAAAACAAGCATACCTACCACATACCTTGTTTATATGTAATTGATGCGATTTCCAGTCAAAGTCATGGGGATCAGCTCATTACTTAAGGGAGCTGTGATGATTTTGGACAAAATATGGTATTGATGTTGAGTGGTTTTATCTGTCTTTCCATGTGCTCATTTTTTTTAATGAAAATGTTTAAAAGAAATATAAGACTAATTCAATTTCCACAAACTTTTGAACCGATTTTTCATGTGTGAATTAGAAATAGAGAGAGTGTGTAGTGTGTGCGTGTGTGCCGGGCTGTGTGTATGTCTGAAAGAGCGCATGTTTTTAGTACATAGAAGATCAAGATAACGCAATTCTTGTAATTGGACTGGCTTCTAAAAATATCACGAGTTGTGGACAGACGTTAAAGTAAACACACACACCACACACACACACACACCACACACAGCACACACAACGCGCGCGCCGCGCAAGTGGGACAGCACACTCAAGCAAGCACGCTTGCATGCAGAAAAATAAACAGAGGGACAGAGAAAGGACAGAGAGAGACAGTGACAAAGAGAAAGTGACAGAAAAAGAAGAGAAAGAAGGCTAGCACTGGAGACAATCCGTGCTGTGAAGGGTCGACACAGGTGGACAATCCGTGCAGCGGAGACAATCCGTGCCGTCTTAAGCGGCACGGATTGTCTCTGCTGCACGGATTGTCTCCGCTGCACAAATTGTCTCGTGGACAATCCGTGCAGCGGAGACAATCCGTGCCGCCACACCCCCTCCCCACCATACACTCCCCCCACTCGCTATTTATTGTCCGATTCGAAAAATATAAAGTGTAGTGTCTTCTGCTCAGAACGGAGGACCTTTCCAATGAAAACCTATGATATATTAAAATTCAGATTTCACCCCATAATATACTGTACCCTATCACCCCCCCCCCCCCACCCCCCCCCCCCCCCCCCCCCCCCCTCCTCCCACTGCCCCCCCCGCTGGATAATTTTATTAATCCGATTTGAAAAATGTAATGTCACAGGTGTAATTTGTTCAGCTCATTGAGACCTTTCAAATGACAGCAATGCACCTAGATATACTGTACTCCCCGTTTATAGTAAACTCGGTTATAAGAAATTTCGGTTACAGAAAAGGAAAGCACTGGTTCCCGGCCAAAGGTCTACTGTTTTATTACTAAATAGACCTCGGATAGTAGCAACTCGGTTATAATTATAAAAAAACTGCTATAGTAAAGTTACTTTTGGTTCCCCACAGGACTGGCTCCTCGGTTACAATAAAAATAAAAAGTCCTCTTCGTGACCTTTGTAAATACGTCGCAAATGTATGCGTCACAGTCTCACCATTCCCTCCACCCACCCATAATAACAACTGGGTTATAATTAAAATTTAAAAAAAACTCCTATAGTAAAGTCATTTGTGGTTCCTCCTCGTTACAATAAAAAAAAAAATTGTCCTCTTCCTGACCTTTGTAAATACGTCATCAATGTATACGTCACAGTCTCACTACTTCCTCTACCCACCTTCATCAACGAAATTGAAAGGCACTCAAAAACATGTTTCTTTCCCCTCATTACTTAGTGGGAAAATGAATCCAAAAAAAATATATATACAGCCGAATCCGCTTATAAGAAACTCGCTTATGAGAAAACTCGCTTACAATGAAGCAAAACAAAATTTCCCTGCCGAACTTCTTCTTTCTTATCTATGATCAAAACTGGGATATAAGAAACTCGCTTATAAGAAAACTCGGTTATAAGCAAGCAATTTTTTTCTCCCATCCACAATGGAAACTTGGATATAAGAAAATTATGTCATACAAGAGAGTTGGTTTGCAGTTCATTTTCTTATAAGCAAGTTCTATTTACTTATAAGCGAATTACCATTGACAACATTTTCTTAAAGACCCACCAGATCATGAGTCAAAATCACGGGTTCCACGTGTTTTCCCTCTTATAGCTGGTAAGAAAATCTTGTTTTGACCAGGTTTGACTCCCATACAAATGCCCCCAAACGAAACATACTTTTAAAGAGCAGCCTCAATTTGAAGTTGGGGGAATTTGCATGTGGGTCACAGCTACCCAGAAAAAAACAAGGGATTTAATCGTGTTGGGTCAGTCTTTAAAAGTGAGTTGGACCTGAACTGAAAGGATGTTCCGAGAAAATTGAAGTCGTTCCAAAAAGGGAAAGTTTACCTCAAACCAGTTGTGTCACAGACATTCTAAACAGTACAGGCACTTGATTGCAAGACTAATTGAGTTGTTTTTGTTCCTTTATTCCATACTTTCCTTCAGTATTCTGTGCAAAATAAATGTTGAGCAGAAGCAAAAAATATGAGTACTTTTGTGTTGGTGGTAGAGAGACTGTCCATCCTTACATTTTCAGCAGCAATGGCAGAGAGGAAAAGGTAATTCATTTCTTTAAGAAGATGAATATAAATAACTGAATATGTAGACTATTTTGATTTTATGATGCAAGACATGCATCAAATTAGGAAAAAGGATTTTCTCTTCGTTTTGCTTTTCTGTCTTTCTTTTCTTTTCTTTTTCTTTTCTCTTTTCCCCCATTCAATTTGTTTATGAGGGAAAAAAACCTTGTTTTCTTATATCTGAGTTTCGGATATAAGAAAACTTGGATATGGTAATAAGCAAAACATCATCTCCTTTCGATTTTCTTATAACCAAGTTTTGCTGTATTTTGATTCTATGATGTAAAACATGAGTCATAGGTCGCAAGTTTCCTTATTTGTCCATTGGCATTGTACAAACGCAAATACAATATTGTCTTCCACTGTGTAAAGTAAGTTATACATCCAAATTAGAATATTGATTAAAAACAAGAAACAGGAATGTACATTTAAACAAATATGTTACTCTCACACCTCACCCAATCATTCATCTGCTCTCCACTATCATGCTCGCTCATCATGCAACTCACACCACGTCTGCCTTCATTTTTGTTTTTAATTTTCTGTTCTGTTCTTTCTTTTTTTCCTCCTTTGTTTTGCATTTTTTTCCTTTTTTCATGCACCAAATTATGTAAAAGCATTTTTTTCTTCGTTTTATGTTTCTGTTTGTCTTTTATTTTATTTTTTTCTCTTTTTCTCTTTTTCTCTTTTATTTTTTCCCTTTTTCCCCATTCACCTCGGTTAAAAGAAACAAAAATCAAAATCTTTATCCGAGTTTTGGATATAAGAAAACACGGATATAAGAAAACAAAAAACGTTATCTCCCTTCGATTTTCTTATAAACCGGGTTTTGCTGTAGCATCATGAAAATGCGATATTTTATTGCAGGCATGATAATCTATTATCAGGCATAATGTCTGTAGGCATGATGTCCAGTAGGCAAAATGTCCGGAGAGCATGGTGACCATAGGCATAATGTCCATAGGCAAAGTGTCTGTAGGCAAAATGTCCGCAGGCAATCTGTTCGGTCATGGTGCGTGTGTGTGTGTACTCGCACGCACGTGCGTGTGCATGCATGAATAGATTCAAAGGCCATTCTGGAAGTTAGAGGTTGTGCACTATATGCTTTTAAAGCTAGTTTTCTTTTGTGCACAGGGAAATATACCATGTATAAACCCAATCACCTTTTTGGACCTCAAACCATATGAGGAAGGGGTAGGATGGGTTTATATTTAGTATTTTACGTTAGCTTTGACTTTGAAAAACGTCATCGGATAAGATAAAAAATACCATCAAAACTTTACTATATCCGAACATCGTTTATAAGAAAAACCTGTTATAGTAAAGGAAAAGCCTTGCTCCCCTGCACTTTACTATAAGCGGGGTGTACTGTACTGAACATCAGATTTTACTTTATACGCCACTGAAAATAGGCTCATTTTAAAATGGGGGCAATGATGACGTAAAGGGCTTGCGCGTACATACTAGTAAGGAATGACCCACACAAGACTAGGATGACCTAGCATGTTTTTCTCTGGAAAAAAATAAAAAGTGTATCTTATCAAAGCATGCCATATTCCATTGAAAATAGTTGTCCGGCTGTTACCTAGCCAAGCGTCTGGGTCTGGGCAGGCTTGTCCAGTGATTGTAGGTGACCAGCCCTGGGCGATGGGCATCGGGATGAGGAGAAGGTGCACACCAAACTGCTTACATAACCAAATTATTATTTGTGTGGACTTTGCATGGGGCCAAACCTGCTGAAATGGGAGAGGTCCAGGCAAGAGATGAAAAGAAGCCATAGCCAGAAGGTTCAATGGTTTGGCCCATCTTGTCTAAGATATCCACCGTCTGTTATGTCCGAGGAAGAAAGACTGTGGCTAATCTAAATCAGCTTGCTCTTTGACAGATTTTGACCAGCATCATGTTGTGCTGAATGGAAACACTGCAGTTAGACACAACATTCACTATGCTTTCACATTCCATAATGTGAAAGCATAGTGAATGTTGCGTTCAACTGTTGTAATTACATAATTTATCTTTATGAGATAATAAAGCGAACAGTTTTAGCATTGCGGCATGGTCAAAATTCCCTCGGCTGTTACTCCATTTTAGTAATGACTTCAAGGACATTGAATATACTGTAACAGAACATGAAAATGCTATATCGATGGCTTGGAGTCAAAACGGACTATCTTTAGATAGTCATTGAATTATTATTGATGTTTTTGTAAAAACTAAGAACTTGTATTACAAAAGACTGCAAATAATATAAAATATGGATTATGCTTTTTATATTTCTGCAGGTTGTTTTTTATACAAGTTCGTAGTTTTCGCAATAAGTTCAATAATACGTCAATAGACTATCTAAAGATAGTCCGTTTTGACTGCAAGCCATCGATATGGCCTTATACAACTCTCACCCTGAATCCTCTCCATCATACCCCCCTGTCCCTGATGGCCAATCTCCCCTCACATACGCCCGACATCTTATCAAACAAAAAAACAAGACAGACACACACATCCCGGTCTGGTACCGGGATGAACCACCACCCTGCTTAAACTACAATGCACCCACTCCCCGCCTCCCTTCACATGTTCCCATGACAGACTGGGACAATTTCAAAATGCATATAAACAATCACATCAAAACCTTCATCATGGGTCGCCTCTTAAAAACATCCATCTACCTTCACACATACATAGAGCACATCATTAACACATACAACATTCCCAGACACCTCACCCACCCCAACACACCCATCTCATGCATACCCAAACCATCTCCCACAATCCACCACCACGACACAGTCCACCACCATGACACAGCCTTGGACCGACCGACTCCCCAGCTTGACAGACCCACCTCCCCTACGGACACACGTGAGCCCACCTCCGCGACAGCCACACACAGGCCCACCTTCCCAACAGCTACATGCAGGCCCACCTCCCCAGCGGCCATACACGAACCCACCTTCCCAACTGCCACACACAAAACCACCTCCCCTACTGCCACACAAGAACCTACCTGTCCGACTGCCACACACAAACCCACCTCCGGCTCCCCAATTGCCACACACAAACCCACCTCCCCAACTGCCACACACCAGCATCCCAAACACACCTTCACTGACCCAATACTTTCTCCCCGCCCCTTGAACCCCATTCCCCAATCCTCACGACATCACCCCTATTTGGATTGGAACAATGGACTCCACCCACTGTCCCGTTCTAACCGTCCCCGACACTCAAACAATCCTTCGTCTAGGTCACTTCTCCACACCCCTCCACGTCCCAGACTGACCCAACCGGCCCGACAGATCCCCTCCCTGGCTGACCTCCCCTTGGGCCCCCGCGCTAGACACTGCTCGGAGCTCCCTGACTCTGAAAACTCATGTCGTCCCCCCTAAACGGACCTACCAACCGCCCCGCCCCCCTCCTTCAAACTCTTCTCCCCAATATCATCCTCCTCTACCATCTTCCCCTACATGGATTCCCCTCTTCCCTGGTGCCCCTCCAATATCACAAAAACGCCTGCCACGACGACTGACCTTGGACTTATCCCGGGGATCCCGACAATGAAGGGGGTGGACACTTTCGGGGTACAATGCATGCAGTGAAGCGTGCAGAGTTGGATTGGTGGTATGCCCAGACTGCGAAGAAGCCATCGGTTATACTCTGGTTCTGGTACAATAACGTTGAAGGAACCTATGAAAGCTATGCAGTACATCCCGCTTATAGTAAAGTGCAGGGGAGCAAAGCTTTTCCTTTACTATAACAGGTTTTTCTTATAAACGATGTTCGGATATAGTAAAGTTTTGATGATATTTTTTATCTTATCCGATGACGTTTTTCAAAGTCAAAGCTAACGTAAAATACTAAATATAAACCCATCCTACCCCTTCCTCATATGGTTTGAGGTCCAAAAAAGGTGATTGGGTTTATACATGGTCTAACAAAACTAGCTGCAAAAGCATATAGTGTACAACCTCTAACTTCCAGAATCGCCTTTGAATCTATTCATGCATGCACGTGCGTGCGTGCGCGCACGCACACACACACACACCGTGACTGAACAGTTTGCCTGCGGACATTTTGCCTACGGACACTTTGCCTACGGACATTATGCCTATGGTCACCATGCTCACCGGACATTTTGCCTACTGGACATTATGCCTACAGACATTATGCCTGATAATAGATTATCATGCCTGCAAGAAAATATCGCATTTTCGTGATGCTACAGCAAAACCCGGTTATAAGAAAATTGAAGGGAGATTTTTGTTTGTTTTCTTATATCCGAAACTCGGATAAAAGAAAACATTTTTTTTTTTTTTTCTTATAACTGAGTTGAATGAGAGAAAAAAGAGAAAAAAATAAAATAAAAGACAAACAGAAACATAAAACGAAGAAAAAAATGCTTTTACATAATGTGGTGCATGAAAAAAATGCAAAACAAAGGAGGAAAATAAGAAAGAACAGAACAGAAAATTAAAAACAAAAATGAAGGCAGACGTGGTGTGAGTTGCATGATAGCGAGCAAGATAGCGGAGAGCAGATGAATGAGTGGGTGTGGTGTGAGAGTAACATATTTGTTTAAATGTAAATTCCTGTTTCTTGTTTTTAATCAATATTCTAATTTGGATGTATAACTTACTTTACACAGTGGAAGACAATTTTGTATTTGCGTTTGTACAATGCCAATGGACAATAAGGAAACTTGCGACCTATGACTCATGTTTTACATCATAAAATCAAAATACAGCAAAACTCGGTTACCATATCCAAGTTTTTTTATATCCGAAACTCAGATATAAGAAAACATTTTGATTTTTTTTCCCCTTATAAACAAATTGAATGGGGGAAAAGAGAAAAGAAAAAGAAAAGAAAAGAAAGGCAGAAAAAAACCCGAAGAGAAAATCCTTTTTCCTAGTTTGATGCATGTGTTGTTCATCATAAAATCAAAATAGTCTACTAAGAAGAAGATTTAAAGGTGCCTACAACAACTTAACTAAGAAGCCTTTTTTTGTCTTTTTACTGTTATCAAATGCGTACCCCTTCACCTTTCTTGTACTGAATTATTGCCATTTGCTGTCCACCCATGCAGTTTTTCATCGATCGTTTGCTTTTGTTTATGTCCACATATTCAGTTATTTGTATGTATCTTCTTAAAGAAATGAATTACCTTTTCCTCTCTGCCATTGCTGCTGAAAATGTCTCTCTACCACCAACACAAAAGTACTCATATTTTTTGCTTCTGCTCAACATTTATTTTGCACAGAATACTGAAGGAAAGTATGGAATAAAGGAACAAAGAAAACTCAATTAGTCTTGTAATCAAGTGCCTGCACTGTTTAGAATGTCTGTGACACAACTGGTATGAGGTAAACTTTCCCTTTTTGGAACTTCAATTTTCTCGGAACATCCTTTCAGTTCAGGTCCAATTGACCCAACACGATTAAATCCCTTGTTTTTTCTGGGTAGCTGTGACCCACATACAAATTCCCCCAACTTCAAATTGAGGCTGCTCTTTAAAATGCTTTGTTTTCAATTTGGGGGCATTTTTATGGGAGTCAAGCCTGATGAAAACAAGATTTTGTACCAGCTATAAGAAGGAAAACATGTGGAACCTGTGATTTTGACACGTGATCTGGTGGGTCTTTAAGAAAATGTCGTCAATGGTAATTCGCTTATAAGTAAATAGAACTCGCTTATAAGAAAATGAACTGCAAATCAACTCCCTTGTATGACATAATTTTCTTATATCCAAGTTTCCATTGCGGATGGGAGAAAAAATGTGCTTGCTTATAAGCGAGTTTCTTATATCCCAGTTTTGATCATAGATAAGAAAGAAGAAGTTCGGCAGGGAATTTTTTTTTGCTTCATTGTTAGCGAGTTTTCTTATAAGCGAGTTTCTTATAAGCGGATTCGGCTGTATATATATTTTTTTTCCGATTCATTTTTTTCCACTAAGTAATGAGGGGAAAGAAACATGTTTTTTTAGTGCCTTTCAATTTCGTTGATGAAGGTGGGTAGAGGGAGTAGTGAGACTGTGACGTATACATTGATGACGTATTTACAAAGGTCAGGAAGAGGACACATTTTTTTTATTGTAACAGGAGGAACCACAAATGACTTTACCATAGGAGTTTTTAAAATTTTAATTATAACCCAGTTGTTATTATGGGTGGGTGGAGGGAGTGGTGAGACTGTGACGCATACACTGGTGATGTATTTACAAAGGTCACCAGGAGGACAATTTTTTTTATTGTAACCGAGGAGCCAGTCCTGTGGGGAACCAAAAGTAACTTTACTATAGCAGTTTTTTTATATTATAACCGAGTTGCTACTATCCGAGGTCTATTTAGTAATAAAACAGTAGACCTTTGGCTGGGAACCAGTGCTTTCCTTTACTGTAACCGAAATTTCTTATAACCGAGTTTACTATAAACGGGGAGTACTGATACTGCTTATCAGAAGCGAAATGAGATTAATGTGCGGAGGGCAAGGGTCAGTACAAAAGCCTACAGAGCCTTATTTTGTATTTGTACCTCGTTCTTAAACCTGTGTTTGGCTTTTTCCAAATCGGACCTCTCCCTTCTTGAGAAGGGCCTCAACTTTATCCCATCTTGGCCTCATAGAAGGTTGATTGATTAATGTGCAGAGGGCAAGGGGCGGTACAAGAGCCTACAGAGCCTTATTTTGTATGTTATATATCCTATCAGTATTTAACCTATTGCCTCGTTCTTAAGCCTGTGTTTGGCTTTTTCATTTGTTAGGCTTGTTAATTGAAGTCAGTAATGAACAATTTGCAACTTTTTTTCTTGTTGATTGATTTGCATTTCTTAAAAATAATGAGGTATATGTTGGAATCTTCTTTTTCCTTATATTTCCCCTATCTCTTTTCTTCCTCGTCTTTCTTTCTCCCTCCCTCTAATTAAATGGTATACTTTATTTGCCAATTATGTTCTTTCTCTCTAAACATCAACCTCACCCTAACCCTTATCACTATACCTAAACACAACACTGATTTCTTTCCTCTTATTTGAGCCCTGTCTGATGGTGTTTTTGCACTCCCACATTTACACATCTTTACTCATCAATTTAATATCCAATGATCCTGTACCCCACGCTTTGGATTACACACTTCTCAACCGTCCCATCTTCCGATCAGGTACCGAGCAGAGCTTCGCCCTGACATACAAAATACAATGCTGACTTATTGGCCGCCACTCGGGATGATGTTCTTTTACCCATGGGTTCTCTTACCCGTATCCCCCTTCACCCCAACAAACACTTACTCTCACTAGACATGTGTTTCTCTTATCCCTCCTCCTTTTTTCACACATTAACACCTTAAATACTCCCTTTCAATTACCACCTCAGATGGGGCTCACATG
>CM065708.1:27419994-27427494 GCA_017654935.2 Phymorhynchus buccinoides | reverse complement strand
TAGTGGCCAAGCTTGTGGATGAGGAGAGTATGGGAGACTTTGTCAAACGCTTTTTCAAAGTCCATTATCAGGACATCCGTCTGTATTCCCTTCTCCATATTGCCTGTGAGCTCATCCACCAGGCCCAGCAGTTGACTTTCGCAGGATCTACCCCTCCAGAGACCATGCTGCTCCTCACTCAGGATGTTGTTGTCCTCAGCAAATCCCATTATCCCATTATATCACTTGATATTGCTGTTCAAAAAAATGCCATTTAATGGGATATAATGGCTGCCCTGATATAAACAAAGGAAGAAATTCATTCAAATGTATCATTTTCCACATGCAGGGACTTCTGTTGCTTCACCTGTGCATCTCTTTGCGCAAAGCATAATTTTGCCCATAACAGCACTAAATTTGGGGCGTCCCATATATGGGACGCACAGTACAAATGGGGTTTTAATCTTAACTGCTTTTTTTACTTTAGTTTTTACATTGATACTGGTTTATTACGATGGTGATCATAATGACTATGACGACGACGATGATGATGATGATGATGGCCACACCGACAAGGACGACGATGATGATGACGACAATAAGCGCAATTATGGTGATTGCAGGAGAGGTTAGGGAGGACTACATTGGCTGTTACGTGGACAACCGTGACGATCGGGACCTTAAGTGCATTTCTAAAAGCTGGGGCATTGACAACTCCCCTAACAAGTGCATCAACGAATGCTACTATAAAGGTTGGCCTAACGTCTTCTGAGCACAATGAACAACGCCGGGTGTAGCAGCAGGCACACAACCAGCAGCTGGGGGATATCATGGTGGTTTTTTTATGTTTTATGTTGGCGTGTCTGTCTTCGTGTTGGTATGTCTGTCTGCATCATGACTTGAGATGCTACGTACGAACCTCATCGTGGGGATACCGGGGGGGGTGGGGGGGGGGGGGTCTTTCGTAAAAATAGTCCCCCCACCTTCTGAAAGTTCTGTGCTAGTAACTTCCTCTAATCTGTCACTCTCACTTGACTCTGCCTTTTCCCTTTGTTTTCTATCATCTACTATCTTTCTGACTTATTGGCCCATTCTCCAGCCTTTTTAAACAAAATCTTCTAAATAATATTTCTCTTTTGAGCTCATCCGAAATCTGAATGTGTCGGCTGTATGCAGCGGGGAGACCAGTGAAAACTGAAAACCGGACACATACGTACCTTACCCATTATGGCCATATGACCTGGGAACGCAGAAAAAGAAGACGCTAGCTACAGTCCTAGTCCACATATTTGTGTTGTTTCCGGTTATGCCTGCTTCTCTTGTGATCGATCAAGTCCTAACTTTCAGACAAGATTGTGAAAAGTGTGAGGCCTGTTGAGATCAGTTGGAGCTTCAGTAATGCCGTCATATCAGTCTACTTTCATGACGTCATTTCTTAAACCCTGTCATTCCGTAGATTTTCTTCCAGGGCATAGGAAATAACGTGAGTCGCAGAGACAGTCATTTTTCAGTAGACTCAAAAGAATTATTGTATCATCTACATAGAAGTGCAGTGAAAGTGTTTAATATAGCCAAAGAATTGGAAATAGGCCACACAACAGTGTTCAATTTGATTTTTTTGTTCTTCAACACATGATGAAGGTGAATGCATGCCCCTCATTGGCACAAGGAAACTTCTACCATAGAAATCGAAAGTTCAATTTTCAAACTTGTACCAAAACACTCTAGAGGATCTGTAACATGACATTTTTAGCAATTGCAAGGCAAGACATTTTTGGCTCACGTCGTTTTTTAAAACAAAGTGAGTCTATAGTATCGTACATGTTCGGTTGTGTGTATGTGTGTGTGTTGCGTCCGTGGCCCCGACCTTTAACCTTAACTCAAACCTTAACGTTGTCATTTTCTCTAAAAATATAAGGCGTTAGAGGGTTAAAGTTAGCAGGATACTTGATTTTGACGTGAGCCTTCAAGTCACGACGATCAAAGCAGTCAGATACATTGATAAAGAACAAAATAAAGATAATCATTTGTTGCAGAGATTACTGTTGTGCAACATTTAACCTTGACTCAGTCACACTCTTCAAACTAAAGAAGACTCTCACTCTCCACTGAAACTTTAACGTTGTCATTTTCTCAAAAAAACATAAGATGTTAGAGGGTTAAAGTTAGCAGGATACTTGATTTTGACGTGAGCCTTCAAGTCATGGCGATCAAAGCAGTCAGATACATCGGTAAGGAACAAAAGAAAGAAAATCATTTGTTGCAGAGATTACTGTAACTGTTGTGTTGTACCGAGTAGGAGATACATACTGGAAAGAAGACTCTCCATTAGATATACAAAAACGCTCTTTAACCCTCTGACCCCCAACCACTCGAACCGGGAATCGATCCCAGTCCCCGAGACAAGGGAATTAACTCCGAACGTCACACCAAATCTTTTCATTAAAAAAATCACCCAGAATAAAGTCTAACTCACATTTCATTTCTGAAAGATGCATATTGAATAGCAATGATGATATTATTATTCCAAAGCTAACACACTGTCACACAACAAACCATGAATTGGAATAAAAAAATCCGTAATGGCACTCCGAGCATCACGCCGAGTCAATACTGCGTCACGTCACGTGGAAAGAAGAAAAAAATTTGGGGTCACTTCGAAAAATCCGTTCAAAAAGACTAGTGGGTGCTTTCCCTTGCTGTAAGAACCAAAAACGGACCACTGAGAGTCAGGAACAGGAAGAACTAACTTAGTATATTGCATTGTGGGTAGGGAGAAAGTGAAAGTGAAAGTACTAGACCTGGTGTTCAGCGGGACACATCGGGACATCCAGAGAACAGAAAGGCGGGACATGACGGGACATTTAGTGAGCAGAGGGTTAAAAAGAAACACAAGACTGCAGGTGTGTACAAATAGGTACATTTTAACGTCGTCAACTTATATTTTCTGTAACAAATGGATGTACCGAGTGTGTGCGTTGACGGCCCGGTTGTTTAGCTTTATTTGCGCCTTTGAGTAACGGTTGTTCGTGTTCATTTGCGCATCATCTCTGCGCATAACTTAGCCTACTGCACTTCCGGCAACAAGGCCTAGGCCTAGAGTCCATGCCTTACCTCATAATCAAGACGACGTACTTAACATTTAGCCCACAATTATTTCAGTCTTGAAAAAAAAAATACGGAAAATCCAGGGTTCGTCGATTTCACTGCCTTCGACGTACGAATCCTTTGTTAAGCCTAGACGATTGATCACCATGAGCAAAGACTGTACAGGGGAAGATAAACATGGATGAGCTTGCTGGCTGTGACCTTGACCTTTGCTTTGTGGCAGAGGGGGGGGGGGGGGGGGGGGGGGGGGGGGTGGGGGGGGGGGGGAATTTAACGAAACGAAAATAAAATATTAGGACTAATATAAAATATCTTACAGAAATGTAGATGATGTGGAACAAGTTTTCATCGCATGAACAATCAGTTTAAAACAGTAACAGATCACGCAACTTCAATTATTAATTTTCTAAGAGTAAGAGGCTTAGACCCACAGGCAAAGACTAGGCCTACTACAGGTGTCCGTAGACCCCCCTTACCCCGGCGGGGGGGGGGGTGGGGGGGGATTGGTCACTATGTTTTTTTCTGAAAGCTTGGTCAATATGCTTTTCAATTTTACTTGTTTGCCAAAAATAAAAATAGGGCTCCACTATGTTACATGCGCATACATATAATTAAATTTTAAAGAAAGGGGTAGGCGTGCATAGAAATAATTTTATTTTACTGTGTATACAGGCATGGGAATTGTCATGGGAATTCCCATGCCTGCTATAGTAATAAAAATCAGACGTGAGCCTTGCAGGCTTTGCCTCTTGTTTTTAGTCAAGTCGCGAAAATTCCCAAATAGCAATGGCTCCAAAAGTGATGAGTTTGAAAGAACATGGTTATGAAGGAGATCAACGGAAATAAACGGCTAGTATATGTCAAGGAGGAGAAGTGGTAAAGTGTGGAAGGAGGATGGGACCAAGTAACCTTTACTGATGAAACCAAGATAAAAGTTGACAAAATTCAGCATGGGTGTGTCAGGAGAAGAGCCGATAAAGAAGTCTTAATGCACACGTCAAGCCATATTTAGTGGAGGAATAAAACTATGAAGGTATGCTTACGGTGTAAACTAATTGCTTTTAAAGCTATTTCAATTGTTTCGAATTTTCGTAAGCATACTTAACAATCCTAGAAAGTTTTAACCAAAATTAAATGGGGGGAAACAGAGTAAATCGCTAATTAAAGTAAGCACTATTTTCTTTTGCGCATTTAGCTCATTTCGATATTGTACGGTTTACAGTGATTGCGTGCGTAGTGACGTCTTGGAAAAAAACACACGCCCTTTACAAAAAGCATCTCATCAACACAAAAAATAAGAAGTAAAATTGCATCAAATCACTGTTTCTAAGTTATCTAACTATCATGCTTTATGAAACATTGCAGTTTGTTCTGAATCAACATCAATGGCGTAGTAATACAGCAGTCTTTGTCACAAAGATAAACAGTGGCTACCGAAGTAAGAGAAGCATGTTAAAACTTATGGGAACATAAAAGATTATATGCATTTTTTGTTTAGCCATTCTGTGTACAATAACAGTGACAATCACCTGCGTATGTTTCGCAAAGCGTAGCAAAGATTTCTGGAGAAATAAGTTGAGGCCTAAGGTTTACATCAATTAAATTTAAATTAGTCTAGATCTAGCAGACGACAAACTCACCATGCAAAAGATATCGCCGATATGCTCTGAATTATTTGTTGCCAGAAAACATGTAGATTCGACACACGCACACACACACATCACACCACACACACACACACACACACACACACACACACACACACACACACACTATCTCTCTCCCCCTCTCTCTCTCAGAGAGAGAGACAGACAGACAGACAGACAGACAGAGATGCAGACAAAGATAGAGACGGAGATAGATAGAATTATTTATTTATGTAGTTTGTATGCGTGTGTGTTGTCAGTGTGTGTGTGTGTGTGTGTGTGTGTGTGTGTGTGGTGTTGTGTTGTGTGTGTGTGTGTTTGTGTGTGTGAGAGAGAGAGAGAGGGAGAGAGATGCAGACAAGGATAGAGACGGAGAGATATAGAATGATTTATTTATGTAGGCCTCCCCCCCCCCCCCCCCCAGTCAGAGATGTGTGTGTGTCGGTGTGTGGTGTGTGTGTTGAGAGAGAGAGAGAGAGAGAGAGAGAGAGAGATTGAGAGAGAGAGGATGAGAGAGAGAGAGAGGAGAGATGAGAGAGAGAGAGAGAGAGAGATGCAGACAAAGATAGAGACGGAGAGATATAGAATGATTTATTTATATAGGCCTTCGCCACATAAGTTCCCTTTCCGTCACTACCTCACAGATGCAGCGACTAAAACCTTAACTAATCTGTTATCTTGTCCTGTCTAGGTCGGACTATGGCAAAGCTCTTCTGCATGGGTGTCCAAAACGTTGCATAGACAGACTTCACATAGTCCAAACCTCGGCTTCGAGGCTTGTGTTTAAGGCTAAGAAAAGAGATTGACGTGTGTGTTGTGCGTGCGTGTGTGCGTGTGCGTGCGTGTGTGCGTGTGTGCTCCATCTTACCTCTGCGACAATATTTCCATTTATACGCCATCTCGCACTTTACGTTCAGCTTCTGACCCTCTTTCTCTCCAGATCCCTAGGTAGGTATAAGCTTTCAACTGTTGCTCGGCGCTCTTTTGCTGTCTCAGGACCGACCTTCTGGAACAAACTTCCTCTCTCCCTCCGTCAGCGACCGACTCTCTCTGCTTTCAAATCTAACCTCAAAACCCACCTGTTCCCCCGTCATTAAAGCTCCTCTCTCTTTATCTTCTCTCTCTTGCATTTAGGTCTGTTTCTGCTATATTCCATGTATGTTATCCGTGTGTGCTCGCTTTGTATTGCGTTTTTGTTTGAATGCTAACGTGTGTGTGCGCTTTGATTTGATTTCTATCAAGATTCAGCGCCGTATAAATACTGTATGTTGTTGTTGTGTGGTGTCTGTGTGTGTGTGCGTGCGTGTGTGAATGCGTGGTGCTTGCGTGTGCGTTTGTGTGTATGTGTCTGTTGGGTGTGTGTGTGGTGTGTGTGCTGTGTGTGTGTGTGTTATTTTCTACAGCCTGTACTATGCTGACAATAGCAGTGACCTGTTTGTGTCTACAATTATTCCTACAGCTTGTGCAATGCTCAACTCAACTCAACTCAACTGATCTTTGTTATATTTTGTCTTCATCCAACAAGGATAGTTTTCTTGCTGATAATAGCAGTGACCTGTGTGAATCAGAATCAGAATCAGAATCTATTTTTATTGTCTTTTAAAACGGTCACATGGTTTTGTGTGACACTAACAAGATATACATAATAAGATGTATGCGTACACTTGCTACAGCCTCTATTACGCTGACAATATGAATATCAGTGACCTTTAAGTGTATATTGACACAGCCTGTACTATACAATAGCAGCGACCTGATGGTGTGCTACTTGTATGTGCAGGATATAAGTATGCAGGCTTGCAGTTTGCACAAGAGTGCTGGTGCGAGAACAGTTATGGAAAATATGGCAGCGCCCCAGAGGATCGTTGCAGCAAACAATGCCCTGGCTCCAAGGAAGACAAGTGTGGTGGGGATCTTTTGAACAGCGTCTATCGGACAGGAAGTGAGTGCCTAGTGTAATGTTTACATGATTCACTGTTGTAACATGCTCAGTGTTGTCAGTGTGAAAACTGAGTACTGTGTCTTCTTTACATCAATCAGATGGCCGCCTGGTGACTGTCAGCATGCTTCTTGTTGCAGCTGTCAAGGTTGCAACATGCTTTTGCTTTGTGCTTGTCATCGTGTTTGTTGCAGCTGTCAAGATTGCATAATGGTTTGGTTTTGTGCGAATCGTTGTTAATGTAATGAGGGGTGTCTGTTGCAGCTGTGAAGACTCAGTGTGCCTGCTTTGCCTGAGTCTTTAGTCTATATGATACATGTACTTGACGCTTCAGCTTTGGCACTGACTAAGGAGTTGGTTTTATAGTTCCTCCGGTAAGTGGGAATTACAGTGGAACCTCATTATAAGTCCCATTATAAGACCCCTGCCACTAAGACTACGTCTCTCTAGACATTTTGCCTCTTTGTAAGTATTAAAATTACCTCCTTATAAGACCCTCCCTTAAAATACTCATTTGGGATGACTTTAGAAGGTCTTACAGGGGAGGTTCCACTGTACTATTTTTATAATGGATATTCTCAAACAAACATACTGCTCTCTCTCTCTCTCTCTCACTCTCTCTCTCTCTCTTCTCTTCTCTCTCTCTCTCTCTCTCTCGTCAAGGATGCCATGAAAACACCAATGTAACGGTATAAAGACACTGGTCGATATCATATGTACATAAACTATATATTCGATCAATCAACATACTGGCTTAAAACAACTAATAATGCATATTTTAATATTATTAGGTTCAGACGAATGTGGGAAAAAAAGAATTGGGTAGCT
>CM065708.1:27402586-27419494 GCA_017654935.2 Phymorhynchus buccinoides | reverse complement strand
CAGGCAATAGAACCGATTTGGATGTTGTGTTGGTTGGTCATGAGGCAACATGACTTGAAACGACGCTTAGTGTATAGGAACCGTTTGTATGTTGTGTTGGCTTGGCATGAGCAACATGACTTGAAACGCTAGGCATAGGACCAGATTTGGATGTTGTGTTGGTTTGTCATGGCAACATGACTTGTGAACGCTAGGTATATGAACAGATTTGGATGTTTTGTGTTGGTTTTGTCATGAGCAACATGACTTGAAACGCTATGGCCAAAAAAAAAATAGGAACAGATTTGGATGTTGTGTTGGTTGGTCATGAGCAACTGACTTCAGAACGCTAGGTATAGGAACAGAATTTGGATGTTTGTGGTTGGTCTGGTCATGAGCACCATGACTTGGAACGCTAGGGTATAGGAAATCAGATTTGGATGTTGTGTTGGTCTGTCCATGAGCCACATGACTTGCAACGCTAGGCATATGAACAGATTTGGATGTTGTGTTGGTTGGTCATGAGCAACATGACTTAAACGCTAGGTATAGGAACAGATTTGGAGTTTGTGTTGGTTTGTCATTAGCGACGTGACTTGAACGCTAGGTATAGGAACAGATTTGGATGTGTGTTGGTTTGGCATGAGCAACATTACTTCAAACGCTAGGTATGAACAGATTTGGATGTTTGTGTTTGGTTTGTCGTGAGCAACATGACTTGACACGCGTGAGCAGATTTGAATGTTGTGTTTGTTTATCTTTGTGCAACATGACTTGAAACGTTGTGAACATTTTGATGGCAGTGTTGGTTTGCCTGTGTGCAACATGACTGAAACGCTGTAACAGATATGAATGTTGTGTTGTTTGGTTTGTGTGCAACATGATATCACTAAATAACCAACTTTATTTTTTCCCATTCTCGCATGCAACGGACATGTGTTTGTTTTGAACAAATTATACCACAAAACACTACAAACCCTCCATGCACTGTACAAATGTGGCTTTGAAAAACGCTTTATAGTGTTAATAGTGGTGGATCCTTAAAGGATGCCAGTGGTTCTACCCATGGAGATAATATTTGATCAAAGAAACCGCAAACACCACTAACTGTGTATACTTTTTGAAGGTAGCTCTGTGCTGTGAAAAGAATAAAAATAAAAGTAAAAGATTGTGCTGGTTTACTTTTTGTCCCAATGGGGGACAGACAGTGTATGAGCAAGTACATAGAGAGATCTCCTTCGAATTTATGGAATTCTCGTCAGTATGTATATCTGCTAACAAACACTATCTTGTGGATCAACCCAAACAGGAAGACATTTCTAATAAAAGAATGGTGTCCTTCTCTGCACTATGCCCCCCCCCCCCCTGTGAAAGTCCACCAATTTAAGCAAACCAGCACAAGGTGACAGAGAAAAATGAAGAACATTTTGGGTAAAATAAATGAAGTTATTAAAATGCGGTAATTGCGATTTGAAAAATTTAATACATGTGGGTAGAAAGAGCCGACCACTGAGGTGATCCTCTAATTAAAGGGATGCACGTAAACCCTGGAGTTGGAAGGGAGGGGGGGGGGGGGGCCAAGTTAGAAAGTCAGTGCCATAAAGAGTTGGCAGTGAATTCACTGCCAAAACTCTTTATGCACTGACTTTCCTGCTCTTTACATGTTGGGTTCAGGTAGTAGCTACACTACTAGGTTTACTTGCTTCCCTTTAATTAGAGGATCACCTCAGTTGTTGGCTCTTTCTACCCACATGTATTAATTTTTTCAGAGGAAAGGAATGAGAGGGGTGGGGTGGGTAGAGACAGAAATAGTAGAGCGAAGACAGCAAAGACATAAAGCGGAACAGCTGAGGGAGAAGGAGTAAAGGAAGAGAGAGAGAGAGATGGAAGGAGGAAAAACAGAGAGAGAGAAGAGAGAGAGAAGAGAGACAGACATGTATGGGCAGAACAGACGGTAAAAAAACCGACAAAAGAGTAAATATAAAGAGAATGAGAGAGAAAGAGGTAGGGTACATGTAAGACAGCAAAATATATACATACTGAATTTTTTTGATAACACAATCATGGTATCAAAGTATTATACTCACAATGAACAACGTAGCCCCCTATCTCTCTCTCTGACCCCCCTCCCACCCACCCACCACCTCGCTCTCTCTCCTCTCTCTCTCGTTGCACACACACATAATACACAACACAGCACAAACACAACCCCCCCCCCCCACACACAAACACAATACCACACACACATACACACAGCGCACAACGCACGCACACACGCACAACATTCATACAATTCATGAACATCAATAAAGGGTTATTCAAACGTTTCTCAAGGACATACTTTGCACATGTGAAATATATTAAGCCACATTTTGTAAGCAGGGACTACTCTGCTTATTAATAACTTCAAATATTCATCAAAATTAGATAGAAGTGACAATATTATTGGAACATGTTAATCATAATATTTTAATACATTTCAGGGGTTAATAACAAGTTTTCATTGCTCATAAGATAATTAAAAAATGATGTTTTAAATCTTC
This sequence comes from Phymorhynchus buccinoides, assembly GCA_017654935.2. Classification (NCBI taxonomy): domain Eukaryota; kingdom Metazoa; phylum Mollusca; class Gastropoda; order Neogastropoda; family Raphitomidae; genus Phymorhynchus; species Phymorhynchus buccinoides. Next base: position 27,416,972 of record CM065708.1, on the reverse strand, counting down.
CAAAATTTGGTTCAGCGGTTTGTGGCTACAGCAACCACACACCAATATTTCACAAAACTGGTTTAAATCTAAAGTTTTACTCACCCTAAAAGATCAATTTATCCAACAGTGGTTCTCGCAGCTGGAAGAAAAACAAATATTAAAAAAAGTAACTATAAATTGTATAAAGATATGTTTTCTTGTGAGGATTACTTCAAAATTTTACCCGAAAACTTATTATTGTTTTTTTGTAAAATTTAGAACATTAAATCATAGATTACCCATTCAAACGGGGAGAATCCAAAATATCCCACATAGTGAAAGGTTTTGCTCGAAGTGCGACCACCAAGCTCTAGGAGATGAATTTCATTATGTTTTTGAATGTCAAACGTTTCAGGATGCTAGAAAACGTTATTTGCCAAATTATTGTTTAAAAAACCCAAACGTAATAAAGTTTAATTCCTTATTTCAGTCAAAAAATAAAAGAACACTCAGTCGTTTAGCTTGTTTCATAAAAGCTATTTTAAAAGAGTTCTGAACCTTAGTTGATACCACGTACCTCATACCACATTCACATTTTTTTCTAATTGTTTCTTGTCTTGTTTCATATGTCAATATTTGTTAATGGAGATAAGTTAATTAGCGGTTTAAAAAAAAGGATTCATATGTGAAATTCCAGCAAATGTGTTGTGCATGTATATGTGTGCCTTTTGGGGTTGTGTGTGTGTATGAAGGTGTATCTGTGCATGATGGTTATGAATGTGCCTGTCTATATGGTGATGAGTACTGTTTAAAAAAAAAAAAAAAAGTGTTTTTGTTGGTTTTTATTGTTGTTTTTGTTTGGAGCCTATGTAATACTATGTTGATGTGTACTGTTATGGTGTCTTTTGGGCTATTGTTTGATAATGTTTGATGCCGCAGGTGTGAATGGTACGTGTATGCATTTTCTTGTGCCCCCAGGGGTTTTTGAAATAAAAATGATTTGATTTGATTTTTGATTTATGACTGTGCCTAAACTCGTTGATTGTGAACATACCACTTATTGAAAATGGACAGTTTCCGTGTAAAATCCTATACATTAAGATTCCTTTATTGAACAGTAATTTGTATTTGAGCGGAAAAATATTTGAAGATGCATAGTCAGAAATATTAAAGTTGATTTATTTAATGTTACTCTAATGGTACATTTATGAGCACTGACTAATGGTTTCAGTGAGTTGTCACTTGTCAAGTCCCAGAGAGTAGATGAATAATCTATGGCAGACTGAAAGAATGAATTAGAAAAACATGTTCCGAGCATGAAAGTTTAGAAAGTGTTTTATTTTATTAAGCTGATAAACTTTAGAAGCAATGCTTTTTGATAGGTTATGCACAAGACATGGCCAATTTAAATTATGATCAATAGTTACTCTTAATAGTTTATGATTTGAAACATCTTCTAGCACTTTATTAGTTATGTACAAAGGTGGTAAGATTGATTTAATATTTGGCGTTTTTGTCTAGTAGCAATCAGCAAAAAAATTGTTTTTTGAGGATGTAGGGCTAGGTGATTTAGATGTGTCCATTTAACAAGTAGGTTTATGTTATCTTGTAAAATGTGGCAAACTTGAAAGGGATCTTTATGACATGTATCCATAGTTGTGTCGTCTGCAAACAGTTCTGTTGATGTATTTAAATAAATAGGGAAATCATTTATATATAAAATGAAAAATAGTGGTCCAAGTAGAGACCCGTGTGGAACACCATGTTTATTAGGGAGCCAGTTTGACATTTTGTTATTTAGATACACTGTTTGCTGTCTGTTTTCTAAAAATTAGGAAATAAGATTTTGTGCACATGAAGATATGTTATACAAGTTTAGTTTTCTAAGGATGAGCTTATGGTTGACAGTATCAAAAGCTTTAGCGTAGTCCACGAATAGTACGCCAGAAAGCAAAGATGTACTCATGTTGGGAAAGCCATCTTTCTGTGAGTTTGAATAAAGCTGTGTGGCAGGAGTGTTTTGCCCTGAAGCCAGATTGACTAGGATGAATTAGATTGTATATGTTTAAATGTACAAGGAAACATTTATGAATATGTTTTTCCAAGGGCTTTGAAAGCACTGAGAGAATGGAAATTGGTCGGTATTTAGAAGGGTCATTGGGATTTCCTGATTTATACAACGGTATTATTTTAGCCTTTTTTTTAAAGCAGGGAAAGTGTTCTTTGTGATGCATAGATTGTAAATATAGGTTAAGGTTTCTGAAATTACAGGTGCAGACAGTTTAAGAATTTTACTATCTAATCCGTCAATTCCATGGATTGAAGACTGTCTTAGATGCCTTAATTCAGTGTAAACTTCATGAACACTAAGAGGTGTAATAATCAATTCGGTATTAATATTCTTTTCTCTGCAAAAACATTTTAAATGTTCTAGTTCATTGTCTTTTGATTCATCATTAGTTATTATTTTATTAACTACAGTGGCAAAGTGATTATTTAGTGCGTCCGCAGATATATTATTGATAGGATTGACTTGAGTGTGTGCACTTCGGTTAGTAAGTTGATTTTTCTGATCAACTAATGTAGCAAAATACACTTTTTTCTCTTTTCGAATGAGGGAAGTTACATAACTCCTTTGCGTCTTATAGTTCTCACATAGCCCTTTTAATAAAAAATATATCTAATAAGGTAAATGTTCATTTGTATTTCTTTAATTAGCCAAGGGGGCTTTATACGGTGTCTTACTCTTTTCGTTTGAAGAGGGGCATGCTTATTGTAGATAGTGTAGAAAATATTGTACCAGAATTCTATAGCCTGGTCTGGATCTGTGTATTGATAAACATTAGATAGAAAAGAGTTTGAAAGTTCTGACAGAAAATTAGCACTGTCAAATTTAGAGAACTTCCTATATTTGATGGTTTAGTTTCGGGATTCTGATACCTTTCTTTGACCAAGTTATACAGATGGGGAAATGGTCACTACAGCCAAAAATAGGAACATTCGTTTCGATAACAGTGCTGTGGTTTGTGACATAGACATGGTCAATTAATGTACTAGAAGAGTTCGTGACACGAGTTGGAGTTCTGATTAGCTGTTTTAGGTCAAATGATTCGTATCCCTGTACCCAATTATTATTTGATTTGAATTAATCTAAGTTAAAGTCTCCTAAAAGCATAACATCAATCAGTGTGGTGCCATAACATCTTTCGATTCTTCATCAACCCTCTCCATCATAGCAATTAATCTATTTGTCCAATTAGTATTTTCAGCAGGATTTCTGCATATAAAAGAAATGAGAATTGGTTTAGATTTTTTAAATTTTAATTTCAATCCAAACTGATTCAATGTGTTGTTCTAAAATTTCAATTCTTCTAATCTGTACTTATCGATGAATATATACCAATAGTCCAGTTTCTAGAGGACTTTCGGGATCTTTGCGGACAATGTTGTAGCCTGGCATCGAAATATCTCTTTAATTTATTGCTCCTTGACAGCACAGATAAGCATGAATATCGATCAACATGTTTTCTATTGAACTGTGAAGTGTGAAGAATATACTATGCATATTTTTTTTAATAATTTGTCCTTTTTTTAATAATGGTGTCAGCTGGGCAGTTGTGGCGATCATCAGATTAGCCACTTTACAAGGAACGCTGGCTACTAGACTTGGCCACTGCGTCGCTGGGCAGTTGTGTCCGGAGACGTCCATAAGCGCCCACAGCCCATATACGCCCGCCAATAAGCGGCCATTTCTATAATCGATAAGCGCCCACTTCTATAACCGATAAGCGCCCACTTCTATAACCGATAAGCGGCCACTTTTACCTGCCTATTGTTCCCACATGAACCTCTGTACATCTCTGAAGTGTGATGAGGGCTGAAAGGTGTACACCGGTAGAGAGAGAGAGAGAGAGAGAGAGAGAGAGAGAGAGAGAGAGAGAGAGAAGAGAGAGAGAGAGAGAGAGAGAGAGAGAGAGAGAGAGAGAGAGAGAAGGATGCATGATGCATTTTGTTCTAAATGTTTTATCATATGTTTTAAGAGCGGAGAGAGAGAGAGAGAGATAGAGAGATCGTTTACCAGTAGGCGAAGTTTGATGACTATGAGAGATGACTATGAGAGAGAGAGCGAGAGAGACTGAAAGATGGTTCTTTGCATGATGCTTTTTGCTGTAACTATTTTATCGTATATTTTAAGAGAGATTAAAATTAAATAAAATTATGGTCTTTGGAATTGGTGTTGAGTGTGGGCGGCCGTGTGCGATGGGGCGCTTATCGTACAAAATAATGGGCGCTTATCGTACCAAATAATGGGCGCTTATCGTACCAAAAAATGGGCGCATATCTACTACGGGCGCAAAGTTGTCATTCGGCTTTTTGGGCGCTTATCATATGCAGCCGTTGTGTCAGTTGTCCCAAACCCCAATTATTGGAAACTTGTGACTGCTAGGACTGCTCTTCAATAAGTGGGCAGGTCTGGTGACTATCAAAAGGCCTGCTTTCTTTGTGGCCATCTAGCTGTTGGTCAAATCTGGCAGTTGCCGAATTGCCCAGTTCACTAAGCAAACAGACCACAAACCTTACCATCAGGGATAGTCAGCTGACTCACGAGAGAAAACGGTGACGATTTTTATTTCCATCAGGAACCAGTAAACCAGATGCCCCCAAATCAACCCCCCATAGATGCCCCATTTTCTAGAGACTCCTTACACCCCTATGCATTTGACCTCTTGTCCATGACTTCTCAATTAATAGACCAACGTTTCCCAAGAAATATCCCAAATTGACCTGATCAGTAATTGTTCTACTAATCCATAGCTTAATCTGTATATTACTGAACATCATACAAAGGATGTGTGAGTGCAATGTGTGGTGTGCGAGTATGTATGAATGCTATGATTCCGCTTTCCTTTCTTCTATGTGATATTGACAAAATATTATTTGCATACTCGTTCTGACAAGCTCATTACTATTTGTATCACGACGAAGGGATACTGTAGGATTTTGATTGAATATTTCCTTGCATTATAGTAATTATTACTTTTCCTTGAGATTGCTAATTTGCCACATTGTTATTGCAAATTTGATAGCTTGTTAGTTTTGTTTGTTTTTGTTTGTTTTTGTTTTTCTTTCTTGTGCTTGCTTTTGTATATTGGTCTTACTTTGGCAAGGTTGTGAGCGGGGTGCTAGATGAGTGCATTGTAGCTTGTGTGTTCTATTATAGTTTTTATACTTATAATTGTATGTACATTTGTAATCAGCTATATTATTCATCAATATGTCAGATGTTACTACTCCCTGGCTAACGAAAGATGGCTTTCGCATTGGCCATTTAAATATTAATCATGGAATGAACAAATTAACCGAAATGTCTTCAATATTATCTAACTCGAACAAAAATGTTCACATTTTTGGATTTTTTTAAACACATTTTTCCATGCACATTTCTGACAGAGATATTTCGATGCCAGGCTACAACATTGTCCGCAAAGACCCCCAAAGTCCTCTAGAAACTGGACTGTTGGTATATATTCATCGATCAGTACAGTTTAGAAGAATTTAAATTTTAGAACAACAACACATTGAATCAGTTTGGATTGAAATTAAAATTTAAAAAAACCTAAACCAATTCTCATTTCTTTTATATACAGAAATCCTGCTGAAAATACTAATTGGACAAATAGATTATCTGCTATGATGGAGATGGTTGATGAAGAATCGAAAGATGTTATGGCACCACACTGATTGATGTTATGCTTTTAGGAGACTTTAACTTAGATTAATTCAAATCAAATAATAATTGGGTACAGGCATACGAATCATTTAACCTAAAACAGCTAATCAGAACTCCAACTCGTGTCACGAACTCTTCTAGTACATTAATTGACCATGTCTATGTCACAAACCACAGCACTGTTATCGAAACGAATGTTCCTATTTTTGGCTGTAGTGACTATTTCCCCATCTGTATAACTTGGTCAAAGAAAGGTATCAGAATCCCGAAACTAAACCATAACATTATCACATAATTATAGGAAGTTTGACAGTGCTAATTTCTCTAAATTTGACAGTGCTAATTTGCTTTTAGAACTTTCAAGCTCTTTTCTAGCTAATGTTTATCAATACACAGATCCAGACCAAGCTATCGAATTCTGGTACAATATTTTGTACACTATCTACAACAAGCATGCCCCTCCTTCAGTCGTGTGCATATTTTAGTTGCATCTCCAAATGTGTATAGGTCGGTGGCCTCACATGAAAATTCATTGCGTTTATTGCATTGCGTTGCGTTGTCTGTATCTCTGTTTTTTTCTTTGACTTTCTCTGACTGCGTGACTCTGTCTCTATTTTTGTCTCTGTCTTTCTTTCTCTGTATCTCTCCCATTCTCTCGATATGCCCCCCCCCCCCCTCTCTCTCTCTCTCTGTGTCTCAGTCTCTCTTTGTTACTCTATCTTTCTCTCTCTAAATTGTTGCTCTGTTTTCTCTGTCTGTCTCTCTGTCTTTCTCATGCTTCTTTCTTTCTTTGTCTCTGTCTCTCTCTGTGTTTCTTTCTCTGTGTGTCTCTGTCTCTCTATAATATGTCACAGTCTTTCTCTCTGTGTCTGTCTCTGCCTTCATTCAGACTCTTTCTGCCTCTCTGTGTATGTCTCACTCTGTCTACGTTTCTCTTTCTCTCTGTGTGTGTATCTCTCTATTTCTCTCTCTCTCTCTCTCTCTCTCTCTCTCTCTCTCTCTCTTCTCTCTCTCTCTCTCTCTCTCTCTCTCTCTCTCTCTTTGTGTCTCTCTGTCTCTGTATTTCTCTTTGTCTCTGTCTCTGTGTGTGTGTGTCTTTCTGAGTCCGAAATGGGGGAGAGAGAGAGAGAGAGAGAGAGAGAGAGAGAGAGAGAGAGTTAGGGACATAGAGAGAGACAGACATACAGAGAAAAAAAGGGAGATACAGAGACAAAGAGAGATGCAAACAGACACACAGAGAGAAACTGAGACTGAGACACAGAGAGAGACATGCACAGAGAGAAAGAGAGAGATACAGAGACACACATGAAGAGAGAGAGATAGGGGTGGGGTGGGGGTGGGAACAGAGTCACACAGTGAGAGAAAGACAAATTACAAACAGACACAGAGAGGGACAATGAGAGAGACACAGAGAGAGTGAGACATGGAAAGAGAATCAGAGAGAGACACACAGAGATAAACATAGAGAGAGACATTGGAGAGAAGAATACAAAGAGAGACACAGACACAAAGAGAGAAAGACAGAGACAAAGAAATACAGAGCGGCATACAGAGAGAGAGAAGGAATAAGAGAAACATGCTAATTTAATGTTTATATGCATTGATGCTTGTCTTCATGTTGATTATTCCTGGCTTGTCTTTAATGTGTATGTTTATCTGTATGTTAGTGTTTAGGCCTTTGTTCAGCGCTTTGAGCTCCCTGCAAAGGGAGTTAAGCGTGCGTGCGTGCGTGCGTGCGTGCGTGCGCGCGCGCGCGCGTGCGTGCGTGTGTGTGTGTGTGTATATGTTATTAGAGTGCACTCTATTGTCAAGATTGATTAGTGATCTGCAAAGTTATCCCCAAATCTTTACAGATCTTAAAGGACCATACGCATCTCCATTCGGACCTAAAAACGTTCTGGAACACGTTTCAGCATTGTTTCCTTATGTACATAGCCACAGTATGCAAACTTTATCGACCTAACTTACCTTTCAAGTCACATTCTTCCAGATAAAATGAGCACACACACTGTTATTTTCCAAAAATCACTCTCCTCGGGCAGATTTGCAAGTCTGGATTCCCCGCCATTGGATCTCGCCACTAACGTAATTTTGTACGATATTAGAAAAGTTGTGACGCAGCTAAGGGTAGATCTAGTGTATGAAGACAGAGCACCTGTAATTTCAAATTCAAGAAGAAGAAGAAGATGGAGCCTTATCAAGACGAGCCATTGTTGGCAGATGCAGGGGCAATAGCTGCAGAGATTGTTTGGAGCTCCGAATCATCAGACTCTGAGGGAGAGAGCGAAGTGCTAGCAAAGGCCAATGCGCCAGGAGACAGTGGAGAAAAGTAAGTTAGATCTATGATCTGTATTGGCTGAACTAGACCTGTACTAAAACTTCTATACAAAATAACTGACTGTGAAGTGTTGTGGTGTTTTAGGAAAGATCGACGCACAGTGACTAATAGACTAGGCCTAAATGTTAAATCTGCTTTTGTGATCGTACCAGTGTTAAAATAATAATAATAATAATAATAATAGAATAACTAACATTTATAGAGCGCCATTTCTCTTTTGATTTGATTGTTTTTCACAAATTATTTGAATTAATAAATATTGATCTTAAATATTTAAATAAACTACTAAAATATTCGCCATCACAAACACGCACACAGCGACAACACGCGCACACCCCCACACAAAAACATGCACGCGCACGCACTCTCAGAAACAGGTCAAGGAAGAAATCGGAGGTAGCCTACTGCTGGAAGAGGTGAGTTTTAATATAGGTTTTGAAAGACTGGAATGATTTAGCAGAACGAAGTTCATATCTAATAGGGTATGGATATGGAGTTCCAGTTTGCGAAGAGGTTTTAGCACTCACTTATTAAATAGGCCTTCTGGGAATCGTTAATGTTGATACTGTGCAATTGAAAACGCAGGCCTAGATCAGTAGATGTAGGCCTACAATCGGCCCATAACAAGACGAAACGAGGCAAATTATGTGAAATATGGGCCCTAGCATAAGTGAAAGAGTATTATAGAGATCAAGTCTTTTGCTTCTTTTTCATCCGCCTTCGCCGTGTCGAAAATTGTAGACCTACTATGCATTATAAGGGATCTTAATCTAGACTATGAATATGATTTGAGAAGCAAATGATGTGGAAGTCAATAAAATGTAGGCCTATGTCGCCGTCTTGTGTGGATCTCTCTTTCAGTCTTTGGGATGTCTAGTCGTGCTGTTTACCAATTTCCTTTTTAAGGGGGTGGGTGGGGTGGGGTACTGAACTCTATAGGAGTCATAGTAAGAGGGCTATGTTTGCTAATAGTAAGGGAATAATGCTAGTTAAGTTTAGTAGTAATTAAAGCCTGTCTTTATGTCCGGGGTTGTAAAATACGGCCCTACCTTATGGCCAAACACCACAAATGCGGCTTCAGCTAAAATGTTATTAGTTTGTGGTAATCAAGGTTTAAATTTCACAATACCTACACACAACCTTGAACTGTTGTGGTTGGGTTTTTTGAAGCTCTGTAGCTCAGTTGGTTGAGTCACTGGCTCGTAATCCCTCAGGCTTGTGACATGGGCGTAGCCGCGCGGTCGTGTGTGTGTGTGTGTGTTATTTCCACACTCATCTCTTAAAGTCCAACACACTTTCATTAATTCTGTACCCATCCTTCATCAAGCTTGTTTCCAACAAATTGCACAAAGTAACGAAAGTGAAATAACACAGTTTATTTAGCATTATGGGCAGTTAGTAGCATTATTTGTACTTTTAAAAGTATATAATTCAAATTACATAAAGCATTATAATTATGAAAGTATTGCCAATGTGTACTCCGTACTTCAACTAAGAATGAACATACATATAGAACACTTTGACAATACTGTGCATACAACACATACAATAAGAACCACTTTAACTGCAGTATGACATCATAATGAGCTTTTTTTTCAAAACCTTTACTATTTCCCACCCAAATTTATTATCACTAACAATCCCACATTTATTTCATCAGATTAAGTTTCCTTTACACTATATATATATATATATGATGTTGCAAACTGTAATCTTTAAAACATATTAGAATCCCTACCTAATATAATTATACCAAAATGGATACCTCTCACAGAACTGACAATTCATAGAAAGACTTCCTCACCTCCCCTGTGCTAATCACAGAACATCCATTGTTATTAATGGCCTTGCTGTAAATTTACTTACAAAAACAATAGGACACAAGTCCACTTCCATATTAATACAAGAGGACAATTGTCACAGGACATTTGCAATTTTAATGGGCCAATTTCCTAAAAATGACAGAAATGTTTGTGTATCACTGATATAATTCTCTCCTTCTTCATCCGGACTTCTTCCTGTTCTTCGCCTCAGGCAGCCAACTAAATCAGGCTGAAGATTCTCCTGCACTTTGGGGGGGTAGTAAGAAAACAAGAAAATAGAAAGTTGAGCAGATATAAGTAGCCTAATGGAAGGGGAAAGTGAATATGAAATAAAACCTAGTGTGGATCTGTATGATTAAAAAAAAAAAAAAAAAGAAGAAAAAAAAGTGGACCATAGCGGTTTTTGGTAGTATCTGTGCAAAACCAATCCGGCTACTGTAGCGGTACCCGGGGGCGAACTCCGACCGGCACAGCTCCTGCCATGGTTTGTAACCAACTGAGAAAGGCCACATTAGTGCATTTGCATCAGATCACCATGGAGCATGCAACCACTAACCACTAGTTGGTTGTTTTTGTTTATGTTTTTGTGTGTGTTTTTTCTTCATTTTTGCTTGCTTTGAGACATGAGCTGCTGGGCTGAACTGGGAGGCTTAATGGTATTCACCCTGGGTAAGCAGTAGGTATTCCTCCTTCTATATTTTCATTTACAGTGTATGTACATGAGCCCTCCTAGTTCTGTTGCAATTTATCGTTGGATGTAGTTTCTGCAACATACTGAACCATAACCAGAACCAGATCATTGAGTGATCAAAATCATTGTTAGCCAAGTACCTCAAAAAGTTTTTAATAAAATGGCAAAACCTGAAGGCTAAACACTTATTAATCGTAAAATGTATGAGTTAAGGAATAAAAAGGAGCCATCTCAAATATTGTCAGCACCACTGAACATGTACATTTTAAAATATAACAAAACATTATTTAGATGTAATTTTGTGTAATTTCCGCATGAAAAAAAATCATTTGTCAATCATTTAACTGGAATCCATTCTGTTTTTTCCTGAAATGCACAACAGAAATATTATGTATTCTAATTATAATTATTAGTTTAAAATGTGCAACAATGAATTATTTTAAATTGTTGACAGTAAGCAGTAGTTCTAGATGTACATTATCCAATTGTTCAAAACTCTTTCTGTTTGCCTCTCCAGATCATGGTGCAAATGTGGAAATTGCACTGTGTGGCCGGACCAGAAACCAGCCGAAAGGACTTGCTGTCATGATTATGCAAAAGTTGTCAGCAAAATGGAGGATGGCCAACTTTGCATCACCAGCCATGAAGGAGTTTTCAGCAACTGCCTATCAAGGTATTTTTTAATTTTTTTTAAAATTAAGGAACTCAATTTACTTGAAATACAAAATTATAATTGGAAGCCAACACAAATTATAAATTGAAAATGCCTTTACAAAAAAGATATGTTTGGATAACTGTTTATAATTTATTGACATGCCTTTGCAAAATTATCTTATACATTGTGTGTGAGTGTTACTTTGGTGAAGGTAATTTAATTTTTATGAAAGTGTGTTACTTGCTGCTGATGTTCTCACAAATTTACACTTCTTCTTCATTGCTCCAAGTCCCTTACTTGGAAAGTGTAAAACCCTACCAGTAATTTTTATGCCATAAGTTATTGAAATCATGTTACTTCAGACACTAAACATATTTTGCATTTTCTCACCTGAAGTTATTGTCATACAGAATACTATTCTTTAATGAAAATACTGGTATTTTCTTCTTTGTTCTTCAGACACAGCATTGAATCAACGATTGTCCTCTTGAAGAGACTGGCCAGGAGTAAATGGAAAGACGATTATGAGCATAGGAGACCACACAAGTAAGAATAATTTTACTTCATTTGTTTTCCCATCCACACTCCTTCCCCACCTGTTCCAAAATGGGAACAATTTTACAAGAAGTTTGTGGATGTTATAAAATAATGTGCCGACCTGGCCATAAACACATTGAAATTAAAATATTAATTAAAAAACATGAAAGAGAAATTTACATTTAAACAAATATGTAACCTCTCACACCACACCCAATCATTCATCTGCTCTCTGCTATCTTGCTTGCTCATCATGCAACTCACACCACTTCTGCTTCATTTTTGTTTTTAATTTTCTGTTCTGTTCTTTTTTTTATCTTTTCTTCCTTTCCTTTTCCTTTTTTAAATGCACCAAAATAGGTACATGTACAAGCATTTTCTCTTCGTTTTATGTTTCTGTTTGTCTTTAATTTCCTTTTTTCTCTTTTATTTTTACCACTTTTTTCCATTCAACTCGGTTATAAGAAAGAAAACTTCAAAATGTCTTCTTATATCAGAAACATATATCTGAGTTTCGGATATAAGCAAACAAACAACTACCTCCCTTCAATATCAACTCCCCTTTAATAACTGAGTTTTGCTGTAATAATGGTTAGTAATTAATAATTTAAACCACTGATCTTCATTTCCCAGTATCCGGACAGCATAATGTTTTTTTAAATCATAATGTACTGGTTACATGGTATTCAATTTCAGAACCTACAGGCATGTTGCCTACTGCAACTTTGTGCGTTGGATCTGGCGGTCGACACTGGGCAAGGGCAACAGGATCCCTCTGCCAGCATGTCTTGTTACTGCAATCAGGGCCAAGTATCCCTCGGAGAGACATGCTGGCTTCAAGTATGCGGTTTGATAATTGGTAAGTAAAAGCACGAATATACGAAGAGTTTGTAGTCTGCAGCTGACTAAAGCTGATTTGTTTACTCCCACCATTTCACCTACATTACAGGTGGTGATCATTGTGAACTCATTCACTGTCTCAGTTGCCATACTTTCTTCTTAAACCTTCTTCACTTCAAAATAGCGATTAAAAGGAACTAGGCATTCTTCCATTAGACTACAAATTTTACCTCAACAAATCTATTTTCAGGTACAAATTTGTGAATAAACTGACAACCGGCCTATCTTCTATGCAAACGATTTCCTATTACTACCATTCGTAGCAAAAATATAATTTATATTCCTCGCCTTAGAACAAACATGTTTATGACCTCCCTTACATACTCCTGTAGCAAACTATGGAATGATCTGGAAAATAGCAATAAAAACCTAATAAATGTCTCATCCTTTAAAAGTACATATCAAAAACACCTCGTAGATAGCACCATGGGCAAATCCATTCGCCCAGTACATCACTCTACACTCCCACCAAATGTAAAGACACTCACTGCCAAGCATCCTGCAGTGTGTTTGTCTGCTTTTAGAGTTTAGGGCACCGTTTCTTCCACTGAATCAACGCATGCACACTCGAAAAAAATGTTTACCCGCCTGTTGTCAGTTGAGATGCAAGGGACAAGCCAAATATTAAAAATATACATGGCGCTAGAAGAGAGAAGTTACTAAATTCCTTGAAAGATTAGCTGTTGTTTAAAATAAATATACGGTTCTCTATAACGATAGGCTTATTAGTGCATTGTATTTTTCATTGGATCATGAACGTATTTGCACATGTGTGTTCCGCACACACCCCAAGAGACTATGTATGCCATGTCTTTGCATTGTTATAAGGTATACTGTATTTGTGGGTGTGCCGTAGCACATGTGTGTGCCGCGAGGATGTGAATGAGCTGTTCATTTGAGCTTGAATTTTTTCCCCATGTTTATTCAATTTACTGTGAACATGACTGTTGTTATTTACTATTGAACATGCCTGTTATTTTCTATTCTATTTTATGCATTTTATACTATCTTTTTTTCTTTCTTCCCCTATTTAAAAGGCATTGTGTAAAGAAGCATGCGCTATATCCGTTTACCCTTCTTTAAACATTCGTATTCAAATTTAACACCTCCACACCTTTTCACCTTCCACGTGGGAAGTGAGAAAGTTGGCTTCATAAGTTCATTATTTGCAAGGTTTGTAGGCTGCGAAGTAACCACTCTTTGTAACATTTAGGCTTTTTGATACTATTACTAGACTGCGGTGTTTCATGCGATGCATAACAAGTTGAGTGTTGTTTACTCAAAATAAAATTGTGAAAAAGTTTCAATTTAAATTTCCCACATGAAATGTTTACATGGAAACTTTCCACTGTGAAGCAACATTCTGCTGTTCCCAGGAAAAGGATAGGTTTGAATCAGCTTAGGGTAATTGTCATGAAAATAAAAGAACCAAACTTCAAGATTGAGACCCGTCAACTTTGTGTGGGTTGGGGTGGTAAATGGGGGGGGGGGGGTGGTAGTTGATCAAATCTACAGTTTGGCCAAATCTTTAACCCTATCCAATATGTTACCTTATTAGATGTTATGTATGCTTTTTACATGAATAACATAATTGCGAAATTAACAGACACAATTATCACCAAAATTAGGGAATTGACTTTGCAATGTCACATGGTTTAATAAACAGGACATGAACTTAATTCATGTGAAAATAATACAATTCCTTTTTGGCTGTAAATCCAAAGAAAGAATCAATTTTAACAGTGTCACC
>CM065708.1:27379301-27402086 GCA_017654935.2 Phymorhynchus buccinoides | reverse complement strand
TCTAATTCTTCATTTTTTTCATCAACATCATTTTTTTAATCATCATCATCAGATTATGATTCATCATTGTCATCGTCGTTAGAATAATCAAAATCATCATTCAATCATATCATCATCATCATCATTACGTCGAGTAGTCGTCTCTGCAATAGTCGTGTCGTATATCATCTCATCATCATTCATCACAATCGTTCCGTCGTCATCATCATCATCATCATCATCATCATCATCATCATCCAATCACAATCATCAACAATCATCATCCTCTACATCATAATCGTCCGTAATTAATCATCATCATCACCATCATCACCATCATACATCATCATTCATCATTCATCATCATCACAATCATCACTCGTCATCGTCGTCATCGTCTTCAATCATCATCATATCATCATCATCGTAGGTCGTAATATTCATCATACAATCACCATCATATTGTCGTCGCCGTCATTCATCACATCATCATCTTTCGTCTTACATTTCTTAACTGATATAGGAAGGTCTTTGGAATATCTTATAGTAGGACTCGTTTTTTCTGTTCTGTTGCCTCGCACACCACCCACCCACCCACCCACACATATGAAGGGGACAGGGGAGCCGTTCCACAGCTCATCCCCTGGCAGGACCTGCGGGCGACAACGTATGGCTATGAGGAGGAACTCCTCGCTTCACGATGCGAACACTTATCACATTTCTTGGCTTATCAAATTTATTCTGAATTCTCCCATTGGTTTAATTTAACAAGCTATCAAATTTCTCCTGATTCTCCCATTTTTTTCCATTTATCAGGCGTATTAAATTCTCCGAATTCTCACTCTTCTCAGTTTATCAAATTTCTTGAATTATCGCATTTCTCAGGTTTATCAAAATTTCCGAATATCACATTTCTGAGGTTTATCAAAATTTCTCCGAATATCACATTCTCAGGCTT
This sequence comes from Phymorhynchus buccinoides, assembly GCA_017654935.2. Classification (NCBI taxonomy): domain Eukaryota; kingdom Metazoa; phylum Mollusca; class Gastropoda; order Neogastropoda; family Raphitomidae; genus Phymorhynchus; species Phymorhynchus buccinoides. Next base: position 27,401,149 of record CM065708.1, on the reverse strand, counting down.
ACCAAATTCCTGAATGATCCCATTCCAAGAGCTTATCCAATTTCTGCGAATCAGCAACATTTTTAATTCTCAGGCTTATCAATTTCCTCAGGAATTATCACTATTTCTCAAAGTTATCACAATTATCACAGTTATAAATTTCTCAGTTATAACATTCTCCCAAACAATGATTACATTTTCCCAGGTTTTCACAGTTCTGAGGTGATAGCGCTACTTTCCTTCGGAATTAATTATGTTCTTTCTTTTGCCTCGACACCCAACCACCCTACCCACCCACCCACGCAGATACAAGGGAGACAGGGGAAGCGTTCCCAGCTCATCTCTCTGCAGAGACCTGCGGGCGACCAACGACGAGGCTATGAGGAGGAACTCCTCCCCCACCCCCTCGCTCACGATGCGAACACTATACATCTCGATTTCTACATTTTTTCATTTATCAGGCCTTATAAATTTCGTCCAAATTATCACATTTCTCAGTTATAAAATTTTCTCGAATTAGTCGGCATTTTCCAGGTTCATCCAATTTCTAGCGAATTATCACATTACCGCTACAGGAGACAGGGGAGCGTTCCACAAGCTAATCTATTAGCAGGACCTGCGGGCGACGAAGGAGGCTTGAGGAGGCAACTCCTCGACTCACGATGCGACTGCTGAAAAGAGGGGCCAGGTGCCATTCTCACCGGGCAAGACCCGGCACAAGTGCGGCCAGCGTGCCTCAAATCATGACCAAACAGGTACTATTAGGTACTTTTTGGGGGGATACTTTATCGGGTACTTTAGCGCGGTACTTTATTGGGGTACTTTATGGGGTTTTTATTGGGTACTTTGTGGGTACTCTGTTAGGTACGTTGTTTAGTACTTATTGGGTACTTATTGGGTACTTTATTGGAGTACATTATGGGTGCCTTATGGGTGCTTTAATTATGGTACTTTTACTATAGGTACTTAGATTACCCCCCACCCTCGTGTCTTGAAAAAAAAAACCAACGTATAAAGGTCAAAAGGAAAACACCAATTGCTTGGCTTAGATAATTGTTGTTAATAACCAGAGCGTTCAGATGCTAGATCATAGCCGCGCGGCAGCATTCTGGCGCGATGACTGCTCAACAGCTGGTGATGAACCTTTTAGATGTCACAAGTGAATGCAGCCAAAGCTTGCAGTTTTTCCGGCTCCCAGTGCACCTTGACCTTTGACCTATGACCGCATTTTAAAACCTGGCCTAGATACATCAAGTAACCTATCGGCATGACAATATTAGCATCTAGATCCCTCCGTTCAAACGTTATCGTGCTTCCAGGGACGGCAGAGCATTTTCGCATCCAGTGACCTGACCTGCCTAAGACCCTTCATTTTCGAACTCTGCCTAGATATTATAGTACCTACAACATGCAAATTGAGCGTCCTAGGTCTCCGCGTTTCAAACGTTATCGTGCAGGTGTTCGACAGCATTCAGCTCAGTGATTTGACCTTGAATATGACCTTCATTTTCGAACTGACTAGATATTCTAGTACCTATCGCGTGCAAAAAGTTGTGCTTCCAAGGTCCCTACCGTTCAAAATGTTAGGTGAGACTCAGCATTTGTCCCCAGTGACCTTGACGTGACCTCTGGACCTTCCATTTTCGAACTTGGCCTAGTATTCACAGAGTACACCGAGTGCTAAATTGGGAGCGTCCTAAGTCCCTCTGTCAAATGTTATCGTGTCGTCAACATAGATATCAGATAGATAGGTTCATGTTACGGAATGACCCTGAAAATACTACGAGCTCACCCTCTCCGCGGCGGTAATAATGCCAATAGATTCGGCTTTCACTCCACCCCCCACCCCCCCCCCCACCCCCCCCACCCCCCCCCCCCCCCCCCCCCCCCCCCCTACTTAACCAAATCAAATCAACTTTCATTCCCCAAACAAGCGCGAAATTCGCATAGTTTGTGGCACGCGGTCATTTTACCACTCCAATGTATGGTCACCTACCCGGCTTTCAATAATTAATTTTAATCTGTAAAACCAGAAGTTATCTCTGCACCATTCGTAAATTTTATATTTTGGAAACTTTAAAATATTATAACTACTTATTTTTTACTCATCCCCCCGAAAATGAAGCACCGCACTCGTCGTGTCTGTTGTAGATTCTGATTACGTATGTTATTATTTTGATACGCTTTTAAAAGACATAATGTAATAGCGGGCCTCAATTTGAAGTGTAGCCTGATTTGAAGTGCGACATTTGTCAAAAGTGCGACAATTTTGGAACGACCGACCGACCGACCGACAAAGTGAGCCACAAACAAAAAACTGGGGCACAAAAAAAATCGATACACGTACCATTCACACCTGGCGGCAGTCAAACATACAAAAATAGCCCCAAAAGACCCCATAACAGACACATCAACATAGTATTACATGGGCTCCAAACAAAAAAAAACAACAAAAACCAACAAAAAAACATTTTGTTTTAACAGTACTCTCACCATATAGACAGGCACAGTATACCATCATAGCACAGATAAACACCATGCACACAACACCACACAACATATGCATGCACAACACAGTTGCTGGAATTTCACATGTGAATCCTTTTTTAAACCGACTAATTAACATTATACTCCATTAACAAATATTGACATATGCAATCCACCTACGATTGATATATTTAAAAAAAAAAAGAAGTTTGATTGCAGGCATTCAAAGGATATTTTGTCCTCCGTATAATCTCATTTGTCAGTTAACCAATTGCGGCGAATTAGGCCGCGACACATGAGGTCGCGGGAGTAAGCACCGTAAATCCATAATAGTGGTAAGATGCGGGTAAAAAAGCCCACGGCGGGGTAAGAAGCCCATGCCAATGATCATATGAATGAAGCGAATTCAGTCACATTTTGCCCATAGAGACGAGTGTAATGTTTCGCATTCGTCTCATGGGCAAATGTGACTGAAATTGCCTTTATTTCGTGAGATAATTGGCATGGGCTCTACCCGCCCATGGGCTTTTTACCGTATGTACCCTAAGTAAAAGAAGAAGGAAAGAAAGAAAAAAAACTGATTAGTGGAAATACGGACACAGTTGCGCTTGTTTTTTTCCATCTTCATTTTTTTTACTTATTTACGGATTGCGGCATGGGATTTCCGCGTCCTTATGTGTACAAGGCCTTAAAGGGGCACCCGACGGATGAGTTTTTTTGGGTAAGAAACAGCGAGATCACCAGGAAAACACCTTTACAGAGATTGCAACAATCATTTGCTCTGGTTTTACTAGAAATAGAACCGTCAAATTGGCGATCCTCCTTGCGGAGGTGCTGGAAATCAAAGTCTCTGAGGAAAGAGAAGGGTGTGTTCGTTTCTTTTCTAATGACCGCCACATCGTTTGCCGCAATTTTCGCAATACAAGCCTTTTTTTTGTCTTTTTTTCCTCAAATTTTATGGTTTATCTAAAGGAGTTTTGCCTCACACAAACGGAAAATAGCATCCTTTTTTTTTTTTTTTTTTTTTACTGCACTACAAAAAAAACCCAAACGCTCAACCACAATGAGTGACTCAACCCAACCCATCCAAAGTAGGCTACTCTCTCCGTCAAGAGGAATCGCCTTTTTGACGGTTTAATTTCTAGGAAACCAGGGCAAAGTGGGAGGCTCGATCCTTGAAAAAGTATGGTCTTTCTGGTGATCTCGCGTGTGTTATTGTCAAAAATAAAATTCATCCGTCGGGGGCCCCTTTAAGAAGTGATCAATAGCGACTCACGCGTTTTCCCACCCAACCTGTAGAGTAGAGTCGACCTTGTTAATTAATTGACACACTTCAGAAGTGCTTAGTCATTCAGGGGCCGCTCACATGCATACGAACCGACCCCAGAGCGTCCGATCGTGACCAGTCTGAGTCGTGATTCAAAGTGGAAATACTCCCGTTACAAATAATTGAATATTTCGCTCAAATTATTATAGGATGGTGCATGGGAAAAAACCTACAAAAGTCTTCTCAGAATGGTTTTTAGCAAAAGCACAAATAGTCAACACCCCCACCCCCCCCCCCGCCCCCCCCCACCCCCCCCCCCCCCCCCCCCCCCCCCCCCCCAAATATCAATTATCTATTTAGGGGCATATTATGTTGGTGGGAGCTGTTATACTACCAGCAGTCACCAATAAAAAAACAATTGTGAATGATTTCTTTGTATATATTTGTTGCTTTCTAAATCAAGTCGGATAGGAAACCGAAGATGCCAAGCTGTATCCTCTATGCCCAGTGTTCTGCAAGTGATCCTATTCTGTAATGCCAAATTTCGAATAATTATAACACAAAAACATAGAAGAGGGCAGATTAACGCGATTCAGGTTTCTGTAATTAACCCTTTCCCGCCAGCCTTTTTCAGCCAAAAAAAACTAAAACATTAGACTAATGGGTAGAGAAGAAAAAAGGATCTCCATATCGGGAATTCCTCATGACATGCATAATTTAGGCCTACTCTTACTCTCGAAATTAAGAAAATAGGAGTCTTTGGGATAAACAGGCCTGATTGATGCTTTTTGTGATATGGCTGGTATCCACCGTGTCGTCATTCCGGCCACAAGGAGCGCCATAGTATGGGAGACCGCCATCTAGTCATTAAACTTTTTTGGATAAAATGCAGAATCGATGATGCGTATTTGGCTTGTCCAGTTCGAAACTTATCTCAATCGGTATTATAACATCTGGATGTTTTCTTTGCACACCAGCAATGCCACGCACTTGCGACCCCCCGTCGAGTGTCACATCCTGACACAAAATTGGGAGGGATTCTGTCTTCTAGTTCCCGAGATACAGCTTGAACAAGAAATATTATATAGCGCACAGAAGGAAATTTCGGTTTTCAAGGTCACACTTCAAGGTCTAGGTTAGCATGGTGATAATTTATGCTCGGATGTTTTTCTTCTCTAGGGTATACAGTACCACCACACAATCTGAAGCGCTTCTGTCAAGTACCAATGTGGAAAATATGGCTTAAAACCCAATGTGTAGACCCCTATCACTTTCAAGGCCTACGGATCGCCCGGACCGTGACATTGACCTTGATCGGTATGCCAGACCATCAGAACGGGCATAAGCCAAAGTACCTTCATGCCAAATTTGAAGACTCTAACACCAACGGTGTGGGAGTTTATGGCCCCTGAAAGATTTTCGGTTTTTCAAGGTCGTACGCCAAGGTCAAGGTCACGACGGCAAAATGGTTTGCGCGGATGCCTTCCTCTCATGGTGACACACCAGCACACAAATTTTGACGTGATTCTGTCAACCCGTTCGAAAGATATCCTTGTGACAGACAGAAGGAGAAAAAAATGACCCTCCGATTTTCAGGCTCCAGCGATCTTTTTGACCTTGACCTTGACCTTGATTAGTATGCCATCATCAGAACGGGCATAAGCCAAACCACCTTCATACCAAGTTTCAACATCCTATGTTGATCGGTGCCCGAGATATGGCTAAACATAGATTTTTCCGGTTTTCAAGGTCGTACGTCAGGTCAAGGTCACGACGGCAAAATGGTTTTTGCGCCGATCTCTTCCTATTAAGGAGGCACACCTGCCGACAATATTTGACGCGATTCGTTCAAGCGGTTCGAGAAATATCCTTGGGACAGACAGAAAAAACAAAAACAAAAAAAAAAAAAATACAAACCAGTCCATCGCAATAGTCCGATCACCTTTGATCACCTTTGGTGACGGACTAAATATCAATGTAGCCCAAATTCCACTGTGTCTGGTTTCCCCAATGACTGTCTGCACGAATCAGATCAAAGGTATGACGCAAAACAAGAAAGACAGATCGTGCTATATACATACGGCCGACTTACAAAATCATATAGTGAACACTAAATAGATAGGATTCATAGATCATTCAGCTGGTAAGCCTGGCATGAGGCTGGTCAGACAGTTGACATAAGCTAGAACAATCAAGGACTCACATCCAAATGTTGTTATTGCTCTGAATGGGCGTGCGGGATTGTCAATTTAATGACATGACAAGCTCCCAGCAATAGCATCATCATTCTTAAAATACCCGAAGACGGAGTTGTGGCTGCTCACATGGAGGGTAATAAAAAAACCCGGTTCCCACACGTAATGTTCTCATCCCTAGCTCGGGCATTGTACTGAAATTGTGCAAGTGCTCTGGCTGTTGGGAGATCCCTAGGGAGTCGTTAACGCCAGGGAAACAACAACAACAACAACAACATTAGATGGTAGAACTCACGAGAAGCATGACTCAACAAGCCTGACCAATCGGGGGTCGCATAGATCGACTCGTATGCGCTGTAGTTCTTACCTTCATTACAGATTTCGACTTCAGTTTTGAGCTTCCGTGTGTCTCCATCGTGCCTATCTGTCTGTCTTATACTGTCTACTGTGCTATCTGTCTGTCTTAATACTGTCTATCTTGCCATTGTCTCGTTTCTGACTACTGTCTATTCTGTGCATATCTGTCTGCTAAACTGTCTATCTGTGCCTATCTGTCTTCTAATACTGTCTATCTCTGCATATCTGTCTAATACTGTCTATCTTGCCTACTGTCCTAATCGTATATCTTCTGCCTATCTGTCTTAATACTTCTACTGTTGCCTATCTGTCTGTCCTAAATACTGTCTATCTGGCCTATCTGTCTGGTTCGAATATGTCTATCTGTGCCTATCTGTCTGTTCTTAATATGTCTATCTCTGCCTATCGTCTAATACTGTCTATCTGGCCTATCTGTCTGTCTAAATACTGTCTATCTCTACCATCGTCTGTTTAATACTTCTATCTGTGCTATCGTCTTTCCTGATACTGTTATTATCTGCATATTGACTGTCCTAATACTGTCTATCTGTGCCTATCTGTCGTCCTAAAATGTCTATCTCTGCCTAATCATGTATGCCTACTACTCGTCTATTCTGTGCCTATCTGTCTGTCCTAATACTGTCTATCTCTCCTATCTGTCTGTACTAATACTGTCTATCTTGCCTATCCGTCTGTCCTAATACTGTCTATCTCTGCCTATCTGTCGTACTTCAATACTGTCTATATCGCCGATCTGTCTTAATACTGTCTATCTCTGCTATCTGTCTGTCTTAATACTGTTATATCTCTGCCTATCTGTCGATACTGTCTATCCTGCCTATCTGTCTGCTCCTGATACGGTCTATCTGTGCCATCTGTCGTCCTGATACATGTCTATCTCTGCCTATAATGTCTGTTATAATGCGGTTCATCTATGCATCTGTCTTAAACTGTCTACCTCTGCTATCTGTCTCGTCCTAATAATGTCTATCTCTGCCATCGGCTGTCCTAATACTTTCTATCTGTGCATCTGTCTGTCATAATACTGTATATCTCTGCCTGATCTGCCGAATACGTCATCTTCTGGCCTATCTGTCATGTCAATACGTCATCTGGCCTATCGTCTGTCCTAAATAGTCTTTACTCTGCCTATCGTGTCTGAATACTGTCTACTATGCCTTATCTGTCTGTCCTAATATGCTATCTCTAGCCATTTGTCTGCCATAAATACTCTCTATCTTTGCCTATCCGTCTGACACTAATATGCTCTATTCTTTGCCTAAGTCTGTCCTAATACCCTATATATTTACCTATCTGATGTCTAATACTGCTATCTGGCCTATAGCTGTCGTAATACTGTTCTATCTTGCCTATCTGTCTGCCTATTACTCTATCTTTGCCTATCTGTCCTGATGCTGTCCATATTTGCCTATCTGTCTGTCCTATTACTCTATCTTTGCCTATCTGTCCTGATACTTTCTATCATTGCCTATTGTCTGTCCGAATGCTCTATCTTTACCTATCTGTCTGGCTAATACTGTCTATGTTTGCCTATCCTGTCTGTCCTAATACTCTATTTTTGCCATATTGTCGAATTACTCTTACCTGTGCCTGTATCTGTCTCGTCCTACTAACTATCCTATCTTTGCTTAATCTGTCCTGATACTCTATCTTTGCCTATCTGTATGTCTAAAAACTCTCTATCTTTGCCATATGCTGTCACTAAACCTCTATCTTTGCCTATCTGTCCTAATACTCTCTATCTCTTCTATCGGTCTGTTCTGATACTCTCTATCGTTGCCTAGGTGTTCTGTCCTAATTACTTCTATCTCTTTCTACCTATCTGTCCTGATACTGTCTAATCTGTGCCTATATGTCTGTCTAATGCTCCTATCTTTGCATATTCTGTCCCAATGCTCTCTAGTCTTTTCCTATTTGTCGTCCTAATACTCTATCGTGGCCACTCTTGTCTGTCCTGATACTCTCTATTCTGACTATCGTCCTGTTCAATTACTCTCTATCTTACTATGTCTGTCCTAAACTCAGATCTTTACTATCTGGTCTGTCCTAATACTATATCTCTGCCTATCTGTCTCATAATACTTCTGTGTTCGCCACTGTCTCTGTATATCTGCCTCTCTTCTACCACTCCCTCCCCTCGTCTTCCCCCCTCTTTATTATCCGCTCATTTGCCAACCTTTGGACTCTTTGAAATAATGTCCCATTGAATTTTTTTTCTCTCTCTCCTCTCTCCCCAGGTGACACTGGAGCCTCCATTGGTTTGGAAAATGTCCCCAAGGAAGTGGACTGCTTTGAATTTCTCTCTTTCTCCTCTCTCTCCTCTCTCTCTCTCTCTCTCTCCGCAGGTGACACTGAGACTCCATTGGGTTTTGGAAAATGTCCCCAAGGTAACTGGACTGCTTTCATTAAATAAAATCACGGATGGGAATCGGCAAATTTCCGCCCAAAATGATGGGGCCGCATTTCCTGCCCAAAAATAATTTCCGTTCCCCCCCGCGCGCCCCCACCCCCCCCCACCCCCCCCAACTCCCCCAATACCTTTCAAAGCATTCTAAAGTGTGTTTTTATAGGGCTTCTCAGCCCTTCCCACGCTACCCAAAACGCGATTCATCGTTGCGTTACCCCCCGCCCCCCTGGACCTGGACGCTTACTAGTGGCCTTCTATTCTGCGGCCGCCCCACACCCCCCTGCTTTTTCAGCCCCCTGCCTTTTTCAGCTTAACAAATAAAACCAAAAAACCCCTTTCCCGCCCCACCAGCACATTTTTCAGCTAAAAATGTCCATTAATCTTACCTGCGGTACAGGACAAAAATGGTCTGCAATTAGTGGGGATTCCTCTGTGACATTGTATAAGTACCCATCACTCCCAGGCCATATCCTTTACCTCCCCCTCCAACCCAAATTATGAAAATATAGGCTCTTGAGGTAACCGACCCTGGTTTACGGGCGGACGGCCTTTTCGTGACATGACATGGGTGTTAAATCAGTTGTGGTGCTAAAATGTGACATTGTCGGGCATTGACGGTGAAAAGGGTTAACTTAAAATAGTACTGTTCTAATTCCCCCTGCCTGATTGGTAGGCCTACAAGTAGCTTGAATGACACTGAAAATGGCGTCCCCATGAATCGATGCCAGAGTTTTGCGCGCGCGGCTTTTAATGTTTAGTTCACACACAATAAAAGGGTTATAGTCTAGTATAGTGCCCACAACAGGACGAAAAGAAAGTGGGTTTTTTTTAATTTTCAAGTAAAAAAGAGTCGTCTTCTTGAACGGACATGCAACACCACAGACACACAGGATCAGACACGACAGACAGGAACACACACACACATACACACACACTCATTCACACACACACATACACACACGCGCAGCGCGCGCGCACACGCACGCACATGCACACGCACACACACACACATTCTCTCTCTCACTCACACACACACAACAACACACAAACACACACACGACACACCCACACACACCCATAACACACACCACACACACACACACACACGCACTCGCACACGCACACAGCACACGCACACACACATACACACACGCACACACACGCACGCACATATGCACACATACACGCACGCACGCACATGCACATGCATGCACACAGGACAGACAGACACCCCCACACACATACACCCACACCCAGGTTCGTTCTTGGCTTAAACTTAAAGCTGGAGACAGGACTATGCGACTGCCTCATGTGACTCGATCAGGTTGTGACGTAGATCAAATTTTGTTTCCCGCACAGAAGAGGTCACAAGCCATCTGACTCGAAAAGACTCGATCAGTGAAATTTAGAACCCGCCCTATTCGGCCCTGTCACCTGACTGGGCCCGACTGAGTCAGACTGATCGAGCAGGATGGTATGCAAATGAGGTGAAACGTCACGACCTGATCGAGTCACATGAGGCAGTCACATAGTCTGTCTCCAGCTTTAGCCGTGTCAGAACCAAATTGACATAGGCTAGAACACCAAGGCTACATCCAAATGTTGTTATGCTCTGCATAGTTATGCGGGGGTGGGCCCTGGGGGGGGGGGGGGGGGGGGGGGGGGTCTTTAGCCATGACAAGCTCCTAGCATAACATCATCAGTCTCCAACAAAATCCTCCGAAGTCGGAAAAAGAAAAGATGTGTGGCTGGCTGCGCACGTGGCTGGGGTAAATCAAAAAAAACGGTCACACAACGTCAAATAATGTTCTCATCTTCAGCTGGTGGTATCATAGTGTTCCACGTGCTTCGGCTGTTGGTGATCCCTGGAGTCTTTTAAGCCAGGGTAAGACAACAACAACACCAACAACAACAAACAACACTATGGTACAAATGCACCATCTGGATGGTTGTTGTTGTTGTTTGTGTGGTTTCTTACCCTGGCTTAAAGACTGCAGGGATCATCCCAGCAGCCGAAGCATTTGAACACACTATGGCACAAATGCACCATCCAGGGATGCAGAAACGAAACAAATTACGTGCTGTGTGAGAAACCAGTTTTTGAATTACCCCGTCACCCCCGTGCAGCAGCCCACCACTCCCTGGACCTTCGGAAGATTTTAGACTGATGCATGTCATGCCCTAGGAGCTTAGTCAGCCGCTTGCCCTAGACCAAACCCCCCGCACACAACCATGGCAGAGCATAAGAAAACAGTTTTGATGTTAAAAGCCTTGGTGTTACTAAGCTTAATTAGGTCAACTTGGTCGACACAGCCTCACTGCCAAGGGCGGCATAAGCTCGCCGGACGATGCATCCTTGCCGAGTCTTTTTAATGCCAGGGTAATGAGAACAACAAACATAATAGTGTTATTGTAAAGAATGGTTGACATGAGACGGACATCGTTATCATTAGTGTATATTATTGTGTGTATGTTAAAGAATAAGGGTGACATGCCGAGACCATTGTTATCATTATTGTAGTATTTTGTTATTGCATAAGTAAAAGGTGAATGAGGGACATCTGTTAATCTTTCGTCAGAATTGTGTTATTGTAAGCAAAAGAGTGAACTGAGAGGAACATGTTATACTTTGTAGTATTGTTCGCTTATTGTCAAGTAAATCAGTGAATGAGGCACATCGCTTATTCTTATTGTATTATTGTTGTTTATTGTAAGTAAAGGTGAACGAAGACATTCGTTATCATTATTGTCTAGTATGTGTTATTGTAAGTAGAAAGTGAATAGAGGACATCGTTATCATTATTGCAGTCAATTGTGTTATTGTAATTAAATCGTGAATGCATGGACATACGTTTAATTACTTTAGTTAGTATTGTGTTATTGTAAGTAAAGGTAAATGAGAGGACATCGTTATCTTTATTGTAGTAATTGGCTTTTGTGTTTATTGCCTAATTAAAGGTGATATGAGGAACTTCGTTATCTTTATTGTAGTATTGATGTTTTTGTAAGTAAACGGTTGAATGAGGACAATTTTTATCATTGTAGTATTGTGTTATTGTAAGGTAAGTATGTGAAATCGAGGTACATTGTTATCATTATAGTTATTGTGTTATTGTAAGTAAAGGTGAATGAGGATATCGTTATCATTGTAAAAAAAAAGAATTGTGTTATTGTAAGTAAGGGCGAATGAGGACATTGTTATCATTGTAGTATTGTGTTATTGTAAGTAAAGGTGAATGAGGACATCGTTATCATTGTAGTATTGTGTCATTGTGAGTATAGGTGAATGTGGAGATCGTTATTATTGTAGTATTGTGTTATTGTAAGTAAAGGTGAATGAGGACATCGTTATCATTGTATTATTGTGTTATTGTAAGTAAAGGTGAATGAGGACATCGTTATCATTGTAGTATTGTGTTATTGTAAGTAAAGGTGAATGAGGACATCGTTATAATTGTAGTATTGTGTTATTGTAAGTAAAGGTGAATGAGGACATCGTTATCATTGTAGTATATATTGTGTTATTGTAAGTAAAGGTGAATGAGGACATCGTTATCATTTGTAGTATTGTGTTATTGTAAGTAAAGGTGAATGAGGACATCGTTATCATTGTAGTATTGTGTTATTGTAAGTAAAGGTGAATGAGGACATCGTTATCATTGTAGTATTGTGTTATTGTAAGTAAAGGTGAATGAGGACATCGTTATCATTGTAGTATTGTGTTATTGTAAGTAAAGGTGAATGAGGACATCGTTATCATTGTAGTATTGTGTTATTGTAAGTAAATGTGAATGAGGACATCGTTATCATTGTAGTACACTGTATTGTTTATTGTAAGTAAAGGTGAATGAGGACATCGTTATCATTGTAGTATTGTGTTATGGTAAGTAAAGGTGAATGAGAGACATCGTTATCTTTGTAGTAATGTGTTATTGTAAGCTCAAAGAGTGAGATGAGAGGACATCGTTATCGTTATTGTAGTAGTTGTGTTTTTGTGACGTAAAGGTGAATGAGGACATCGTTATTATTGTAGTTGCTGTTATTGTGTGTATTGTGTGGAGATCGTAAAGGTGAATAACATGTGAATGAGGACATCGTTATCTTTGTAGTATTGTGTTATTGTAAGTAAAGGTGAATGAGGACATCTGTTATCTTTGTAGTATTGTGTTATTGTAAGTAAAGGTGAATGAGGACATCGTTATCTTTGTAGTATTGTGTTATTCTAAGTAAAGGTGAATGAGGACATCGTTTATCTTTGATTACGTATTGTGTTATTGTAAAGTAAAGGTGGAATGAGGACCATCAGTTTTAAAAAACAAGCGTGAAATCGCAATAGTTTGTGGCGCGGGTCTATTTTTACCACTCCAATCATGAGTTACCTCCCCTGGCTTTTCAATAATTGTAATCTGTAAACCAGACTGTTTTATCTGCGCACCATTTCGTAAAAAACAAAAAAAAAAAACTTTTTTTTTATTATCTTTTGGAAAACATTTAAAAAACTATGTATCCTACTTATACTCATCAAAGAAGCACCGCATACTCGTCGTGTCTGGTGTAGTGTCTGTATTACGTATGTTTATTATTTTTTACGCTTTTAAAATACATCAATTTAAAGAGCGGCCAGAAGTGTAGCCACGATTTGAAGTGCATTCTGATCGTTTCTCGGCCTTTTGGCTAAGACAGTGTGTGATTCAGGAACATACATTTTTGTTGATACCCTGGTTGGTTTTGTTCAGACCCAGCTCGTACATGGCGAAAGCCGATAACGCGACGATAAACTGAACTTTCAATTACCATTTGAAGCGCGACAATTTTGTCCAAATATAGCTGCGACAATTTTGGACCGACAGACAGACGAGAGACTGACAGACGTCAAAGTGAGTTATAGGTTTGTGGCTACGAGCCCACACACAAGACCACACAACACAAAACTTCGTCATCCCCAGGTTAGAGAGAGCGCGGCGGCCTCAGACCAAGCGCTGTACGGTATGCACTAGGAGAGCTGGCTTGCTGTGGAAACTCACTCTGCGGACACCTGCACGCCACCCCGACTACTACTTGCGCTAGCGCCACCGGCATTTTCGACCCTTAATCTGATGAGTACTTTCTACAAAAATGATCTTTTTTTTTTTTAAAAGAATACATTAGGTACTTGATAGGTACTTTATTAGTCACAGAGGCATCTCTTGTGTGAAATTCGGCGTTGCTACCCGACCTGGAGAGCGCGTCTCGCAGCCAGCCAGAGGCGCGCCACCCATTTTTTAATATATTTTTTGATTTTTTGCACACGCTGATTTGCTGTCGTGACTGATGAGGTGACAGGAAAGGGAGGGGGGTAAATTTTGACCAAATGAATCTTTTTGTTATCTTGTATAAACATTTTAGATTTATCTTTCTTTTCTTAAAATATGATGTAGTACATTTTTGTCCCCTCCTTAATATTTACTAATTGCTTTGTTGAGTTTTTTGTTTCGTTTTTTTTCAATTCTTTCCTTTTTGTGTGGCTTGTCATAAATGTACATTTAGTCACTCTTTCTGTTTATAATTTCTCTATCCGCGTGTGCTCTTTCTCCATCGATCTTCTCACTTCCCCTCCCCATCTCTCTCTACTGTCTGGAACACAACTCGCATCTCACGCACGCACTCATTGCACGCACGCGCACGCTTATATCGCACGCACACACTCTCTCTTTCTCACAGCTACACTCTCTCTCTCTCTATTTTCCTGTGTCTCTCTGTTCATTTCTAGTCTTAGTTATGTATTGCTGTCGCTCTCTCCAACTCTCTCCTCAAGAATCTCTCTCTCGAATCTCTTATCCTTGTAAAATTCTCTTCTGTCTCCCTCCCCTCTCTCTCTCTCTCTCTCCTCTCTCTCTCTCTACTCTCTATCTCTCTCTCTCTCTCTCTTCAAGTTTTGTTTTCTCTCTCTTCTGTGTGTCTCTCTCTCTCCTCTCTCTCTGTCTCGCTCTCTCTCTCTCTCTCTATCTCGCTCTCTCTGTTTCTCTCTCTCCCTCTATCTCTCTCTCTCTCTCTTTTTTTGTTTTTCTCTCTCTCTCTCTCTCCCTCCCTCACTCTCTCTCTCCATCCGAATCCCTCTCTCTCTCCTCCGTCTTTGCAAGTTTCTCCTCTCTCATCCTCTCTCGCTCTCACTGTCTCTCCCTGCCCTCCCTTTTTCCCTCTCTCTACTCTCTCCTCTCTCCCCTTCTCTTCTTCAAGTTTCTCTCTCTCTCTCTCTCTGTCCCTCCTCTCTCTCTATCTTCGCTCTGTCCTCTCTCTCTCTCTCTTCACTCTCATGTCTCTTCTCTGTCTATCTCTCTCTCTGCTCTCGCTCCTCTCCTTTCTCTCTCGATATATGTCTCTCTCTGTGTCTAGCACTCACTCTCTACTTCTATCATACGCTCTCTATCTCTCTCTCTCTCTCTCTCTCTCTCTCTCTGTCGTATGTCTATCTCTCTAGCTCTCTCTCCTCTTTCTCTCTCTCCTCTCTCTCTATCAAGTGCGTTCTCTCTCTCTCTCTCTCTCTACTCTCGCTCTCTCTCTCTCTCTCTCGATTCTCTATCTCTCTCTCTTGTCCTTTTTTTCTTTGTTAAATGTCCATCCACTCTCTGTCTCTCATATTTTCGTTTGCTATGTGTGAACTACTAAGATAAACATTATTTTGTAGTGAACTTTTAGCGTTGTTGTTTTTTTAATATAAAATACAAACATCTCTGGGTTTCTGTCTGACCTAGTGTGTGGTGTATTGACGCATTCATTCTGTTTAATGTGTATTATGTAAGTGTGTGTGCAAGTCAAGTTCAAGTCAAGTCAAGTCAAAAAACCATCTTTATTGAGGGTTAAAGAATAAGCTGACGAAGCTTTTTTTTTCATCCTGCCCTCATAAAAAAAAAACACATCAATCAAAAATCTATGAAAAAAATAACGTATTTACATGAACACAAAACGTGTGTGTGTACGCGCGCGCGCGCGTGTGTGTGTGTGTGTGTGTGTGTGTGGTGTGGTTGTGTGTTGTGTGTGTGTGTGTGTGTGTGTGGTGCGTGTGTGTGTGCGGCGGCGTGCTGCGTGCGTGTGCATGTGCGTGTGCGTGCGTGCTCTACTGTTGACAGGTGGAGTGGAGTCCCATAGTCACCTATTTAGCCAACATACCCAAGTCCATCCTTCCCGAAAATCAGAGACACCAGGTGAGGAGGAAAGACGGACCTTCCCCCCCCCTCCTCTACCACCCCCCACCCCTCACCCCCACCCCCGTGGGGATACCGGTGTTCCGTAAAATACCTCTCCCGTGAAATACAGCCGGCCACAGTACACGGATTCCCCTCATTCTGGCTCCTTTCAGTTTTCCACAGAGAGCTATTTGTTTCAAGTTATTTCTTTTCAACAGAGGCAAATATTCTTAATATATCATTGATTGTGGTTAGGGATAGGAAAAGACCTTACAAGTGGTATGCCAGCATAAAACAATGTAAGCCTAATAAATGAGTTTATGCTGGTGCCGAGTGTTAACAAAAAGGCATGAAACTGAAAGGAGCTGGAAAAAAAAGCTAGCTCGTGGGCCCGGCCCCTTTCCTCATTCGAATTGTTTGCTGTTTGGGAAGGATTCCGAAGCAGACCTGTTGACACTCTACTCTTTTCGGAGTAGTATTCTACTCAATTTGGACCTCCTACTACTCTTCAAAATTGAAAATAAATGCTCTAGATTACTCATTTTCAGTGAAAATTGTTTGGTGGTTTAATGATGAATGAAACTACGCATTTTTGCAACCAAAGCTACTCATTTCAGCGATCCAGACTACTCAAGGCTTGTGTAGGGGGTAAACAGGTCTGGATTCGCCCCTGAATACATTCAGAGGCATCTTGTTGTGGCATGCAGGAAGAACAGAGGATACAGTCATCACTAAAAATATTGAGAAGCCAGTGATATTTTTTTCTGAATGATTTTTTTGTTTTGTTTTTTGCATGGGGGGTTTGTTTATTCATATTATCGTCTACCATTTTGGAAAATGCGAAACTAAGAGGCATGGGTTTGTACATCGATTTCTCGGCAAAGATGCAGATTTACACCCTCCCTCACGCGCGCCCGGGAGCGCGCGCTGGCCGCGCAGGCGCATGTGTGGTCAAGTCAAGTCAAAGTCAAAATCATCTTTATTGAGGGTGTAAAGAATAAGCTAACAAAGCTTTTTTTCATCCTGCCCACTCCTGTGTGGGTGTGTGTGTGTGTGTGTGTGTGTGTTTGTGTGTGTGTGTGTGTGTTTGTGACGTGGTTTGTCGTGCTTTGTGAGTGTTGTGAGTCCTGGTGATATGTTTACGTGTGTGTGTTCGTTCGTTTGTGCGCGCTCTCTCTCTCTCTCTCTCGTTCTCTCTCGTTCTCTCTCTCGTCTCTCTCTCTTCCGTCTCGGCTCTCCTCTCTCTCTCTCCTCTCTCGTTCTGTCTCTCTCTCTACGTACGGGATAGTCGCTCAAATTGTACTATTCCTCATGCTCGCGCAAATTGTTTTTTTTTAGAGGAAAAGTAGCGCAAATTGACCTATTCGCGCTTGTTGACAACTCCCGTTTGTTTCAGTGGGGACTTTGGGTCCACCGACCCTGCCATCTTTGGCGCGCCTATCCCCATCTGCGCCTTGGTGAGTCATATAAATTAAATTAAAATGTTCACCTGTACCTTTAAAGTTGTGTGTACCTTTAAAGTTTTGTGTACCAATGTTCACCTGTACCTTTAAAGTTTTTGTGTACCAAAGTTCACCTGTACCTTTAAAGTTTTGTGTACCAATGTTCACCTGTACCTTTACAAGCTGAAAAAAAATATGCTTACTCTCTGGACATGAGATACTTTTTGTGTGTGTAAAAAATGGTTTCCGTATACAAACTTAATTGAAAATTAATATACTTACTTGTCATGTTGAATTCCCCATACATCTGTGATATATCATGATTTGCTGCTTTTTCCTGTGGGGGGGGGGGGGGGAAAAAAAAAAAAAAATTTTACATGACATTGTATTGTCGTGTGTGTGCTGATATTGAATGTCTCAAATGTAATCATTCCACTGTGCTTTAAAAAAATGATTAATAAAAAAAAACCCAACCTGCAATCCTAGGCAGAGTTTGTCATAAGCAAACCTTGGTGGAGGGGAAGATAATTAACAGGAGAGTCTCCCCCGAACCCCCACCCCCACCCCCACCCCCACCAGCCCCTCCCCCGGGTTGTATTTCCACAATTTTTTCTCTTCGCACTCACTATTACAATCTTTTATTAAAAATAATTGTTTATGATTATAGGTTGGTGACCAGCAAGCCGCCATGTTCGCCCAGTGTTGTTTCCAAGTCGGAGACATCAAGTGCACGTTAGGAACGGGGACTTTTGTGGACATCAACACTGGGAGCATACCTCACGCCTCTGTTACAGGTGAAGAGTCTGTGTGTGTGTGTGTGTGCGATGCGTGCGTGTGCGTGCAGTGCGTGCGTGCGCGATCGTTTGTGTGTGTGTGTGTGTGTGTAGTGCGTGTGTGTGAGTGCGCGTGCGCGAGTGTGCCTGCGTGCGTGTGTGTGTGTACGTGTGTTTGTGTACGTGTGTGTGTGTATGTGGGGAGTGCGCGTGTGTGTTGTGTCATGTTTAGCTGTGTATGTGGTGTGTGTGTGTGTGTTGTGTGTGTGTGTGAGTGTGTGTGTGTTTTGTCTGTCAAGTTTAACGTCCTTCCACTAAAAGTGTGTGTTTTTGTGTGTTTGTGTGTGTTGTGTTGTTGTGTGTTTTTGTGTTTGTGGGTGTTTGTGTTTGTTTTTGTGTTTTTATTTTTGTGTGTGTGGTTGTGTGTGTGGTGTCTGTGTGTGTGTGTGGTGTGTGTGTGTGTGTTCTCCCGCGTGTCGTGTGTGTGTGTATGTGTGTGTGGTTTAGTGTGTATGTGTGTGTACATTTGTGTCTGTACCTGTTTCAATGTGTGCGTGTTGCGTTTTGTGTGTGTGTATGTGTGTGTGTTTCAGTGTGTGTTTCAGTGTTTGTGTGTTGTGTGTGTGATGTTTCAGTGTTTGTGTGTGTGTGTGTGTGTGTCAGAGTGTTTCAGTGTGTGTGTGTGTGTGCGCGCGGCGCGTGTGTGTGTGTGTGTGTGGACGTTTTCCCGATTAATAGATCTTGTGTCTCTGTCTGTCTCTCTCTGTCTGGCTGGCTTACTGTCTCCCTCTCTCTCCGCTCTTTTTTGGCTCCCTCTTTCTCTCTCTCTCTCTGTCCTCTCGCTCTCTCTCTCTCTCAGTCTCTCTCTCTTCTCTCTCTCTGTTCTCTCTCTCTCTCTCTCTTCTCTCTCCTCTCTCTCTCTCCTCTCTCTCCTCCCCGTCTCTCTCTCTCTCTCTCTCTCTCTATCTCCGTCTCTACGCCTCTCTCTCTCTCTCTCGCTCTCTCTCTCTCTCCTCCCCCGTCTCTCTCTCTCTCTCTCTCTCTCCTTCCTCTCTCTCCTCTCTCCTCTCTCCTTCTCTCCTCTCTCTCTCTTATATGTATCCTATTAGTGCTTTTTTTTTTTTTTCTTCTCTCTTTTTATGTATTCCCCTCCCTCTTTTCCCTATATGACATGGGCAGATGGCCGTGATCATTAAATTTTCGTTGATCGTTGATCTCTCTCTCTCTCTCGCTCTCTCTCTCTCTCTCTCTCTCTCTTCTCTCTCTCTCTCTCTCTCCGTCTATCTCTCTCTCTTTCTCTGTTTACTTGTGACCTGTGTATTCGTGTTCTAATTATTATTGATTATAGATTCAAATATATTGTATATGTATATTTTGACGAGTATAGAGGGTGGGTGGCGGAGAGGTAGAGGGGAGGGAGGAGGTGGGGGAGAGTGTGTGGTGTCCAATTCACTTTCCTTCCCTGTGGACAAGTATTTTGATTCTGATGTATTCTTTATGGGATGTATGCCATGTCATATATATATATATATATATATCTTATATTAATATATATATAGTTATTCAGTTTCTTTCTTAGGCTCACACTTAAATATTGGACACACACAAGTTTTTTTCAAGCAAACATAATATATAAGAGGAAAGTTAATGGTGCGTTGTTTTTTTCTTCAATTCTTGTACGTATATATATATATATATATATATATATATATATATATATATATATATATATATGATACATATACTATTATTATTAAACCATGCCGTCGCAGCCAAGGCGCGCCAGACACCGGCATTTTAAAATTTTATTTTTTGGCCTGCGAGTTTTGTGACTGATGTGACATGATAGAGGAAACAGGTGTGACATAGGGTCGGGTAAGTTTTTGACACATAATATATGACAAGCTTTTACACGGGGGGGGGGGGGTTGCCACTGAGATTTTAACGCATTGCTAAGTGCATGGGCACACGGAGAACCTCGGTTTATCGTCTCGATCACTGAAAAGACTCCACGTTCAGACCACCGTGAAGGCCTTTGTGCAAAGTGAGAAGGAAAAATCCCCTGTACAACCCAGGCTGGAAACTCGGGTTTACTTGACACGTAGCGAACGCGCTACCACTGTGCCACTCTGCGCCACCTACTACCTTGGGGGAAAAAAAAAAAATAAAAGAGAGTTATAGATGTCGCCAGTACTACGGCAGCGCCAGCAGGGTGCGCGAAGAAGTCGTGACGTCATGGGTTGCCCATGTACAAAGTTGTAAAGATTTGTTCACGCAGGTCCGCAGTACGCGTAAACAAGGGAAGGAACTCATTGTAACTCATTGTGGTAAATACGCGAGTTTTAGCTCCACTTTCGTGTGTGGGTGTGTGTGTGTGTGTGGTTTTGTGTGTGTGTGTGTGAGAGAGAGCAGAGAGAGGAGAGAGAGAGAGGAGAGAGAGAGAGAGAGAGAGAGAGAGAGATAAGGAGAGAGAGAGAGAGAGAGTTAGTTTACAAGTGTGTGTTGTGTCTGCACATACATTAATAACACTATTTATACAGTGAATGTGTGTGTCTATGCATGCGCACATTTTGTTTTCATATTCTGATCTATAAAGCAAAACAAAATCTAAACATCAAAAGAAAGAGAGAGACAGGCAAGAGGCCTTGAGGCTTAGAATTCCCTAAGAGTCTGACCTTTCTTTCCGTACAGTCACTTTTGACTATTATGTCGCTGTAAAACTTAGGGAAGATCTGCGCGAAACAGACCTGGCCTGATCAATAAATCTGCAGTATTCATCGAAGAAACAGCAAAAGTAGGCCAAGCATTCCAGGTTTTCTGATAATTTCTCTGCCATTTTCGATTTTCATTTTGCAGCAGTCTCTTGATAGATTCAATGCAATACAAGTACCACATGAGCACTTCTTGTGGCCCCGAAACACAGGAACGAGGGTTGTATGGGCTATTAGTGTGTAAATCTATCTTTTTAGGTATCACTTTGTGTCCGAAAAGGGCTAAATTTCACAAAATTACCTACCCGTTGTCCAGTACGGCTGGAGGCCATGCTTGCGGTAGCAACGTCTGGAAAAAATGGACTACGCGTGACGTAGTTGGCATATTTCTGTGATGTCACCGGTTGAGGGGTTACACCTCTGCGGTTGTTCAAAATCGACGTATCCTATATCTATCTCTAAAAGACACACTTGGGGCTGCGCCCTGGACGAGGCATCTCCATTGCAAAGCAAAATCTTGTTAGCCCCATATCTGGTAGTCATAGTCGGAAACGAACAGACTAAACAATTAAGTCGAACATATTGTACATAGTTTTTATCATATTTATTGTGTAGATCCCTAGCACCTACGAAAGGGACATTTAAGTCGCCTGTAGCTGGTTCTCGTCACAACAGGTTTGCAAAGATCCAACAATCTCATTTTTTGTCCATTTTGGAGTTATGGGTATTTCTCCATATTCTCTTAACATCTTATCTTTCATATTTATAAAGGATAATCTTTAACACTAGATCCGCTAACATGGTCTTATATGTGTTTTAATTACGAGTAGGTCAAATATTGTGCATTTTCTTCAGCTAGAGGCTAGACTTTTTAGACTGTTTGTCTCAAAATGGCCGGCGCTGACACACAGCTGACTACTAACTGTAAATGCTTCATAACCCTGGAACGGGGAAAGAAATATACAAGAATGGTGTCTTGTATCATTAAAAAGGGCACTTGAATGAAGTTTTCAAATGTTATAATTTTCTCGACAATGGTCCCAAGC
>CM065708.1:27371801-27376801 GCA_017654935.2 Phymorhynchus buccinoides | reverse complement strand
GGAGGGGAGGATGGAGGATGATGATGATGATGGTGAAAGTGACTTGGAAGGGTTGTCGGCAGATACGGGCATCGTGTTTGGAGTTGGGCACGAAAAATAGGTCAGATGACGATGATGGTGATGATGATGATGAATGATGAGAGAGCGAGGAGGAGGAGGAGGAGTAGGAGGAGGAGGAGGAGGAGGAGGATGGTGAAAGTGACTTGGAAGGGTTGTCGGCAGATACGGGCATCATGTTGGAGTGGGCACGAAAAATAGGTCAGATGACGATGATGGTGATGATGATGTGATGATGTGATGATGAAGTGACGAGGAGGAGAGACGAGGAGGAGGAGGAGGAGGAGGAGGATGGTGAAAGTGACTTGGAAGGGTTGTCCGGCAGATACGGGCATCGTGTTGGAGTGGGCACGAAAAGTAGGTCAGCTTGACGATGATTGTTGATGATGATGAATTGATGATGAGGACCCGGAAGGAGGAGGAGAGAGGGGAGGAGGAGGAGGAGCGAGGAGGAGGTTCGAGGAGAGATGGGGAAAGTGTGACTTGGAAGGGTTGTCGGCAGATACGGGCATCGATGTTGGAGTGGTGCACGAAAAATAGGTCAATATGACGATGATGGTGATGATGATGATGAGATGAATGAAGAGGAGGAGGAGGATGAGGAGGAGGAGGAGGAGGAGGAGGAGAGTGACTTGGAAGGGCTAGTCGCAGATAACAGCATCGGTGTTGGAGTTGGGCACGAAAAATATGTCCAGTGTTGACGATGATGGTGATGATGATGATGATGATGATTGATGATGATGATGAAGGGATGGAAAGATGATGAATGATGAGGAGAAGGATGAGGAGGAGGAGGAGGAGGATGGTGAAAGTGACTTGGGCAGGGTTGTCGGCAGATACGGGCATCGTTGTTGGAGTGGGCACGAAAAATAGGTCAGTTGACGGATGAGAGATGATGATGATGATGAATGATGATGATGATGACGATGATGAAGAGGACGGTCATGATGATGAAGAGGATGATGATGATGATGATGATTGATGATGGTGAAAGTGACTTTGGAAGGGTTGTCGGCAGATACGGTCACTCGTGTTTGGAGTGGGCACGAAAAATAAGTCATGTTGAGCGATGGTGATGATGATGATGGTGATGATGGATGATGATGATGATGATGAAGAAGATTGATGGATTTGAAGATGATGATGATGAAGAACATGTTGATGTTGATGATGATGATGAGCTAGGAGGATGGTGAAAGTGACGATGACGGATGATGATGATGGTGGTTGGTGATGTATTTGATGAACAAAAAAAACAAAAAAATACAGGGACTCTGTTATTGTAGACGAGCGATCATAATAAGCATAAAAGTATCCTAAGCACGTATTGTTAGTGTGTGTGTTTTGCGCAATAACGTAGCTCATGAACTTTGAGTTCCCTTGCAATTTTGTTTCTTTTCTTATAATATTGTATAATATTGGTTTCAAATTTTGTGGTTTATGAACAGGGCTTTGTTTAAATAATGTTATTTTATGTATATCTGATTTGATTGTAGTGAGTCTTAGGTGTATAAAGTTAACTTATTTGTGTTTTAATGTCCATGAAAAGCGCTTTGAGCTCCCTGCAGAAGGGAGCTAAGCGTCTATATAAATGTTCATCATTATTATTATTATTATTATTGTTATTGTTGACCCCGCTTTGAAAACTTATGTACCTAATGTTTGATATCACTTCAGCAACTTCTTTTGTTTTTCTTAGCGCACCCCCCCCCCACCCCCACCACCACCATCACCACAAAAAAGCATTAAAATTCAAAATCGTTTCCAATAAGTGCGCGGATTCCTTGTTTTTACTTGTTCTCTAGAGTCCCACGGCGCCATTGGGAAAACTTCTACGTCATGACTCAAACGCTCAACATTAGCACCCTCAAAATAATGTCAGATCGACATAAGTATTATGTATCCCCAAGCAAAATACCGGTGTCAAGGTAAAGATGTGCCACCCGCCCATGCATTTCTCGGTTAATGTATTTTTCCGTTGTTCGCCTTTCTACCATACATAAAGCTGTATTTTAGGAACAATTTAGCTAATTACTTTTTGGAATACTAGCCCTAACCTAACCCTACCCCTAACCTAACCCTACCCCCCACTATGTACTGCATTACACCGCGATTTGTTCACAGTTGTGGTTCGTTGCGTTTTCCGTCTTATACTGTGGGGGGTAGGGTTAGGGTTAGCTAGGGTTAGGGTTAGGGTTAGATTCCAAAAGGGTTATTGAGCCTAAAATGTTTCCTAAAATACAGTTTCATGTATGGTAAGAAAGGCAATAACGGAAAAATACAATTACCGGATAGGTGGGAGGGTGGCAATCTTGACCTTTACCAAAATTCACCTAAGTGTTCAAGTTGTCCGTCATCGCGATAGCCTCCTTGGCATGAGTACTCCGGTACCTACGGAGTTCAGTAACATGAACGTGGTTTTCAGACATTCTAACTTGCTGATATTTGTTGTAGAAGGTTTGTTACCTGTCCGCGAGCGAGACGGTAATGTTTTTCAGAGAATTCGGTCTGTCCTGACTATCTGACTGATTATTTGAGAATGGAGCCAACTCCTTCGTTTATGACAGCAGTAATGGCGGTCGGTAAGCGTTTTACAGACTTTATTTTGGGAGAGGGAGGGCGATGTGTGTATCGCCTTAAAAACGAGGGCGCCTTTTACCTTGATTGTTTTTCTGATTTTTTTGTTGAAAATTGCCCTATTCGCCTTATATCACAGCAGCGCCTAATGATCCGAAAAATACGGTATCTATGAACACGATAACGTTTAACAGAGGGACCCTAGTAGGCTCAAAGTTTGCGCGCGGATGGTATTTAGGATATCTAGTCCAGTACGAAATGAAGGTCTTGGTCAAAGGTCAAGGTCACTGGAGCCGGAAATGTGCTGCACGCTGCCTGTTATTATATTTGCAAAGACCGTAGTGGGCCCAAGGGAAACAAATCTTGCCTCTGACAGACACCAATTGTCACTTTTTTACTTCCCTTAGTTCCTGACTCGTGTATATGCCGTCGTCGTTTCTGACCATGACTGCCAGATACAGAGGTGGGGTGGGGTGTGGGTGGAATGGCGATAATGCTATTATGGCGGGCTGGGCTAAAATTTGTTTATAGCGGAGGTGCCTTGTCCAAGATACAATCCCCGACTCTCCTGGCCAAAGAGCTTTTTGAGTTGGACCTTGCTGTGCGTTGGGCGTGCTACGTATGGATGTCGACACGTAGCGTTTGAACAGAGGGACCTTTCTACTACGACCCGCCGATTGTTGTAGCCACACAGTTTAGATATGAGGGCCCAAGTATCCGCAACACATAAAGAAACGTCATAAGACGTCCCAAGGTCAAAGTCTCTGGATCCCCAAATTCTGCCCGTCGGTTGGTTGATCTAGTTTTAACCGTCCTCTGTGCCGGACCTAAGTTTTTAAGGGTTGGGGGGCTAATTCTCGTGAGGGTGCGAAGCACCAAAACCCTACAGGGTTCCGGGGGCATGTCCCCAACACCCCCTGGAATTTTTTTAATCGAGGAAGCAAATAGTGGCATCTGGGCATGAAATAAAGGACTAATTGCCCTTACTGTCATGCCCTATTGAAACATATTTCAAACAGAAGTGCAGTGGTCTCCTCGTTGGTTGCCTCCTGACGGCCTGACATAGATTCGCTCCCCTGGACTGCTGGTCTCGGATTCGCGACTGGAACAAACCGGGGTGTAGCTGCGAATTGGATTCGGAACGAGCGGCGTGGAGCAACGCCACTGTACCGGACCAGAGATGGGAACAGCCAAAAAACCCAACCCAAACATATGTTTAACGATCTATCAACACCTACCAACGGTGGTGCTGTGAGTGCTAGGTAGAGGCCGCGAGGAAATTGGAGCTGCCGCTCGCGACATCAGTTTTTTTTTCTTAGGAAAAGGGTGGGGTGCAGCCCCCTGAGCCCCCCCCCCCCCACTCCCCCCCTTAGGTCCGGCCCTGCGTCTAGTTAGCTTTGTCGGTATCAAAGGGCAGGCTATATGTGACGGTAAATAATATTTGCAGGTCCTTTTAAGACGTGGCCCAGAAACGTTGCAATTGCTTCCACCTCGGTTAAGGGTAGGTCAAGTAATACGTTGTTATTTTGCTGTTTTCATCTTCGATGGCTCAGACAGTTCCTGTCCTATCATAGCGGAGATGCGGATCATGCTGCTGGCCTTATGCGCCTAATTAAGAAAATAGTTAGGCTAGGCCACGCATTGTCCCACTTGCGCCGAAGAGATCTTTTGTAGAAATTATAGAGGGCCGAAAGGCGAGGATAAAATGGATTGACTCAGTGAGATAGACGAAAGATAGCAGACGCATTTTAGTAAGCAAGTGAAAAGGCAGAGTCAAGAGAGTGAAGAATTAGAGGAGTTACAAGCACAGAACTGTCGAAGTGAGGGAACTATTTGTAGCAAAGACCCCCGTGTATCCCCCGGGGAGGTATTATTTGCTGTGTCTTTTGATCTGTTCTGAAACTATCAGTCCCCTAACTGTAAGGGTTCCTGAAAAAGGGCTCGCTACGCTACGTACGATTTTGATCCGACTCCTCCCCCCGTGGGATACCGTGGGGTGTCGTTCCGTAAAAACATAAGTCCCCCCACATGCTGGAAGTTCTGTGCTTTCAACGTCCCCTAGTCTGCCACTTCTCTCTCCTTTGACTCTGCTTTCCTTTGCTTTCTTTCTTTCGTCTTGTCTTTCTGACTTAACTGTCCATTCTCCCTGTTCTTGTTTTTTCTTCTTCTTTCAAAAAAACATACCCCAAATAATGTTTCTCCTTGAGCTTCTCCGAAATCGGAATGTGGCCGCTGTGCGCCCGCAGGGAGACCCGTGAAACTGAAAACCGGAGCACATGCGTACCTTACTCATTGTGGCCATAAGTCCTGGGACGCACAAGAAGAAGAAGAAGAAAGAAGAGGGGACAGACGATTTAATAATAGGG
>CM065708.1:27352586-27370086 GCA_017654935.2 Phymorhynchus buccinoides | reverse complement strand
CGCGACGACACGCCTGTTTTAAATCTGCTTCTGAAAAGCTGGCTTTCGTTTTTAGTGTTTTATACTGGTCGAACTTTACATGGTGACAGTCCTGAGACGACCATAACTGTTACGGGGAAATATACAACCTCCTTCCACTTTGTTGGCTGTCTTTCCCGTTCACCGCAGCCCTTATTTCAGCTAAAAAAAATCTCATGACATTTACCTGGTTAGACAGAATCCATTTGCAGTATTGTGGATTGTTTCTGTGACATAATTAAAATAAATCTATCCTTACTTCCCAAAACTAACAACAATAGGGTCCTTTGGATAATAGACCCCAATTTGATGCCTTTTAGTTGACATAGTGGTAAGTCACCTGTGGTGCTAAATGCGACTTTGGCGGTGAAGGGATCTGCTTCTGAGAAGATGGCTTGCAGGGGGGGGTGGTTAGTTTGTTGTTGTTGTTTGTTGCTGTTGCTGTTGTTGTTTTCTGTTGTTGTTGTTGTTGCTGTTGTTGTTGTTGTTGTTCTCGTTGTTGTTGTGTCCGTTGCTGCTGCTGTTTGTTGTTGTTGGCTTACCCCTTGCTAAAAGATCTCCAGGGATCAATCCTCCAAACAGCCGAATCGCTTGATCGAACACTGCGGGTACAAACGCGTCAGAGCA
The DNA here is from genome assembly GCA_017654935.2 of Phymorhynchus buccinoides. NCBI lineage: Eukaryota > Metazoa > Mollusca > Gastropoda > Neogastropoda > Raphitomidae > Phymorhynchus > Phymorhynchus buccinoides. The sequence continues at coordinate 27,369,441 of CM065708.1, read as the reverse complement.
TGATGAGCAACATTTACGCGCGTGCCACATTTTTGATCACATAATCCCAGCGCGCCCTCGTGTGTCAGCTCACACTCGTCTTCCGGGACCGTTTAGCTTACCTTTCACCGCCAGGTCGCATTTATGCACCACATGGTTTTACACCCATGTCACTAAAAGGCATGAAATGAGGGCCTGCTATCTGAAGACCCTATTGTCTTTATTTTGGGAGTAAGGATAGGCCTAATGTTTATGCACGTCACAGAGATTTCCAATATTGCAGATAAAAAAATGTTCTTACCATTACGTTTAATAGTATATTTGGCTGACAACTGGCTGGCGGGCGAAAGGGTTACAAAAATGTTTGAGTTTATTATCATGTAAAATAAAACATTTAAGTCCCACAAGCAGCATTTGTTTTTTTGTTTTTTTGTTTATTTATGGCCTAACGTTTTCGGCGTCTGCCTTAATCTTAGGATCACTGACCTAATATAATAAATAAATTATATGTTATAGCGCAACGTCTATACTGGCAATTGCACCGTACTGGTAACGCCACGTACTGGTACGCTGAGTACTGGTTTCCGCCGGTCCGCGAAATATTATTATTTACTTTGTCTCTCTCCTCCTTCCATCTTCTTCACTCATCCCGTTTCTACTACCCCCGCACCTTACGGAGTACAGCAAATTTGAAGCGATTCGGTTACGAAAGGCAGAGTTATAAGGCCCCGTTTCCCGTTTGGCGCTGCTCTGAGAAGTGATGCGCTCTCCATAGTAACGGGAACGCCCTAGTAACGGTAACGCAAGTACTGGTAATGCTGAGTACCAGCAAATTTGAAGTGATTCGGTTAAGAAACGGCGGAGTTATAAGGCCCCGTTTCCCGTTGGCGCTGCTCTGAGAGTGACGCGCTCTCCCCGATTCTCTCAATTTTGCTGCCAGGTTTTTTTCCTTTGCCAGGCATAGCAAGCCTGACAGCAAATTGGAAGTGATTCGGTTAAGGAACGGCGGAGTATTTGTGAAAGGTGAGCGGCGTATAGCGCGCGAGTTTCTGAACCCGATTCGCTTCCCGTTTTGGCACACAATATTCACCGTCCAACGGTCATCTATCTACCATAGAAGGCAATCGATACAGAACTGCTGGAGATACGGCCGCCGAGATCCGGCGGATACCGTTTCACGCATTTTCCAAACCGCGCAAATGACACGGCCGCCTCGGTTTGCCGTTGCCATCGCCCCGTCAGGGCTCACAGCAAATTTGAAGCGATCGGTCGAAAACGCGGAGTTATAGGCCCTTTTGTGTTTCAGACAGACAGCCAGACAGACAGACACACGGACACTTGGCTTTTTAATATATGATGATTAAAGAGAAATCTCAGTGAATAGCTGGACTCCGGGGTACCCCTACTCTGAAGGACTGAAAAGTTGGTGGCATTTGAATGCAGAATACTTTGCTTTGGATAGATTATATTCATCATGACAGTCTTATTTCGGAATAAGTGATGTCGGGAGCGTCTTTTGAGTTTAAGTTGTCACTGGTGAGTGGTGAACAGTTTTTTGCTCGCTTAATTAATACAGGGCCTTTCGCACTACATATGAATCGCTTCAATATGATAACGATTGTGACGAGGCGAGTCCCTGATCCACGCAGTAGAATTCGCGTGTTGTCTTTTTAGGTAATGGTAATATAGAGAGAGTAGTAGTAAATTATTTTTTTAGACGGAAGTATTTCTCGTGAATCATGACTCGCATCTGTTCAACATCGCATCAATCGACAGTCGAATCGTATGTCCCGTGTGGCTGGGCCTTTTAAAGACCCACCACGTCACGTGTCAAAATCATAGTTTTTCACGTGTGGTGTTTGTCTTACAGCTAGTAAATAAATCTTAAGAAAATCTCCAAGCTAAGAGAAAAAAAAAAAAAAAAAAAAAAACAACAAATGTGAACGTGACTGGGGTCTACACCAAAGAACTATAGCCGTGGTCTGACAGATAATTGAACAAGAAAGAGAGAATAAATACAACATACTCCTTCTTCTTCTCCTTCTTTCTTCTTCTTCTTCTTCTGCGTTCCCAGCCCATATGACCATATGACCATAATGGATAAGGTACGTATGTGGTCTGTTTTTCCGGTTTCAACCGGTCTCCCCGCTGCAATACGCCGACACATTCCGATTTCGGAGGAGCTCAAGGAAAAAATGAACTGTTGTGGGAAGATTTTTCTTGGTAAAAGGCAGGAGCATGGGGCCAATAAGTCGGACAGATGGTAGATGATAGCAGTAAAGGGGGAGAGGCAGAGTCAAAGAGACGGATGTGGCCAGATTAGACGAAGTTACAGGCACAGACTTCCAGAAAGTGAGGGGAACCTATTATGTGTGTGTGGTGTGTGTGTGTTGGTGTGTGTGGTGTGTGTTGTGTGTGTGTTAGTGTTGTGTGGTGTGTGTGTGCGTGTGTGTGTGTTAGTGTGTGGTGTGTGTGTGTGGTGTGTGTGTGTTGTGTGCGTGGCGTGCGTGTGTGTGCGTGCGTGTGTGTAATGTGTGTGCTTGTATGCGTTTGTTATATGCCTTTTATTCGTTTTTCCATTTGTCTAGTGATGTTGTAAAGCGCATAGAGCTTAAAGGTATGCGCTATGGAAATCTTCTTTAAGAAATAATAAATAAATTTCGAACGAACACACACACACACCATCTCACACACACGCACGCACGCACGCACACGCCACGCACGGCACGCACCGCACACGCACGCACACGCACACACACACACACCCACACACCACATGCTCACTCACGCACGGACATAATGTTTTTTTGTTACTACATACATGGCATAATTAGATTTCATAGAACATGCACACACACGCACGCACTCCGCAACCGCCACACACACACGCGCGCACGCACACACACACGCACACGCACGCACGCACGCACGCACCACGCACACACACACACACGCTGCGCGCGCGCGCGCGACGCGTCGCCGCGCGCGCATCACAAACCGGTGTAGGAGATTTTTCTTCAAAACAGGCTGCTCACCTTCAATGTTCGCTTCAGGCACTGTCCTTGGAGTCTTCGAACACTTGAGGTGATCCATCTCAATCAGCCTGGGTTTTTCGGCTCCTCTAGAACCAGCTGGAACGCGAGAGAAGACACAACTGTTTTTATTCTTACCATAGGTCGAGAAACTATCTCGGGCTCCCAGGGACCCCCATTTGGGATGTCTATGAAGTCCTAAAATTCTAAAGGACCTCTAACGAATGTGCAGGGGGTCCCCAGGGATGCACTAAAAAATTCTTTTTAGCATTCAAGCAATGCCACTGGGACCCTCTATCCTGCTATTGGACCTCTTGCTGTAAGTGAATGAGTCCCTGGTTACTCCATTGTTTTTTTTGCGGGCGCTTGGAACCAGGCTATCTACTTTAAAAAAATATAGTTTATCTGAATAGACGATCTACCTTAGGTCTAAGTGTACAAATTATATCTATCTAACTATACCATACATATATCACCCCCTCCTCACCATGCACCCCACGCAGCACGCACGCACACGCTCCGCACGCACACGCACACACACACAGCACACACACAACAAACACACACAAACAACACACACGCCACACACCACAGAAAGAGGGACGGAAGACTAGATAATTTTAACAAAGTAGTTTATAAAATAATACGTTGATTGTCTTATTACCTTTACATACTTGGAGAGAGAGAGAGAGGAGAGGAGAGAGAGGGAGAGAGAGCGAGAGAGAGAGAGAGCTGAGAGAGAGAGAGAGAGCGAGCAGAAGAGAGAGAGATAGAGAGAGAGAGAGAGAGAGAGAGAGGAGGAGGAGAGAGAGAGGAGAGAGAGAGAGAGAGAGGAAGAGAGAGAGGAGAGAGAGAGGAGAGAGAGGAGAGAGAGGAGAACGAACGAACGAACGTTTTTTATTGAGGAAAAGGGAATCATCACAATACACCGGTTTTTTTCATCCGGCCCTCAGAATCGCAATACAAGAAAAAAACCTCAACCTTCAATCAAGGTCCGCAACGGACGCACCGTGCAAGCATATAAATAAAATAAATTACATCAATTAACGTGCCTAAAACAGGACAGACAGACATACAGTACAGAGAGAGGGAGGTCAAAATAAAAGAACAGTAATAAATGGAAGAAATGAAGCATATATGCGGAAAATAATGGATAGTAAATACCATTACATAAACGAAGACTTAACACGTAAGCATGTATTATAGCATGAAATATTTAATAAAGGATATTAAGTAGCCATTCCTTTGGATATTATGAGCTGAGGTAGATTCGTCTGAGTATTTGATGATGATTCTTTTTTTGAATGTGTTTAAACAAACTGAACGTTAATGGGAAAGAATGCCGTTCCAAAGGAGACCTCCTGCATATTGTAAGCTAGATTTGAATAAATCTAATTTGGGAGAGGTAACTCAGTCTATGAGGAAGATGTTTTCATTTGAATTGAAATTTTTTCATGTAAGAGAGGAGGAGCATAGCTGACATAAATTTTGAACATAAATATTGGCTTATTATATCTTAATTTTAAAATGGAAGAGGATAATGTCCTATGATACATATCGGATTGATAAAGAACTCGATGATTTAGTAAGACTAATCCAGTGCTCGTCTATTGAGACTATGCAGTGGCTTGATAGGAGAGAGAGAGAAGAGAGAGAGAGAGAGAGAGGAGAGAGAGAGAGAGGCGAGAGAGAGAGAGGAAGAGAGAGAGAGGAGAGAGGGGAGGAGAGAGTGGGGGAGAGATAGAGGAGAGAGAGAGGGAGAGAGAGAGAGAGAGAGAGAGAGAGAGAGAGAGGGAGAGAGAGATAGAGAGAGGGGGAGGGAGAGAGAGAGAGAGAGGGGGAGAGAGACGGGGGGGGAGGAGGGAGAGACAGAGAGGAGAGAGAGAGAGAGGGAGAGATAGATAGAGGGGAGAGGGAGTAGAGAGAGAGAGAGAGAGAGAAAGGGAGAGATATAGGGGAAGGGAGAGAGAGGGGGGAGAGAGAGAGGGAGCGAGGGGGAGAGAGAGAGGGGGGGAGAGAGAGAAGAGAAGGGGGGAGAAAGAGAAGAGAGAGGGAGGAGAGGGAGAGAGGAGAAGAGAGGGGGGGGAGAGAGAGAGAGGGGAAAAGAGAGAGGGGAGAGGGAGAGGAGAGAGAGAGGGAGAGGAGAGAGAGAGAGAGAGAGAGAGGGGAGAGAGAGAGTCCCTCTAACGTCCCTAGACGATTATACACAATCATGCCCTTACAACATTGTGTCTCTCACGCACGCACAGGGGCACTCACGCACACGCCACGCACGCACACACACACGATCGTACGCACTGACGGCACACACGCACACACAAGTGACATTTGTCTGAATTCAGTTTTTGTGGGAAGAACGTAACTGAAGAACACACACACCACACACAGCACACACACAAACACACACACACACACACGCAGCGCAGAAGCCGCCCGCGACAAGACGTGCGCACACCGCCCACCACACGCACACGCACACACCACACACGTACACATACACGCACACGCAGCACACGCACACGCACGCACACACACACACGCGCACGCCAGTCCTCTTCCGAGTTTTTGTAACTTTTTTGTTTCTTTGTTTATTTTCCCCTCTTTTACCCTTTCTTTATTGTTTACTACTTTTGGAATCTTTAGTTCCTTCGTTATTTTTGTTTTTAAATTTGACGGATGGCTTGACGGAGAGAGAGAAAAAAAAGTATATTATTTGCTTATTCAATGTTTCCATCTGGAAATAAAATGTTGACTCGACTTGACTTGACACGCACACGCACGCACACACACACACACACACACACACGAAGCACACATACACACACGCGCGCGCGCGCGCGCGCATGCACGCATACACACACACACACACACACATACATACACACACGCGCACACCATACGCACACTCACACACAACACACACACACACCACACACACACACACGCACACACACACACACACACCACACACACACCACACACACTTTAGTTCCTTCGTTATTTTTTTGGTTATTTTTTTTACGGATGGCTTGATGGAGAGAGAAAAAGAAATATATTATTTGCTTATTCCATGTTTTCCATCAGGAAATAATTTTTTTTTACTTCATTTGACTTGACACGCACACGCATGCACGCGCACGCGCACACACACACACGCACACACACACGCATAACACGCACACACGCACTACCGGCACACACACAGATTACGAAAGAGGGCAGTTCTTAATGTTTTGATAGTCGCTTGTATCGACCCTAACTATGTCCAACTTCTTGCGAAGCATGATTTGTTGTCCATTTTTCCTTAGCTTTGTTTCCATTTTTAATGCATGCAAAATGTGCTTCCTTGCTTGTATTGTGCTTGTACGAGACCACACTTTAATTTCACCTAACGTGATAATAAAGTATTTTTGACTTTTGACTTTTGACTTGATACGCACGCGCGCACAAACACGCACACACACACAACACACACACACACACACACACACACACACACACCACACACACACACACACACACACACACACACATTCACACACAATTATATATAATTAATTTTTTGGTTAAACTCCTTACCTTAACGCTACTGGATCCTCTAATGTTCCCCTGACGGTCGTACACATGCCCTCGCACGGAGCTCGTCCCCACGTCCAGCGCCAGAACATAGCACTCGTCATCATTATCTCCCCCTCCCCTTCCCCCTGCACGCTCAGCCTGCAAGGGAGATAATTCAGGACCCCTTCCGATGTCGCCGGAAGCTGCTGTTTCCGTTTCCGTGTCCGTCTCCCCGTTTCCGCCGAAAGTCGTCGATGCCGCCATTTCCGTTTTCCCGTTTCCGCCGGAAGTCGTCGATGCTGCCATTTCCGTTTCCGTTTTCCCGTTTCCGACGGAAGTCGTCGATGTTGCCATTTCCGTTTCCCTTTTTCCGTTCCCGCCGGAAGTTGATGTTGCCGTTTCCGATTCCGCTGGTGCTTCCGGTTCCGCTCCCGTAGTGGTGGTGGTGGTGGTTATCCGTGGCTTAGATGGTTCGGTTTGTCAGATCTGTAGATGTAACAAAAATGTTTGGTTTGGGTTAATGTTTAACGTTGTTGTCACTTCTTTTTTTTTTTGGGGGGGACGGGAGAAAGGTAAGAAGGGTTAACTTAAGAGGGTTGGTGGGGGTGAGAGAGAGTGGGATTGGGAGAAAAACGGTGCGCGCACACCCCACGTACGTGTGTGTGTGTGTGTGTGGCTGTGTGTGTGTGTGTGTGTGTGTGTGTGTTGTGTGTGTGTGTGTGCCTGCTGTGTGTGGCGTGTGCGCGTGTGTGTTGTGTGTGTGTGTGCGTGTGTGCGTGCGTGCGTGCTGCGTGCGTGCCTGGAGGTGAAAGGAAGCCACCTAAGTCGCTCATTCGTAGCATTGTCTCCCTCTCCCACTCTCATCTTTTGTCTCCTCTCTCTCTCTCTCTGTCTCTGTCTCTGTCTCTGTCTCTCTTTCTCTCTCTCTCTCTCTCCCTCTCTCTCTTTCTCTCTCTCAGTTCTCTCTCTCTCTCTCCTCTCTTTCTCTAAACCAATACCCTTACACACATGCACGCGCACATGTACACATATACACACGCATGCGCGCATACACACACACACAAAACACACACAAACAGACACACACAACACCACCACACACACGCCGGCATGCGCGCATGCGCGCGCGCGGCGGCCACACACAAACGACATACACACACGCGCGCGCGCGCGGGCGCGCACGCACACACAACACACAACACACACACCGCACGCACGCACGCACGCACACGAAAGCTAGGAGATATCGTCAGTGAAAATAGGATTTGACCGCCCTCTGCGGTCTTTCGACCATGACAAGTGGGGCATTTTTAATATACAAAGATTGTGGGAACAATACTGGAGGCAATGCCCGGTTGGCAGTACTAAACCAGTACTGTCCACAATGTTAATAAATAACAACAGATAGGTGTAGCAGTAACCATGCGTTGGTTAAACCTCATTGGCTATGGTACGACCACAAAATTGAAGTACATGTCGTCAGTCTTCTTTTTTTCCCTTTTGTAATAACGCTCTTTAGACTCGGAGTTTCGCCTGAATAATTATATACAAAGAGTTCGCACTCCGCAGCTGATTGAAGCCGGGTTTTTTTTGTGTGGGTTTTTTTTTACTCCCACCTTTTCATATACATGGGGATCATTGAGGTTTCAAGGTTTCAAGGTTTATTTCCGAAAGCCCCTTGGGGGTTAATGGAATAAAAAAAAAAAACCCCCCCCCCCTGAAAAAATTGGACGAAAATGAAAGGAAAAGAAACAAAATTCTAAAGAAAAAAGAAAATGATAAAAAAAAGCAAAAAAGCAAAAAAAGACAAACACAAATGACACAGAAATTGGCCCGGCATAAGCAGCTGTCTTGCTATGCCAGGCAATGCAGCGAATCACACCACAACATTACATATGAATCAAACAACAAGAATGCTGCACATCCTACAACAAAAAAACATCATCACCAGCCACAACAAACTACAATACACCACATTTCACAATACATCTCTATCGCACGCATTAGCCATGCAGTAGACATTTGACACAGCATGTCACAACAGCAATAAACCTGAAACCCTTTCACCGCCAAAGTCGCATTTTAGCACCACATTGATTTAACACCTATGTCACTAAAAGGCATCAAATTGGGGTCTATTATCCACAGACCCTATTGTCTTAGTTTTGGGGGAAGTAAGGATAGACCTTATTATTTATATATATGTCACAGAAGAATCCCCAATACTGCAAATGGATTTTATTCTCTACCCAGGTAAAATTAATGGAAATTTAAGGCTGAAGTATGGCTGGTGGTGAAAGGGTTAATCAAAACGCAGCATATTATGACACAACTCATCCCCATAGCACTCGCTGCTTACCAACAACGCTAACACTTCCCACCTTCAACCTTCTCACCTTCCAGACGGGCAAAAAAAAGTGAAAGAAAGTTAGGCTTTATTCTTTGCAAGGTTAGCTGCGAAGTTATCACTCTTTTCTGACGTTTAGGCTGTTTGGTTTTGGTCTCAAACTAGAAAGTAGGTTAGATAGCATTGAGTATCTGTTCTTTACTCAAAGCCAATTATCTGTTAAGTAAATATCTTCGGGACTTTCCTGGGGATTGTAGTACCTCCAGGATCGTCCCACATCTATACATTTTAAAAACACACCAAAAAGTCCTGCCTGTGCCTGTTCCAGGTCGAAGGACGTTAAACGGATCTTCAAAGATACCACTTTTCCACAGGGTGGGGCTTAACCGATGCATGCACCTGGACATAACATTGCACGAATGCACGCGCACACACACATATTATATATATATATATATATACACACCCAAAACACATACGCATGCACAGAGAGAGAGAGAGAGAGAGAGAGAGAGAGAGAGAGAGAGAGAGAGAGAGAGAGAGAGGGAGGGAGAGAGAGAGAGGAGAGAGAAGAGAGATGACCGGAGAACGAAATGAGAGCAGAGAGAGATGAGGAGAGGATGGGAGGGAGAGAGGTCGAGAGAGAGAAAGAGAAAGAGGAAAGAGAGAGAGAGAAGAGAAGGGGGAGGGTGGAGAGGGAGAGGAGAGAGAGAGAGAGAGAGAGAGAGGGGGGGAGACCGAGGAGAAGAGAGAGAGAGAGAGAGAGGTTGGGAGGAGAGAGAGAGAGAGAGAGAGCGCGAAGAGAAGAGAATGGGGAGAGGAGGGGAGGGAGGGAGGGAGAGAGAGAAAGAGAAAGAGAGAAAGAAAGAGAGAGAGAGAGAGAGAGAGGGGGAGAAGGAGGGGAGAGAGAGAGAGGGGGAGAGAGAGAGAGGAGAGAGAGAGAGAGAGGAAGAGAGAAGAGAGAGAGAGAGAGAGAGAGAGAGAGACGGACTCGGGGACTGGACACTGGACACGAGAGAGAAGACTTTTATTTGACAAGGATAAAGATTTTAGGCAGAGAGAGAGAGAGAGAGAGGGAGAGAGAAGAGAAGAAGAGAGAGTGAGAGAGAGAGAGAGGGAGAAAGGGAGGGGGGGAGGGAGAGAGGAGAGAGAGAGAGAGAGAGAGAGGGGAGAGAGACCGAGAGAGTGAGAGAGAGAGAGAGGGAGAGAGAGAAGGGGAGAGGAGAGAGAGTGAGAAGAGAGTGAGGGAGAGAGAGAGAGAGAGGGGGAGGGAGGAAGGGAGGAATGAGGGGAGAGAGAGGAGAGAGAGAGAGAGACAGAGACAAGAAAATCGAGACAGACAGACAGACAGACAACACTATATAGCAATAATTATATGCTTATTCACCAGTAACGCCAAAGACACTGAAAAGACACTTTTTAAGAGTCTTTGGTGACGCATAATGTACACTCCTTGTCACCGATCATACACACGCCTATTAGTATACAGTCCAGGGGACATTACTCTACTGCATAATTCAGACAAGCAGACGAGAGTTTCCTTAGTGCTCGCACAACCAACCACTCAAGCTCACGTTGTCACACACAAAGTAAAACAAGTAATGCAATTTGCACAGCAAAAAAAGCCCTGCTCTCATGGTGACCTCAATTTCGGTTTCCAATCCAGTCTATGCCTTAGTGCGTTCGGGTCAAAGTCATGGGGATCAGTGTGTTCTGGGGAGCTGTCGGTTGGACGGTCGTGGTGGCGCCCTCGGAGGAGGACCTCACTCACGCTGGCTCCGCGACTAAGAGAATAGTGTCGTCAGTAGGGGGCTTAGTAGGTGGTGTCCTGAACAGGCTCCACTACTGAACTCCACCGAAGTGCAGTGTCTCCTCGGTTGGTTGCCTCCTGACGGCCTAACATAGATTCGCTCCCCTTGGACTGCTGGTCTCGGTTTCTGCGACTTGAACAAACCCGGGTGTAGCTGCGAATTGGGATTCGGAACGAGCGGCGTGGGAGCAACGCCACTGTACAGCCCAGAAGATGGGGACAGCAAAAAAAAAAAAAAAAAAAAAAAAAAAAAAAAGAAGAAGAGAGAGAGGAGGAAGAAGAGAGACTGAAGAAGAAGAATGAAGTAGGAGGAGGGGAAGAAGAAGACTGAAGAAGAAGAGGAGGAGGAAGAAGAAGACTGAAGAAGAAGAGGAGGAGGAAGAAGAAGAAGACTGAAGAAGAAGGAGGAAGAGGAAGGAAGAAGAAGACTGAAGAAGAGGAGGAGGAGGAAGAAGAAAGAAGAAGAAGAAGAAGAGGAGGAGGAAGAAGAAGACTTCAGAAGAAGAAGTAGGAGGAGGAAGAAGAAGACTGAATGAAGAAGAAGGAGGAGGAAGAAGAAGACTTTCCGGAAGGGAAGAGGAGGAGGAAGAAGAAGACTGAAGAAGAGGAGGAGGAGGACGAAGAAGACGTGAAGAAGAAGAGGAGGAGGAAGAAGAAGGACTGAAGAAGAAGAGGAGGAGAAGAAGAAGAACTGAAGAAGAATAGGAGGAGGAAGAAGAAGAAGAAGAAGAAGAGGAGGAGGAAGAAGAAGACTGAAGAAGAAGAGGAGGAGGAAGAAGAAGACTGAAGTAAGAAGAGGAGGATGAAGAAGAAGAACTGAATAAGAAGAGGAAGTATGAAGAAGAAGACTGGAGAAGAAAGAGGAGGAGAAGAAGAAGGAGAAGAAAAGATCTAGCTAGGTCTATGTCTAGTGAGTGAAATTCTGCTTAACATCCTCCCGTCTGGAACAGACACATATGGGACATTAGTAGATATAAAGATGGTGGGAACGATCCTGGAGGCAATGCCCGGAGGCAGTGCTACTCCAGGAAAGTCCCGATTTTTTTAATATTAGCAATGCAGATGTGCATAGACTGATATTATGTCTATGTCTTGTTGTATTATGTCTATGTCTTGTTGTATTGTGTCTACGTCTTGTTGTATTGTGTCTACGTCTTGTTGTATTGTGTCTATGTCTTGTTGTATTATGTCTACGTCTTGTTGTATTATGTGTCTATTGTCTTGTTGTATTGTGTCTATGTCTTGTTGTATTATGTCTACGTCTTGTTGTATTATGTCTACGTCTTGTTGTATTATGTCTACGTCTTGTATTGTGTCTACGTCTTGTTGTATTGTGTCTACGTCTTGTTGTATTATGTCTACGTCTTGTTGTATTGTGTCTACGTCTTGTTGTATTGTGTCTACGTCTTGTATTGTGTCTACGTCTTGTTGTATTGTGTCTACGTCTTGTTGTATTGTGTCTACGTCTTGTTGTATTATGTCTACGTCTTGTTGTATTGTGTCTACGTCTTGTTGTATTGTGTCTATGTCTTGTTGTATTGTGACCCACTTTAGCTTCTAGACGTTCTTGGTTGCCCGTTCAAAAAGACTGAATACAATGCCAAGAGTTCGCACTCCGCAGCTGACTGAAGCCGGTTTGTTTTATTTGTGGGTTTTTTTTTGCTCCCTACCCTTTCACCTACACTACAGGAATGCAGCTGGGGAAATACTGTGAACTCACTCAATGCCAACAACGCTAACGCTTCCCACCTTCCTCCGCCTTTTCACCTTCCAGGTGGGGGGGAGGGAAGTGAGAAAGTTGGCTTCATTCTTGGACTATAAGGTTTGTAGGCTGCGAAGGTATCACTCTTTGTATATTTAGGCTTTTTTTTTTTTTTTTTTTTTTTTTCGGTCCGTTTTGCGTCTCAGCCGACAATAATAATAATAATAATATAAAAATAATTAGCATTTATAATCTTAAAAAGGCCATAAGCGCTTACAATAATAAATGAATATAAAACCAGCAAGCAATATAAATAAATAAACAACAAAAATACCATGATGCACACACGCGACGCGCGCACACAACGCACGCACTAACACAGACACACGCACGCACTCACTAAAAAACCAGACTACAGGGGGGGGGACACACACACACACACCACACACACATGAAACGCACTACACGCACCACGCACACACACAATAACGCACACATACACATACACACACACACACACACATACGCACGCACGCACAAACACTACGCATGCACACACACACACGCGGATGGAAGGGGCACAGTACATGTACTTTGAAAAGAAATATAGCAAGTGAGTGTGCATGCGGCATGCCGCGTTGCTTTAACGGCAGAAACAGCGATAGCAGTTCTAAAAACAGACAGACGCATGGCAGGGTGCTTAGCAGCGGAATGTCTGTGCACTTAGTGGGAGTGTAGAGTGCTGTCTTGGGCGAATGTAGGTATATAATATAGAAGAGCTAAACTCCTGGACTCAAATCGAGTGGGGGGGGGGGGAACATCCCGCTATCGCTACGTATCGATAACACTGCCAAGATAAATCAATACGGCTATCCGACTACGTATCGATACCACTACTGGGCTAAATCACTACAGTAACTACTATAAGGGTTAGGGCTAAAATGGTGTTAAACTTAGGTAAGGAATAGGGTTGGTTTACAAAAAGGGTTCGGGTTGAGGGTTGGTTTAAACAACACAATTTCATGCAGATACAAATACAACTCAGCGCAAGAGTACAACAAGCTAAAGCTTATGGGCGTACTCAACACATTTTATAAATTACAAAAGAATCAGCTGCACAGTTAATTAACAAGAATCATCATGGAAACAAGCATTTAACAACTAAGACAATAGATACTATGAAAAAACAAACAGTAAACGTACAAAGGTACAACATTTACAAACACACGTGAACGTAAATGTAAACGAAAAAGCGTAATCAAAAGAGAAAAACTGGGGCAAACAATTGTAGGGGGAGACGGGGTAAAAAGCGTATGGGCGGGGAAGAAACCCACCCCAATTTATCTCTCATTTAAATAAAAGCAAAATGTTCAGTCCAAATTTGCCCATGAGACGAAATGCTAGACATTAACGCTCTGGGGGTCTCATGGGCAAAATGAGACTGAAATTTTGCTTCATTTCATGAGATAATGGGTATGGGCTTCTTTACCCGCCCATGCGCTTTTTACCCCATCTTCCCCTACATCATTAGGGTTAGGGTTAGGAATAGAGTTGTGGTTAGTCTGTCGGATTTCAAGCTGACAGATTGGCACAGTCATCAATAATGGTTTTCTTCTCTATGGGTCGTAGTGGTAACAAACAACAACCGGGTAGTTCTTTCGATATTTTTTCTTATTCCCAATGCAATCGATTTGAATAACAACAAATAATAATGAATAATGCTTGTATAGCGCATAATCGTGCAAGGCAACTGATTGCGCTTTTCACTCACCATTCGTACAGCCATTTCTAACAGACTGGTTTTACGTATCCTCACCATACATCTCTATGAAAATGAATACATTAGAGAATTACATTGCATTTATAATCATAACACAACACAACTAAACACCCACCTCCCTTCAACCCCCGACCTCCCTTCAACCCCCACACCCCCCACCCCCCCACCGCCCCCCCCCAACCCCCCCCCCCCCTCCCGCCCACCCACGCCATCAGGGAGAGCATTTTCTCATAAGCTATTGCAATTACATTCATGACGCAGCACTCGCCTAATGTTTGTAACTGAAACGTTTTTGAGTGCAATTATAAGCTTATCGCTTTATTGCGCTCGGATGAAATAACTTGTGTACACTGCCATGTATTATGTCATAATTAAACTTTTTTGTTTAAAAAACAAATACTAAGTGAAATCGCTACGACGCACCTTATCTAGCAAAGTGTGTACGTAGACACCTTAGTATGGTAGGCCATTGCTCTTTGGCTAGCTGTGTTTTTTTTGTTGTTTTTTTTTTTTGTTGGGTTGGTTTTTTGTGGGGCGGTCCTTGAGGAGGTGCGGGGTCAGGGTGGGGGGTGGGGGTGGGGAAGGGGCATACAGTAGAGTGTGTGGATGGATGTTCAGTTTAACGTCGCGTATCGGCTTTTCGCCCTGTACGACGGGCTGAACAAACCAACCAGGTTATAAACAAAAATTTATTTTCCTGAATCACTGTCTTAAGACCAAAAAGGCCTGAGAAGCGATCATTTGTCTGAACATTTTGCGTGGTGTGAAGGCCGTTTACGGGTTTTATATACTTACAGTAATTGACCTCTTTTCCCCTTTTCAATTGCTTGATGTTGGTGTTATAATGTTAATTTGTAATTCTTTCTGTGTCCATCGGATGTCTATAATACTGTGTCTCGTTTATTGATATACTTTTCTGAAGCCTGCGGATTGTGCGTCCCTTTATTTCCTGAGGGATTAGGGGAAGACGGGGTACAAAAAAGCGCATGGGTGGGTAAGAAGCCCACCACAATTATTTAATGAAATAAAGAAAATTTCAGTCAAATAATTTGCCCATGGAACGAAATCTAGAAAATGAACGCTCGTCTCATGGGCAAAATTTGGACTGAATTTTGCTTCATTATTTTCTTGAGATAATTGGGGTGTGCTTCTTACCCCCGCCCATGCGCTTTTTTACCCCGTCTTCCCCCTAATACAGATATTTGGTTGAATTGAATTGAAATATGCATGAGAGTCTGAATAGATGTTTTTGCTACAAACTATTACCAAAATGCCGTTTGACACCAAACAACAAAAGAACAAACAACACAAATGAACAGTCCCTCCCAAGAACAGGCGGGGCGATTACAGGCGGGAGGGAGGCGGGCGAGAGATTCTTCTGAGAACATTTGCGAGAGATTCTTCTTTTTTTTCTGCGCTCTCCAGGCCCTAAAAGGCGATAACTGGAATAAAGTACGTATGTGTCCGTTTTCCACGTTTTTCCTGCCGTTCCTCTCATCTCCCCCGCTGCGTACAGCTTGGACATATTCTGATTTCTGAGGAGCTCAAAGGAGACAAGTTATTTGGAAGATTTTTTTGGGGAAAAGGCAGGAGATAGTATCGAAAGCAAAGGGGAAAAGGCAGAATCAAAGAGTGTGACGGATTAGAGAAGTTACAAGCAACAGAAGGTCAGAAGGGGGGGAACTATTTTTACGGAAAGACCCCACCACCGGTATCCCCATGGGGAGAGACTTGTGGAGGGGACGGGGCGTCCAGCTCCCGAATGGTGGCACGCGAGCGCATCCACCCAACAGCCCATTGTTTTTACAAGGGATAAGTAAATACATAGTGGACTCTTAACAATAGGTGTGTGTCAGGTAGCACACTTTTCTCGACGCGTCGCCTCTCTGTCTCTCTCTCGCTCTCTCGCTCCTCTCTCCTCTCGCTCCTCTCACTCTCGCTCTCTCTCCCCTCTGTCTCTCTCTCTCCCTCTCGATCCTTCATCGTACGCTCTCTCTCCTCTCTCTCTCCTCTCTACTCTATCTCGCCTCCTTCTCATGCCTCTCTCTCGTCGCCTATCTCTCCCCGTCTCTCTCGCTATCTCTCCTCATGCTCTCTCTTCTACTCGTCTCTTCTCCCCTCTTCTCTCCCTCTCTCTCGCGTCTTCTATCTGCTCTCTCTTCTACTCTTATCTCTATCTCTCGCTCTTCTCCTCTCTCGCTCTCTCTCGCGTCTTTCTCCCTCTGGGCTGGTCTCTCTCTTGTCTCTCTATTTCTCTATTCTAACTGTCTCTCTCTTCTCTCTCTCTCTCTTGTCTCTCTCTCTCGCTTCTTCTTCTGGTCTCTCTACTGCTCTCTCCTCTCTCTGTCTCTCTCTCTGCCTCCTCCTCCCCCGTCTCTCGCTCTCTTCTCTGCTCTCTGTCTCTCTTCTCTCTCTCTCTCGCCTCTCAGCTCTCTCTCTACTTCTCTGCTGTCTCCTCCTCTCTCTCTGTTTTCTACGCGCGCTCTCTCTTCTCTCCGTCATATCTCCTACTGCTGTTCGCATGTGATTGTGTCTTCTCTCTCACTATCTTCTCTCCGTATCTACTGCCTCTCTCTCCTCTCTTCCGAGCTCTCGCCATCATTCTCTTCTCTCTCTCTGTCTCTCTCTCTCTTTCTTTATTTGGTTC
>CM065708.1:27327490-27352086 GCA_017654935.2 Phymorhynchus buccinoides | reverse complement strand
TTCAGCAAAGTAATGGAAATCTGGCAAACAATATTTGCTAAATATACATCTACTAAAAGCAGTATATACACCAAATTCACTGAGTGTTCCGTTTTAGCCTACGGTGCCAATAACTAATAAAGCATTATAGACCCCAAATTCAACTAAATGTTCTGTTTTAGCCTATGATGCTAATAACCAATAAAGCAGATATACACCAAATTCAAATGAGTGTTCCGTTTTAGCCTACGATGCTAATAACTAACAAAGCAGAGGGAGTCACGCAAATTCCAAATGAGCATTCCGTTTTTAGCCTACACGATGTTAATAACTAGCAAAGTAACAATAGACACCAAATCTCAAATGAGTGTTCCGTTTTAGCCTACGATGTTAATAACTAGCAAAGCAGATAGACACCAAATTCAAATGAGTGTTCCATTTTAGCCTACGATGCTAATAACTAGCAAAGCAGATAGACACCAAATTCAAATGAATGTTATGCTTTGCTTTGACCTACTATGCTAACTGAAAATAGCTCAGCCACCTCCAGTGACCCAGTCTTTGGGCTGACCAGTACCACAGAGATCTCTGACCGTTCTACACGGGATGATGTTGGATATTCTCAACACCAACACTACAAAGACCTTGTTGAGCTCATCAGGGATATACGTGATCCCACCGTGTGTGCTTCTGGGATTTTGGGGAACTGCCTGATGATGCTGATCATGCTTCGTCTTCCTTCCTCCACCTACAGTGTGTTCTTTAAAACCCTGGCCCTGTCTGACCAGTTGGTGCTGTTAGCAGGGCCTCTAGACCGACTGTTTTACAGCATATTGCACGTAAAGTCCTTTAGTATGGGCAACTGGTGTCAATGCAAGATGCATATTATCACACATCGTGCAGTGACCACTGTATCGTCATGGATGCTGGTGGCACTCACCCTGCTCAGAGCCGCTTCTGTGCTGTGGCCTCTTCGTGTAAGTGCTGTGTGGACAGAGGGAAAGTCGCGAGTTACAGCAGGCATTGTGATCATCTTTATCATTGCAATGAACTGGCATCTTCTGAACAGAAGTAGGAGTAAGAGAATGGTTTGTAGGCTGAAAGGGTCGAGAATGTACCTGTTTGTGTTTCGCGTATTTCAAATGTATTTTTTACCTTTAGTGATTCTGATTACCAGCAACAGTGTTCTTTTGTGGTCACTGGTCAGATGTGTCAAAACAAGAGGACGTCCTTCTGGACAACAAACCAGCCAGGATGTCAGAGAACTTAGAATGTCCTCGTGGACTGTCACCTTGATTGTTGATAGTGCTTGTTTTGTTCTCCTCACAACGCCGTTTGCTTTAACTATCATAATATATGAGCATGATTATTATGATCGGGAACACCCCGCTAATAAGTCTGTGTTGCATGCAGTCAGTTATTTCCTGTTCTACTCCAAGAGTGCTGTAAACTTCTTCTTGTACTGTTTGACGAACATCAAGTTCAGAGCTGAGCTGATCCAGACAGTTCAAGAGTTTTACGGGTTATGTCATGTCACCAAGAAAAGTACTTCTTAAAGTGTTTCCACTAAACTTTAAAAATAATTCATATATTTACTTAAATATAAGAAAACAATGAACAGAAGAGACAAAAAAATTGTTTTGAAATATGAACTACTGCATGGTACCTCTCCTGTATAATATCTGGTATCCCCACTGCAATAATGGACCCCAAAACGTAGAAACCCATTTTAGGCATAGGACAGTTATACGGCCTCAATGCTGTTAATGATAGGGGAGGCTTATTGATTCAGTACCTATCACGCGATTCGCACCACCTGGTTTCCTACCAAACGGTAGAAGATTGAGGGTTAATATTTGTGTGTGAAGTTGGACAGGGGAAGGGAAGTAGGCCTATTTTGTCACAACCAAAATGCAACGAAGCGGAATACTCTTTGCAAGGCAAACAAAGTTTCATTTTGGCAGCATCTGATGTGATTTTGGATTACACTTTTTTGCTTGTTATTCAGTGCACACATGCAAAGATTAAAATTGGAAATTCTACTTTAACACAATCCCGCCGGCAGCAGGGCAGCAGTGTCAGACTTACACTTCCCGTGCGCCGAGCACCCACAGCTGGCGCCTATTCCCTGTAGACGGATGATTTCAGCACTTTTCTGATTTTTTTTTCGATAGCTAAATAAACACTAACAATAAAGTGTTTGGTATCAACAGAAAGAGCAAACACTGAACTAAACGATTATGGTATAAATAAATCATTAGCGGCAACTGTGTGGCCATGCTTGTCGCTGAAAGTAACATGGGTAACAAGAGTAGAAAAACAAATTACACTCGCTTCCGTTTTTGTAATACCAACCTAAAGGTCAAACGGGCAACAAATGTTGATGCTTATGTCTTTATTTTAGTCTTCTCTAGCATTATTTATCACTTTTCACTTCTTCTTATAACAGGGACGGATAATAGGGGGCTTCCCGGTAGCGTGGAAACCCCCCTTGATGCACAGCATAATCCGCCCTTCTAAAAATCTGCCCCACAGCTCATAGTCACTTAGTTCACTTCATTTACTTTATGGGTGAAAGGAGAGACGCATCCTGTTTATATTATTTCTGAGAATTCCTCTTCCAGTCAGCTAACTCCCGAAAACCAGACGGGCGCTCTAACCACTGAGCTATCCAGGCCAACAACCTGGTCCCTGATATTAATCCTAATATCAGTCACTACATTCTTCCCTCCTCCTTTTTTCTTTTTTTCCAAGTCCATGTTTATCTCAAGCCTAAACTATACTATATAGCTCCAGCATGTACTATATATATATATATATATATATATATATATATATATATATATATATATATATATATATATAGCAGAACAAAAAAAGAGAATGAAAACTAACAAGAAAGAATGTAGACTATTCCCAATATTTCGGCTGTTGGCCTTGGACGCGGGACAGACAGTATAACAAACTTGACGTAACAAATACAACACGTAACTTTTCTTGACGTCATTGTTGTGACCCACATTCTGTGTGTATAATTAGATTGTGTTGTATTGTGTGTGTGTGTGTGTGTGTGTGTGTGTGTGTGTGTGTGTGTGGTGTGTGTGTGTGTGTGTGTGTGTTGTGTGTGTGTGTGTGTGTTGTGTTTGATAATTCGTTTGGACTATTGAGTCCACATAATATTTTAAAAAAATAAATAAAAAAAAAAAAATAATAATAATAAAAAATCCCCCAGTACAGTCTCCTTCTCTCTCTCTCTCACTCTCTCTCTCTCTCCTCTCTCTCTCTCTCTCTCTCTCTCTCTCTCTCAATCTCTCTCTTTCTCTCTCTCACTCGCTCTCTCTCTCTCTCTCTCCCTCTCACTCTCTCTCTCTCATATCCATGTCCGCTCTGTCCATCTTTGTAGTTATCACTTCCAAACTATGTAGAACTAACGCCAGATGTCTTAAGACCCTTTAGTTAAGAGAGTGGGCATGTATCATGGGTAAAGCATCTTCATTATAAACAAATTCAGCATCTCCACTATGATAATGCCAAGAGAGTGAGTGTGTAACCTGGGCCAAGCGTCTCCACTATAAACAAATAAAGCATCTCCCCTAGGAACAGGTCAAGAGAGTGGATCCTGGGTAAAGCATCTCCACTATAAACAAATAACACAGCTCGATGGAGAAATAACTGCCCTCTCAGACAATTCATTAGAGAGAGTTCAGACCCAGCGGAGCCATGGTCTTCAGCTTGTCCATCCAGAACTTTTCACGACGGAGTCTGGACTCCTTGCTCTGGACAAAGACCTGTTCGAGGATGATGCATCTGACATTCTCACAGGAATGTCCGGCCAAGTTGAAGTGCTCTGCCACCAGAGTCCCAGTGTTGTGCCTGATATGGGACCGGTGTAGAGTGAACCTTACGCTAACTGAGTTCTTTGTCTCTCCAACATACTGGGCGTTTCTACATAGTTCGCAGAACAGCAGGTAGATGACGTTAGTCGATCCACAGCATAGGTTCTGCCTGATGGTGAACCTCTCCCCCGTCCTGTCACTGGAGAACCCCGTGGCTTCCATCAGATGAAGACGGCAGGCAGCGCACGTCTTGGAACATCTGTGGCAGCCAGGATCCACGTCACAGGGCAGGGCAGGAGGAGCTGAAGGCATCAGCAAATCTCTCAGGGATCTGCTTCTTCCGTTCTCCCAGGATGGGGGGTTCAAGAGCCACTTTCCTCATCCTGGCGCTCTGGTGGAGGGTAGGCAGACTGTCCCTGAGATATTTGCTGAGTGGAGGGTTGCGGGGATTGTGGGTCACCACCATGGGAACTCTCCTGGCTTTTTTTTGTGGCTGGTACTCGAGTGTACTCCCTCGTTGTGTTGCTTTGGCCTTCTCTCTTCCCTTTTTGATAGCCCACTCTGGATAGCACTTCTTTTTGAAGTTGTTGGCCATTGTGTTGCACTGGCGTTCAAAGTCCTCATCGTTGCTGCAAAGGCGTCGAAGTCGTAAAAACTGGCTTGATGGTATGCCGTTTACGCAGTGCCTTGGATGACTTGAGTTGTATGGAAGGTAGGCTTTGGTGTCTGTGGACTTGACAAAGAGGCTTGATGTTAAGTAGCCGTCTTCGATCTTAATGAGAATGTCAAGGAAGGGAATACTGGTCTTGGAGTTGCTGATGGTGAACTTGATGGTTGGGTGGATGGAATTGATGTAGGTGGTGAATTGGTCTAGGTCTTGTTGGGACCGAGTCCACAAGATGAGGATGTCATCGATGAATCGTTTCCATACATCCTCCTCAATCCGCACAGGGCTGTTCTCCAACAGTTTGGCTTCAAGCCAGCCCATGAAGATGTTGGCCACAGTAGGTGCCATCGGTGTTCCCATGGCTGTCCCTGACTTCTGTCTGTATGTCTGGCCCTCAAAATTGAAAAAATTGTTCGTGAGAACATGGTTCACCACCTTGAGAGCTTTGTGCATTGGTGGGCAATCAGGGAGAGGGTGGCATCCCATCAGATCTTTGATGGCCTCCGCCATGTCCTGTTGAGGGATGTTGGTGTAGAGGCTGACGACATCTATAGTGACCAACTGGGCGTCGACAGGAAGGGGCCCGTACTTTGTGTTCCACTCGTTGATCACTTTCAGCATGTGGGTGGAGTCTTTGATGTACGAGGGCAAGCTGACAACCAGGGGGCGGAGCCAGTGGTCCGCTAGTTTTGACAAGGTCTCTGTAGGGCCTCCAATTCCTGAAACAATCGGGCGTCCAGGTGGATTTTGTAGGTTTTTGTGGATCTTTGGGAGGTGGTGGAAGAGGTGAGGCCTAACATTGTTGGGTTCCAGCCTGGCCCATTTGTAGGTGTTGTTATCAATGAATTTCTGAGTATGGAGGTCATCAATAATTTTTTTGGACTCTTTCGCTACACTACAGGTAGGATCTGTTCGAACAGGTTCGTAGTAGGTGTTGTTGTTGAGCTGCCTCTCTGCCTCCCTCACATAGTCCGTCATGTTCTGCACAACCACTGCTCCACCCTTGTCAGCAGAACTAATACGAAGAGTCCTGTTCTTAACATGCTGTTGTAGCTCTCTCAGGGCCTTCCGTTGGTCCCTGGATAGGTTGTCTCGTAGTGGCTTAGGGTCAGGAACATGGTATTTGACTTGGCTCTCAATGGTATTGCAGTAGGCATCTAGGGAAAGGTCGCGACCCTGTGGAGGTTCATAGTAGTTCTTCTTGTAGAACTTTGGAGCTTCGTGAACATCGTCCTCAACATCTGGGTCAAAAAACAGTTCTTTTAACCGTAGCCGTCGGAGACCTTCATGCACATCTTCCTCAAGTTGTTCTTGATTCAGGCTTCGTGGGGTTGGGCAAAACTTGGGCCCAAGAGCCAGTACACTTTTTTGTAGCTCTGTCAGAGTAACGTCTGATAGGTTCACAACCATTTTGTCATCCTGCTCAGGTTTAGAGTTAGATGGCTGTGATAACGTCAGATTCTGTTTACGTTTGAAGCGTCGGCAAGGTTTTTTCCTTTTTGTCGTGGTATCCGCACGAATGTCATGTCTTTGAGGAAGTAATTTGGCAAGTTTCTTTTCCTTTTTCTTCGCGTATTGTTTTCTACGTCTTGTCAGACAACGCTGACTAAAGTTCCGAAGGGCATCAACTTCATAAGGTGAACAACTTTGAAAAATGTCGTACTTTAAGCGTTGTACACTGTCGTGTGCTTCATCAGCGAGAACTCCATAAGTGTCTCTGCATAGTTTTAGAATGTCAAGTTGTAGGTACGTGAACAATTTTTTTTTTAAAAAAATTTAAATGAAATAATTGGCACTACAAGAAAGAGCAACTAACTATTAAGATCTTCAGCAAAAATCAAATCATTAAGACCACCGAAAAGGAAAAATTATGATTTTTTTTTTTTTTTTTTTTTTTTTTTTAGCATATGACTAGGAAATCTGTGATCAAATTCTTCTGTTTTTTTAACATTTTGAGGTGGGTTTTTTATGTGAACAGAAAATGCATATATTGCACATCAATGGAAAGCTGTGACTTGGCAGAAGATATTTAAAATGTTTCCACTTAGATAAAACATTTTTATATTTGTCTAAAGTTAGTTTAACGATTGTTAACTGGACCATGTCCTTCATTGCTCAGCCTATTGAGAAGAAATGTAAAGGTAAAGTTGTGCCACCACCCCCCTACATTTCTCGGTTAATTGTATTTTTTCCGTTTTTGCCTTTCTTACCATACATAAAGCTGTATTTTATTAACCTTTTTAGCTAATAACCTTTTTGGAATACTAACCCTATCCCTAACCCTAACCCTACCCTATAAGACGGAAAAACGCAACGAACCACAACTGTGACAAATTGCTTTGAACTGCAGTACATAGTGGGGGGTAGGGTTAGGTTTATGGTTATGGTTATGGTTAGTATTCCAAAAAGATAATTAGCTGAAAATGTTACTAAAATACAGCTTTATGTATGGTAAGAAAGGCAAAAACGGAAAAATACAATTAACTGATAAATGCAAGGGGGGGGGGGGGGGGGGGGGGGGGGGGGGGGGGGGGGGGGCACATCTTTACCTTTACCAGAAAGGTAAATATATGATTCAGATTAGCAGTGGATACTCTACAGCAAAAGGTAATTAAAAGTGATGAAATGATTATTTGAAAACAAATTATTGGTTGCTTAACATATGATCAATGATGAGCCATATCAAAATCAATGCAGGAAAGACAAGACAGAACAAATTTAGCAAATATGTTCAAGGCATGTACCAAAACCACAGAAACAAAAGAATACTGTTTTGATAGCAATGTTTAATTACTTGTTTTAACTTTTAATATATTGCAATGACTTTATTAAATGGGAACAAAATAATATAATATAACAATAACATTAACATTTCAGCAGATAATGAATGTACATGCTCATTCAAAAGGCTTAACAATAACAGCGTAAGCACCAAGTGTGCATATAACAAAAAATTAACATTACAAAACAATCCTATCACAAGAATTTGCGTGTGACAGGTAAGAAAAAATCCTATCACAACAATATGCATATCACATGACGAAAATCCTATTAGAATAGATTGCAAATAACATGACAAATATCTTACCACAAAACAAATTGCACATAATGACAAAAAATCTATCACAAAATTGCATTTTATAACATTACAATTAACAAATTGCATATAACATGACAATAATCCTATAACAAAGAAACCACCATTTCTGTAAATATGGAAAACATGAACCACAACAATAAGCTATTAAAAAGCCTTCATACTGAATACATTATGGTTGGTTGGTTGGTTGGCTTACCCTGGCTAAAGGACTCCAGGGATCATCCAACAGTGTAGAAGCACTTGAACACTAAGGTACAAATGCATCAGATATGGATGAAAACGTTACGCTTGTGACCGTTTTTTATTAACCCGCCAAGTGGACAGCCACACTCCGACTTCAGAGAATTTTAGACTGATGATGTTATGCTATGAACTTGTCATGGCTTAAGACAATCCCACACAACCATTCAAGACCATAACAACATTTTGATCTAGCCTTGGCGATCTAGCCTATGTCAACTGGTCTGACACAACCTTATGCCAAGGCATCATTATGATTATGATAAAACATCATAACTACGAACACACACGCGCGGTGTTCCCACACACATGCACACATGGTTGCAACTACACAAAATGAAAAAAACCATGAAAGGCCGGGGTCATGGGGTAATGTCCCCCTGCAGCTGAAGAAAAATTGATTTATGAAGGTATTTCAGTTTGCTTTTTACATATATTTATACAAATGCTTATTTTAATGTGTTTGAAAAAATACAGTAGACACAAAGATCTTTTGTTTGACAAGTCTTAAAATCAGAAAAAAAAGGTTACTGGTTAAATTCAAAAACAGGAAATTCCTAACCATAAACTTGGCACCAATTTGATCATTTAAAATGTTCATTTACACACAAACCAAAAAACAGCTAAACATTCACAAGCAAATTTAATAAATCATCACAGTAGGGATCATAACAAAAGCAGAAATATTTGAACACTTCTGGTACAAAAATGCACCAGCTAGGGATGAGAACATTACATGGGTGACTGTTTTTGAATTACCCTGCCATGTGAGCAGCCACTCTCCGACTACTAACGATCATCACAGTTGAACCAAAGATTTAAGACTAAGATTAAAATTATAGCCCCGTCGATAACTAAGACCATGTCAGGGCTGTCACCACATTAAATCTTACCAGGTATTAAAATGGTGTTAAAAACACAAAGTAAAAACAAAATCAAAGTTTTTTTTGTTAAAATACTTTTGTTAAAAAACCATTAATCAATCACAAACTTAGCAAGTAAAAACATGACACGTCTAGCGTTAAAAACATCACAGTAGCTTACATCAAGTGAAATATATTAATCTCTTTTAAGAAATTAAAGATTGTGTCATGCGGAACATCACAGAAGTTGAACCAAAAAGGAATTCAAAACAATAACAAGATTTCTAACAATGTTCATATTCTTTATATCATAGTCACAGGAATAGTACAAGATTTGTTATGTTCATTGAATGTTTTCTTTTAGAACTAGTAGTAATAACATGGGACTGGCTCAAGCCTAAGCCTCGCAACTTGTAAACGTCCCTTCATTTAATCTTGTTTGCATAAAGCATGCCTTAAACATTTCTATTGTAAATCAATCATCATATTCCAAATATAGTTGGCTAAAATTTCCATCCTTGTCAAGGAGATTTTTTACATACCATTTGATTGTCATACTCAAGATTTCAATTTAAAAGATGAAATACAAAACTCAATTAGCAAATTTCTAATGTCTACATCAGCAACAAGATACTTCTAAATCCAAAAATCTGTATGTTTTAAAAAGTAAAGATAAAGCATTTAGCACCATGTTAATTTTGTTATATTTTATTCCAGAATGTTAACACAAAAACAGAGGGAAGCAGGTAGTTTTGGAAAGGAGGCTTGTGGTAAATGCATATATATAGTGCAATGTTCATAAAAGATTTTCAATACATTATGCATCATTATAGCCCAGGGAGAAAAAAATGAAAGTAAAACTATGATCTAAAAAGAGTGAGTGAGAGAGAGAGAGAGAGAGAGAGAGAGAGAGAGAGAGAGAGAGAGAGAGAGAGAGAGAGAGAGAGAGAGAGAATTTCAGAGATAGAGTATATTATTTATCAATCAATCAATATTCAATATCTGCACCCTCAACCATGCCTCAACACACACACACACACACACACACACCACAACACACACACTCACACACACACACACACACACACACACACACACTCTCTCAAACACAGAGCTTAACAAACAATTAGTGTAAAAGTAATAATAGTAAACAATGCATAAAACTATAGGTTATCCGTGTTCTTCTCTTTTTAAATGAAAAACAAAAAACTAACAAGAAAAGACAGTGCATACAAGCATCTCCAGCAACAAAGTAAAGTATGCAAATGTTGATAAAAAAACAACACAGAAAAGAAAATATATTGATTCATATGAATGCATTGGCATCAAGTACTCCAGCAACCCTTCACAACCAAAAGGAACAAAGATAGGCAGCCACCTTGATAATGAAGACTGTTGTACCAACAGAAACAAGACAGGATTATAGAAAATATGTACTCCGAAGAAATCAGAACTGCCAAGTGAAAATTAAAGGAGTACACAGGAACAAATGACCCGCCATTGAAAGCATATCCCAAAACACTGTCAGCATCTCTGAATAACACTGGTACCTTGATCAGTTGATGATATGGAGAGAAAGTCATCCTTCAAATCTATGCAAATGCAAGGTCTCCTGTGACAATGTCAGCAGCGAGAGCAAATTTTGACATGTTGAAGCGATCAGTATCATCATCATAGTTTTCTCCCTTTTCCCAATAAGCAACAACATAGAAGTTCTTTTTCTTCTTTTGAATTTCTTCAATCTTGCCATTGTACACTACGCAGGTTTGGGAGGCGTTGTCAAACCAGCGATGAAAGATTTCTCTTCCTGCTGCAGTGTCAGAGAGAACATCGGTCAAGCCCAAAAGAGAATTTTCATCAAGATCAGGAAATCTTTCTTTGATCTTCTCGATTTCCATGGTCTTGATCTCTTTTTCAACATCCCTTCGAGCCTTGTCCTCCTGCTTCTGTTTCTGCAGCCTTGCCCGTTTTGACAACTCCTTCCAGATCTGCGCAGTGTTTTTTCTATTTTCATCTCTTTTTTTAACAGCCAATTTGGGTACTAGCCGGATGACTTTCTCTCTATCCTCTTCACTCATGTGATCCAGGAAAGCCACTGTGCCATTTTTCTTGGCTCGCAGCTTTGAAGAAAGGTAGCAGAGAGTTGCACTGGGGGCCTTATGTTTAGCAGCACTGAACATCCCCATCATTTCTTCAGCATCAATGTTGTGTAGTCTTGCTGACGCCGACTCTTTCTTCAGCTCTTCGGTGATGTCAAGGCTGAAGTACCGTTGATATTGCCTGTCTATGACAGCAATGATGGCATCAAGGCACAGAGTGATCCTCTCCTTGACAAGTTGGGCAGACTGATCACCGGAGGCTGAGTAGCACTCGATTAGGGACTTCCAGACTTTGTCAGAGTCTTCAATCTCCTCCCCAAAGAAATCTGTTGTTCGCTTCAGAATAAACAGAGGATCCTTCGCACTTTCAACCAGACAATCGCGGACTTTTTGGACAGCAAGGATGCCTTCCAAGTGGTGAATCTGGTTCTGGGCTGAAGCGTAAAACTTCCTCATCCAAGGGCCTGTCAACAGTTTACCTAACATGCCCAGAACACAAAACTGAGCCACTGCCACTGGATGCGAGAAATCAGCAAAGAGGCTGCTTCTCAGCCCACCACAACCTTTTCCTCCCGCCAAGAATGTATGGAACAGGCTGTAATGTTTGATGAAAATTCCACAAATGTGAAAAAAGATGTGGAGCCTGTTTCCTCGGTAGCGAGGCAAAAGACCTGCCGGCAGACTCTGCTCATGTAGGAAGGTGGAGAAGCCTTTGGGGTCGCCTTTTGCGTCTCTGTAGCGAAGTTTGTCCATTTGAACGACAACGTTGGCTGCCATGCAGTCGTTGGCCTTCAAGGAACCCTCTTTGTTCTCCACAGACTTTAGGGCAGACCGACAACCACTGGCGATGGAATTGAGGGGGTGCAAGTGGCAGTTTAACTCATTGACAGTTTTGTCCCAAGACTGGCAGACCTTTTTGACAGTAGCGTGGTTGACTGCAGCTCTGTCCGACATGGTGTTGGACACATGACTGATGATGGTATCCCTGCATTCCTGATAGTCAGCCTGATGGAAAGCTGCATAAGTGGCTGCCAGACTGTCAACGCTGTTACAGATGTGCTGCTGATAATCAATGGCTGTGCCCCCAGGCAAGTCATCAATGGCGATGACTTGACAGCTATCTTTGGTTGTGAGGTGAACAACGTTGACATGCACCCCCTCTTGAGTGGTCGCATCAAACCCAAGGGTGATGTCCTCTTCCTGCATGGCAACCTCCGCAGACTGCAACTGAGACATGACCCCAAGTTCTCTCACCATCAGTTCCACAGAGTGTCGCTTAGGGATGCTGTCAAACTCAATGCCAAGACGATTAGCGATTGATGTCAGGAGACTGTCTACATTCAACGTCGGCACTTGGTTCATGATGCAGTCATATACCATGAGTCTCATTTTGGAAGAATATGTTTTTTGGTCTCTTTTGGAATGCATTTGATCAGAATGACTCATGGAAAGTTTTTGTTTCAAATTTTCAGTTTCTTCTTTTAAGATAGAATTTTCCAATTCAAGCACTTTAATCAAATCATTTTGCTCAGAATGTTTTTGTTTCAGATCACTGATGAGTTTGTCTTTTACTGAAAGTTGGTTAGAAATAGAATGCTGCATCTGCAAACTGTCCTGCCGACATTGTTTGTACGCAGTCTGTGACTGCAACAAGACTACTTTTTTGTCTCTTTCCTTGTCTTTCAGCTGTTTCTGGAGATGCTGTATGGACATGTCTCTCCTACTCAGCTTCTGGTTTAGGACCCTGATGGTGTTTGGGTACCCTTTTATTTTATTTTTTATGTTGGAGATTTTGTGCTGACAGCACACCTGCATGTTTCTGGCAGACCTAGAAACAAATTCCAAACGTTCTCGCAACTGTGCCTTAAGAGGCGTATCTGGAGCTCCCCTACGGTGACAAGTTGAGGGCACACCACATTGAGAACTAGAACTATCATTTGAAGTGCCTTGTTCAGGTGTGGACACTGATACTGTTTCTTGAGAAGTAGTGTTCACAGAAGCACAAGGCACTTCAAATGACATTTCCTCAGTTTCCACAAGTGGTTTTTTTCTTTCCACACCAACATTGTTTTGAGAACTCACTGATTTTCTATGATTGAACTTGAAGGTCTCGCTGCAGAGTTGTACAAACTTCTTTTTGTTATTTTCTCGGGCAAAGTCTTTAATTGTTTTCAATGTTCTGCCAACAATCCGACAGACCTGACGTGGGTCTGCCTGAATATTGAATCTGTCACTGACAGCACGGGCAACTTCTACAAAAGTCTTCTTATTTTGCATGTACATGAAAAGCACATGACCATTTTGACATTCTCTTTGTTCATTGTCCAAAGAAAAGTTTTCTAGAATGAAAGTACGACCAAAACCACTGTTCTGGATATTAGACATTTCAAAATGTTGATATTGTTATGGAAATTTAGCAAATTGTCAAAACTGGAATGCAATTTTAGAAATATCAGTGCCTATGTTACCCTGTGCAGATGAAATATTCAGGCAGGCAGTATAAATAAAGACAAATTTTAAACAAATCACCGTATTTTAAAGAATGTTTTAGGGGAAAAAAATTCACTCACGCACACACACAGATTAAAAAAAAAAGGAAAAAATGTAAAGACACAGCGAAAAACTACATATGTCCTGGTAGCTAAAATTAACAGATTAATTGATTAATATGTGCCGATTCTACAAGCCCCAAACAAAGTTCAGAGTACAGTGGAACCTCCCTTATAAGACCTTCAAAAATCTTCCAAAACGAGGTCTTACAAGGGAGGAAATTTTAATACTCACAAAAAAGGGAAATGTCTCAGAGAAGCAGGTCTTATATGGGAGGGTGTCTTATAATGGGGTCTTATAAGGGATGTTCCACTGTATTAACGATTTAAAGTTCAGAGTATTAAAGATTTAAAAAATAGCTTAACTACATCACATAATTACACTGTATAGGAATATTTTACATGGAATTTCTTTTACTTCCAATACAAGCTGGAGCACCCTGGCTCAACCGTCACACAACGCGGGAGCGTCCTTTGAGTGAAAATATCTATCCAAATACACAGTCCAAAAGAAAGTACTCGTGCTTCTTGGGCTTGTTAGTAACTCTACCACTAGAGGACAGTCCTTAAAACTAACAAAATCACTAGTTCATACTAATATTTATGCACATAACATGGTGAATTTGACTTCTCTACCAAATGAGCAATCAATACATGTGTGTGTAGATTGGCACAGTGGTAGGCGTTCGCTTCGCTCAAGTAAACCCGAGTTCGAACCTGGGTACAGGGGATTTTTTTCCTCTCACTATGCACTAGGCCTTAAAACTGATAAACTGAGGTCCCGTGTGCATGCACAGCAAAGTTAAAACCCAGTGGCTAACTAATACGTTGTCATTTGGGTCAAAATGTAATTTCTTCCTCATCAGAACAATCACATGCCAAAAAAAAAAAAAAAAAAAAAAATACGCGCCTCTGGCTGGACGCGCTCTCCAGGTGGGAGCAACCCGAATGAGACGCCTTGTACTATAAAGTACAAACAAATAATTTTTGGGGGGGGGGGGAAGACATTGCTTCCATAATAATAAAGTATTCAGTAATAATTAGTATACAGATCAGTTTTGCTTGTTTTAACTGTATGTTGTACTACATACAGAAAGAAAAAAGAAACATTAATAATATAACAAAAAAAATATTATTCAATTGCGTTTCGTTATAAACTAAAATGAAAACTAGCAGGCTAAAGGCTATTTAAAAGCCTATATGCTGTATATGATATGATGGTGAGGACTGGGGAGGATGAGTGCCGCGCTGAGAAATACAGCTCTGCAACAGAAGAAAGTGTAAATATTTAATTGAAAATGCCAATACGTCTATGCAGGCATGATTGTAATAAGACGACAAATTAAACACTTCTTAAAAATATAAAACATAAGTTACTACAGAGGAAAACATCTTATAAGACCTTCAAAAATTATCTAAAATGAGGTATTGTAAGAGAGGGGTCTTATAATGGATGTAATTTTTTATACTTACAAAGAAGGGCAATGTCTCAGAGAAATAGGTCTTATGTGGGAGGAAGTCTTATAATGGGAGGTCTTATTAGCGAGGTTCCCCTATATTAGATATAAAATGCTCAAACTGTACTTCAAAATTGAAATAAAAAAGAAATACAGTGAAACCCACTTTATTTCAAGTGCTTTGGGACCAGCAAATGACTTGAAATTATCTGAAGTTGAAATTATCCGAGTGCTCGGTTAATTTCAATTTTTTGCCTAATCTAACACAAAATTGAAATTAACCGAGCAAAGTTGAAATTGGAGGATTTTTTTTATCATGGATATTTTCACATTGATTTATGTGTTTATAAAGTGTACACTTGTATCTTGAGGCCTAGTAGTAGTAGTAGCAGTATTAGTAGTAGCAGTAGTATGAGGAGGAGGAAGCGCCGCCACTCCGAGGAGGAGGTCTAGTAGTAGTGGTAGTAGTAGTAATAGTAGTAGTAGTAAGAATAGTACTAGTACTAGTAGTAGTAGTAGTAGTAGTAGTAGTAGTAGTAGTAGTAGTAGTAGTAGTAGTAGCAGTAGTAGTAGTAGTAGTAGGAGGAGGAGGAGGAGGAGGTCTAGTAGTAGTAGTAGTATGAGTAGGAGGAGGAAGAGGAGAAGGAAGAGGCCTAGTTGTAGTAGTAGTAGTAGGAGGTCTAGTAGCAGACCTGGTTACTCTATGTCAGGAAGGGCATAATTCCGAAATGGACGATATAATATGTCAATTTATTAATGTATAAAATTTGGTAAATATATTATGTTGTAAAACTAAAATCGTCCTGCAAATTTAAAAAGTAACTCCTTGAAAATTAACTTAGCTGACTTAAATTAACCAATGTTTTGTAGAGCTGTTTCTTTATAACACGTGTAGCACGTGAATTTCGTAAACTTATTGGGTAACTCGCTCGACTGCTCACACAGCCAGCAGCCAGATAGGACACTGTCTGGTTGTGCACGGCACTGTGTCTGGCGATGTTGAAGTAGAAGGCTGCGCCATTTTTTTTAACAGTCGTTTTTTTAACCGGGTTTTTCGGAAGTCCGGTTAAAGTAAATTTTGGGTTGTTGTTTTGTAAGTTGCTAGGATTTAAAATAAGTGTACTTATTTAAAGGTTGTATTTCATTCATAAAGTTTAAATTGGGTTTCTAAATTTTGCAGGGTTTTCAAAATTGTAGGTTTTCTTTATTTATATTTGCGAAGACATTATGGTGTCTTAAAAATTGTATACTCTTTTTGAGAGAAAGTTACAGTTTCGGTGCTGGTGTGTTTGTCTAAAGTTCTAAGTTTTGTAAAGGCCAGTACATGGTTAAACACACTATTTTATAAACTAATCACGGAAAATTCTAATCCTGCGAAGATAGTTCAAGTAGGGCTAATGGAAATATTGACAGGCCTTTTCAGTTCCCTTGCAGGGCTGTAAATGTGAATGCCTAGTCCCCCCTTAAAATAACCTCACTTTTGGGTGGACCTTCGACCTGTGGAGCCGTAGAGAGGAAGGGATACTACTAACCCCTTTTTGTTGAGTGAACCTCCTTACTGTGGAGCCGGAGAGAGGAAGTGAGACCAGCCTCGCGCTTCTGAAGGAGCCGCTGGTTGAGTGTTGGTGCCAAGGACACCAACGGACCTGTAACGTTTGGGTGGAGAACGTTTGGGGAGGGGTGCAACCAAGTTTGTGACCTCGGTGGAGAAGACGGTGCTTCGCGGAGACAGATACTTTTTTAGTTTGTCACGAGGAACGGTGTGTTTGTAAAAAATATCCTGTCAGTGCCTGTCCCAAGACGAACATTTTTTTACTCATACAAAGGGACCAAACTTGTTCTTGTTTAGTTTAAGAATAAAGAGGTGATAATCGGAAAGTTGTGTTAGTGGGTTATCCAGTCCAAGTTAAATTCTCTTTTAAGAACGCGCGTGGATTTCGGAGTTGACAAAGTGTGTGAGGGATTTTGTTTCAGTTTTCTTTACACTCTGGGTCAGGGCCTTTCAAGAGAAGCAGCCTACTAGTTTTTGGACCTCTACTACTCTTCAAAACGATGAAAACAATGCACTAACTACTCATTTTCAGTGAATCATTGTTTTGATGGATTAATGAGGCACATTTTGACCCAAAACTACTCATTTCAGCTAACCAGACTACTAGAACTTGTGTAGGGGGGTAAACAGGGTCGGCCCAGTAGTAGTTCAAGGAGGAGGGGGAGGAGAAGGAAGAGGCCAAGTAGTAGTAGTAATAGCAATAGCAGCAGCAGAAGTAATAGTAGGTGGAGGCCTAGTAATGGAGTAGTTAGTAGTAGTGTAGTTGTTGGAAGTGGTGTAGCAGTAGTAGTAGTAGTAGGAGGAGGAGGAGGAGGAGGCCTAGTAGTAATTGTAGTAGTAGTAGTAGCAGCAGCAGAAGTAGTAGGAAGAGGAGGCCTGGTACTGTAAGAGTAGCAGTAGTAGGAGGCTGGAAAGTGAGTAGCATGAGGAGGAGGAAGATGAGGAGGTCTAGTGGTTTCAATGGTTCTGAAGGGGTGTACAAACCCTGTTATGTCTTAATATTATTATTAAAAAAACAACCACCATAAAACCGTTAACCTACTTTACTCATGGAAGAGGTCAAAGCTGACAATGGCCCCAGTGCTGCTGGTTTGAACCCCCATTTCCCTCGTTTCCTTGACCACAGCTTTGCACCAACTGTATGTAGCCTGAAGTTTAAGAAAAACAGCACATAAAATAATATTACTTACTTTACATTCAAGTAATTCTTAAAGACACACTGACCCAGCAAAATTAAGTCCCTTGATTTTTTTGGAACATGTGTGACCCACATACAAATGCCTAATTCAAATTGTGGTTACTCTTCAAAGTTATGTTTCATTTTGATTTTGGGGGGCATTTGCATGGGCCAAAAAAATCCAGGCTAAAAGTGAACACATTTGACACTTGATTTGTGGGTAACCAGAGTAAACTGTATGATGCGGTCTATGCAAAAAGATCTCTCTGATCTCTATCCATTTTAAAGAAAGAAAATTATTCGGGTCATGGTGTCTTTAATGAACACTGAATAGTGTACAGTGGCATTTATTGAACAGCATATTTCACAATACAATCGAATACAGCTAACTAAAAAAGATGAGCAACTAAAAAGAATGATAATTGTTTGGTCTTAGTTTAATCATGTTTATGCCAAGAAGCCTTCACATCAATGACATCAGTATCTTATCAGTTAATCAACCATATACATCTGCATTGTCAAAAATTTGGGACTTTACTGTTGTTGCACTGCCTCTGGGCATTGCCTCCATGATCGTTCCTACCATACTTAATTTTAATGTTTTAATGTCCCAAATGTATCTGTTCCAGACCAGAGGACGTTACTCAGAATTTCATTCGTTAACTGGGACTACGCTTACATGGCGTTGCCCTCTTCTTTTTTTTCTCTACAGTTACAGTTGAGTTTTGAAGGCTGATGTTGCTGCCACGGATGGAAGCAGGTTTAATAACCTTCATATACAAATATAATATAAAATTTCAGACCAGTCTATTTGGCATTTCAAGTATATCTAAAAGTATCAAACATTTTAATATGTCATCTTCTTTCTTCATAGCTACAGTAATTGTGTAAGGTAACCGCCCCTCCCCCCTCCCAGAGGTAGGTGTGTGTTGTGTGTGTGCTAGTGTTAAATTAGCCAGAGGCCCCAAACCAGCAGCATACTCACTTTTAAAAAGTCGGGTGTTGCCATGGAGTCCTCACCCTCAGACAAGGTCCCAGGCATAGGTGCTTTAGGGGTGTCCTGTGAGGTGCCCGGGCCCTCACTTTCAACTACAGCACTGGGCTCATTGAGTTGTGAGGTGCCCGGGTCCTCAGTTTCTGGTAAAGCCCATGGGTCCTGGGTTTCTGCAGTTGCCCAGTTAGGCAGCAACCTCTGGAACTGGAAATCATGAAAATAAACAAGTATTAGCATGGAGCATAAATCAATAAATTGTAGAGTACTGCATACAGGAAAACAGACTCAACAAAACAATATTACTATTTTTATTTTATTATTTTATATACAGATTTATGCATGTACAGACTGGTCAGGTCAGGTCAGGTCAGGTATTTGGACGACCAGGCCTTGCAGCCTCTCAATGCGTCCTTCCTTTTGGTTAGAGTTTGGCAATTGCTGTGGCGGTTTTTAGCATCCATATTGATGCACTAATCATGGATGTACTTTAACAGGGCAATTTTTGGATCACTGTCTAGGAGGTTTTTGAATTTGTTAGTATCTGAGGCCAGTTTAGTATGTGCAGGGAGGTTGTTCCAATATTGGGTGACTCTGTTAGAAAAAAAGTTTTTTCTAATGTTAGTTCTGCTGTACCTGGTTAGGATTTTAAGTTCACTATTACGGGTTCTTATTTCGTTAGACAAGTGAAACAAGCCTTTGTTAGTATTGTCAGTGCCTTGTTTAGACCTTTGCTTATTATTCCTTAACTTAATGAATAATGTTGTTGTTGTTTTTATTAGCGCACTTAATAAAGACATGTGATTGTCTAATGTTCAACATTATCTCAGTATCTGAAATTTTAAACTGATGGACACTTTTAAAAAGCAAAAGTGAACAAAATATTAAGTGATATCCCCGAAATATGCAGATGACCACCTGAAAACCATGGTACTAGTCCATTTACTTATTATAAATTTATATTTGTGATTAGAAAATAAAATTAACTTTGGTATAAAATTACCTTCAGGTAAGCAAATAAATGTGTGCTTATTAGTTACTAAGTCATAAGTCATAAGTTTCAATATTGTTCATTGGCATTGTACAACGCACATGGAAACTTGTCTTCCACTGTGTAAAATACAAATATTAAATAAAAGTATGAAACATAAATTTACATTAACAAATATGTGTAACTCTCACACCACACCCAATCATTCATCCACTCTCCGCTATTTTGCTCACTCATCATGCAACCCACCACCACTTCAGCCTTCATTTTTAACCCTTTCTTTTCTTTTTGCCTTCCTTTCCTCCTTTTTTGTTTATTCCTTTTCTCCTACCCCCCCCCCCCCCCCCCTTTTATTGTCTCCCCCCCCCCCTTTTCCCCTTTTTTTCCTACCCCCCCCCCCCCCCCCCCCCACCCACCCCTTTTATTTATTTAAATTATTTTTAGGTAGGCTTTTTCCCGCTCTCTTTCATCCTATTGTCTGTGTGTCTGACTAAGATGGACATTTCCAAGAGCCTTAAGTGTTGTTATTTGATACAAAAATGTCTGGGTTTCTGTGTGACCTAGTGCTTTGTGTACACATTCATACTCATGATACTGTGTGAAGCTGGTGTATGTGTGGGAGAGAGAGAGTGGAGGTAGTGTGTGCGTGCGCGCATACTCTCTCTCTCCCACACATACACCAGCTTCACACAGTATGAATGTGTCAGTACACAAGCACTAGGTCACACAGAAACCCAAACTAGTCTATATCAGTATATGTTCTGAAACCAGAATCAAAATATTAAGTTAGTTATGCATATGTCGCATATGTACGTGTGTGTGTGTGTGTGTGTGTGTGTGCGTGCGTGCGTGTATGTGTGTGTTTGCATGTCACATGCTGAATTGTCCAAATAGATCAGATGTGAAATCTGTAACATTTACTCACATGTAGCTGGGCAGGTCCTGTGCATGGCCTTGGCCCTTGAATGTCCTGAAAATATCAACATTAAGTGCAACAATCAAATAACAATGCCATTTAAAAAATAAAAACTGATACTAAAATAACAAAGTATGCAATCATTGAAAAGGGCTTATGGTTGAACAAATACATATTAATCAATGGAATCTGGAATGATGTACAAATACATACACACACAAACATTTTTTTGCTTCCAATTTTAAATTTAACCCTTTCATCGCCAACTTGCCTGTAACCCTTTCATCGCCAATTTTAGCACCACAGTGATTTAACACCTATGTCACTGAAAGGCATCAAATTGGGGTATATTATCCAAAGACCCTATTGTCTTAGTTTTGGGAAATAAGGACAGACCTTATTTTATATGTGTCACAGAAGAATCACCAATACTGCAGAAGGAATTTCTTCTCTACCCAGGTAAATTTAATGGCAATTTTTTGGCTGAAATATGGCTGGAGGTGAAAGGGTTAAAGCAACCTATCTATGAATAATGGCACATATAGTACTGTACACAAAAATTTTCTATTTAAATATAAGATTATAAAAAAGATCACAAAACAACAAGCATTTTTGTTAAGAAAATAAAGAAATTTTCGGCTTTATTTTACCAGTTAATAAAACTGAAAGCCTTCCTCAGCCATTGAGTCGACCAGGTTAATAAATCAAAAGAGAATGGTTACTAGGTGTATGAAATGGATGTTCTCTTCACTTTTTTTTTATGTTGTACAGTTCCGTGTTCATGATGTTGTGCAGAATGTACTAACCTTCATATGAATGATCTTACTGGGTTTTTTTATATTAGTATTACGCGGACAACATTGCACTGTATGAGTGTATGACAACATACACCTATACAGTGCAATGTTGTGCACAAGTAAAATTGGGAAAATTTTAATTATTTTAAAAGAAATGCTTTCTTTTCTTCATCTTTGTTTCCGAACCATCTGTTGTTTCTGACTGTGACTGCCTGACAAAATAGGGGTAGCTGCTATTCCAGCAGGCTGGGCTAAAGTTGGTTTTTTTGGTGGTAATTTTACTATATACATTTTTTGACAAATTAAGAAATAAACATAGACAAATTTAGATTTATACAAAACATAAACTTACATCATCAGAGGAAATGCTTTCATGACCTGCACCATACCAGCTCATTATGAATGTAATCTGAATGAATTTTAAAAAAAATGTCTACCGTAACCGCCAAGTTTATGAAAAATAAACAGTAACTTGTAATTTCTAATAGTTGATCAAGCAAATATGTAACTTCATTTGATTAACTCATTAATTAAGTCAAATTACCATGATTAATCTGACGTGTATCAACCATCAACCGTCAACCTGCTGATATGTCTTATCCCAAACGGTGTGTGTAGGTGAGTGCGTGCGTGCGTGTGTGTGTGTGTGAGTGAGAAGGCGCGAGAGAGAGTGGAGGGTGTGTTTTGCTGTTGTTGTTTTTTAGGGGGGGAGACAGCGCGGGGTGAGGGAGGGGGGAGGGGAAGGGGGTATATGTTCCCCGCATGTATTAATTTTAATGTTTTCTAATGATATCTTGTTCTTACGATGTCAAAGTTCTTTTTTATGTTTTAATCTTGTATGTCTCCTTTCTCTTCTTTCTTAAACCTGTTGGTTTTTATCTTTGTAATGGCGCCTGGAGCCTCGCGAGGGACAGGCGTCACTTTTTAAAATGAATTAAATTATTATTATTATTATTAAATTCATTGAACGGTGAATTTACATTTTATTTAGAAGCAGTATAGTAGTAGTAGATAGGGACAAAATAAGCTGTTAAGCTTTTTAGGTAACTATATCCTAAAAATTATTCATCAAAGCATCTAAGTATCTCAACATAATTTGTAGATTTGTCCAGATTGTTTTTGAAATAATTTGCAAGTGCCAAACATATATTACAAAATTACCGGTAATAAAACTGAAACGATCAGTAACACCATGGCAGTTTTCAAATTATTTCCTTGACAGTATGAGATAAAATAATGTGAAAAAATGTAAAACTTAGCCAAACATTAAAAGCATAAATTACAACCACCACCACTTCAAAAGTTATTAATATTAACAATGCAGAATACTAATACTGATTATTTCAATAAATCAATAATTTATTTAGCAATGCTCTCCCACCAGTGCTCCTTTTACCATCCCCACCACCACCCCTACCCATATGATGCAGAGGTCCGGATTAGTGTGACCTGCCTGGCTGGGTTTGGTTGTAGCTTAAATCACCACTCTGTGGCATTATATTTTTGAAGTTAGGGACAGCACATCTTAAAAACAAAACAAAAGCAAAGCCTTTTCTAATCTTAGTGACCTGCCCAGCCACCGTCCGTTCAGCTGGACACCAACAGCAACCAAATCTAGCCCTAAGTTTGGTTTGTAAGGATGAGTGTGGGTGGGTTGATGGGGGGATAAATGGGGCTTGGAAGGGGAGGGGTGCTAGAGCAGGGTGTGTGTGTGTGTGTGTGTGTGTGATTTATTTCAGGGCTGGGGTCTGTTGGAGGAGGGTCTTGAACTTGAAGTCCTCCACTGACCCAGTGTAAACAACTTTGTTCTCTAATTCCAATCCCGGATGTGTCAAAGTATTGATAGGTTGTTTTTGGTTTTTCAAAAGTTGCTCTCCTCAACCAAGGATTTTGCCCACTAGACTTCTGTAAATAATACAC
Source organism: Phymorhynchus buccinoides (assembly GCA_017654935.2). Lineage (NCBI taxonomy): Eukaryota > Metazoa > Mollusca > Gastropoda > Neogastropoda > Raphitomidae > Phymorhynchus > Phymorhynchus buccinoides. The sequence goes on along the minus strand of CM065708.1, from coordinate 27,328,952 downwards.
TCAGGTACAAAAATGACTTCAGAATTTCTTCACTGTCCTTTCATGTTTATTTGAACTTCTGCACAGCTGGGAGGTTTTTATATTTTGTTTTAGATCACCATTAGATATAATCAACAGTAACAAGAAAGATTTAACGGCTAACTAAAACTCAGATTCAGCAATGAACTCTGCTCTTTTTTCCATTCACTGATTCAGAAAAAAGTAGATCTACCATTTGAAACTTGTAAAACGTCTGCACAACTCACCGTATCAGCTCAGCTCGCCTCCAAGTTCAACAGTTCCGTAGTCAAAACTTCTTCTATGGCTCGAGTGAAAAAAAATTCTTGCACGGTATCTGCAATGTCGGCAATGAAGTTTTCTCATAACGATAAATCGTCATCAGTTAACGAGTCACCATGTCAACAACCCAGGAAATTTGTTTATCGGCCTTCACTTTGACCCATCAGGGTCATTTCCGGTTCGCCTTTTTCAGTCTGATACTGTGCATGCCACAACCGCGACTCAAATTTTTGCGCGTTTTGTCCCGAATCCAGACACAAGTTTTCAGAGATCAAATCCAGGGAAGTAACTTCTTACTAGCTAGAATAGAAGCTCGTCACTAAAGTAGCGGACCTACATTACATCTAATGTAAGTTCCTGAAGCTCGTAAATGCACCTATTAGGCTAGGTGTAGGTCACAGTCAAAGATACTAGTCCTATCTACCATGAAATGCTTCGTTTAAAAGTATCAAATCAATGGCGTCGTCATATGTTCACTTCTGGTTTCTTGGTGTGTGGTGTAATGGCGCATGCGTAAGCCAGTCTAGGCGGGGACGTCCCTGAATTTAATCTAGACCTTACTTTTGACTTGTAAGCTTGGATTTCCAGTATCATCGAGGCAACAACAACCATGGTCATATGCTCCTCATTTCTACCACCACTTTCTTTAGTAGCCTCACTGGCAACATCACTCTTCATCTTACTGTTTTTATTCAGAAAAAAATCGATTACAATTAAGCTAATTTGCAGGGTCTCCTATCTCACTATCTACCCTATCTTTGCTGACTTTTTGTTCTTTTTCGTACTAGACCCCTAAAGTGCAGAGCAGAATCTTCAGCGGGTGAAGTTGGCTGCCTAATGCGAAGAAGAAGAGTCGTCTCCAGCAGACCAGTGTAGCGTCACAACTAACCTAATTTTATCAACCTGACGTCAGAAAACTACGTCGGCTGTGACACTAAAGTTTCTAACCTAATGTAGATTGGTCCTGTTCCGCCATAACCTTTGTCATAAGAACCAGCTGACAGTGATCAAGGTGTTTTTGCAATTTACCTATCTAGACACTATTATCATCAATAATGTACTGATCTGGCAACATGCAAATAATGACACGCGATTGGTATGTGGGTCAACAGGGCTTGATCCAGAGAGTTGGTGAGTGGTGTGTGTGGGTGTGGACGGGTGGGGCGTCCATACCCCCCCCCCC
>CM065708.1:27283441-27326990 GCA_017654935.2 Phymorhynchus buccinoides | reverse complement strand
TGAGAAAATAACAAATAGCTTTTTCTCTTGTGTAACGACATGTTCATTAGAGCGGGTGGACCTTAAATTATGAGCAGGAAAAATGATTCTGTCACATGCTTTTAAAATCGTAATACGCCGCCCGCCGGCCGATCCACAGTGATCTGTCTGAAATATGAAATTTCAGCTTGAAGCGGAAATGAGAATATGTACAACCTCCACGACTATCTTTTAAAGGTAGAAATAATCGCGCGACAAGAAGAATTCTTCTTTTTTCCAGATTGGCCCGCTTGCAACTCGAAAATTTAGTATTTTTTTGATTAGCTTATTTAAACAAAGGACGGAACTCTGTTCAGACTGGCACAAATTAACCTCGTCGCTATCATTCACATGTCACTTTTTTTGTAATCCTCACTGGCAAACTTACTGTTTTTTTTTTCCTCAGAAAAAATCCGATTGCCTTGCTACCATCTGGTAGGCTAAAGCCATTTTGCAGTAGGGTCTCAGCCTGTCTTAGTTGTCATCACAACTAACATCAAATTATCTCATTTTGTTAATCTACGGTCAGACAAATGACGTCGGGTGTTGCCGAAAGTTTCTAAGCTTTTTTAAAAAAAAAATGTAAGATTTGTCCCTTTTCCACCACAATATACCTTTTAGGTGACATTTATGGTAGAAATAATTCTTTCACTGACCTACAATACCCCGCGGGACGATGTTCCATTGTCACAGAATTCGATGAAATGCAAAATAATGAATTTTACTATTATTAACCTCCAACTAGCACATCATGAACATTGACTTCTTTAACGAACTAATTTCGTTCGCCCCGAAAAAGGGGAGTTTAAAAACAAACCCTCCGTTTTCAAAAAACATTAAGCTCCCCTTGTGTTTTAGTGCAGATCTATTCTTTAAATTATTTTTTCGATTGTAGAGCGTTGCATTTTTTTCTTAATCATGTAATACATTAAAATCACCAATGAAACTGTTAGAACTGAAACGGTCCACCTTACGAAACCTTACCTATTGGTATTTCAAACTGTCAACAAAACCTTGTCTCATTAAGTCGATCTTCCACTACCGACGGTTTGTATTTTTGCTTGGAAGTATTCAAACCGCAAGCCGTTTAACATTGCAGATCAGTGGTTACCAGCTACAACCTATCTTTTGTTAAAAATCGTGACTTTCCTGGGTTCCACTGCCTCCGGGCATTACCTCCCGTATTGTTGTCCCACCATCTTTGTATTTACAATGTCCCATATGTTCCCCTGTTCCAGACCGAGAGACTTAAAGCAACCTTTTTCATTCATTACATTGCAAGATCTTATTCGCCTACTTTTTTTTCGCTTCTAGATCTAATAGTCGAAACCCCCTTGTAATATATCCATTGCCTCATCTCAATCTGAAGCTAGACGACACATAAAACGTATTCGATAAATCATGCAGTTGTTAGATTGGGCCTTAACCATCTACTACAGGTTATACGATATAGCATAATAAAAGCTTTATTGCAATTTGATTTTTAAGAATGATGAAAATCATGCTAAAACACTGTCTTTAGAGAATGAGCGATTACACGTAGAGGGCTTTTACAATTGCTTTTGGTGATGCATCTTTGGAGATTTGTTGGCTTTTGGATATTATTATCAATATCAACATTCAAAAAGCTCTTTGGGCTAGAAGATTGGAGGCAGAGCCAATCACTTTGCTCTGTGGACACAACTCTCTCCTCGCACCTCCTCTTTCTTCCTGTCTCCCCCCCCCTAACACCACACACACACACCTCACTGTCCTCTCTAATCTTACACACACATACATATACACATGCATGTGCACACACACATACGCAGTCACACACCCTCCCCGTGCGTACGTTAGGCAGGGGTTATTTTGATAGCTTTTATAAATTTTATCTGTGGGACAGATGTTTTTTCTCATTTTATTGTATCTTGTAACACATGTATGCAACGAATATTCTCCATTACTCATATTTACGCAATCAGTTAGGCCTGCTTGGAAACATGTATCATACTAATAAATATAGTTAATTTGAAATATAAAATATTGATATGTTTATGTCCCTAAACTCAAGGCAGATTACAAAACCTCGTTGTCAGAACTACTGAGATCCGAACTGCAAACTTCATAATATAAAATAATCCATGGCGAGTATTACTCAGAGGTACTAGTTATCCTTACAGGCATTACTCAGTAAAACAATTAACCCAAAAAACTCACATCAATTATCCACAGAACAAGTTATATATCCCCCCCCCCCCCTTTTTTTGTTTTGTTTTTGTTTCCAGTCTAATATCACCATTGTTGTGAACAGACTTTCAATTAAATCAATCAAATCAAATCAAATCCCCAACAATAGAGTTGATGTCTTATCAGTTCCTCAGTACAGGCACTTTGCTGTAAACTGAAACTGATAATTCAGACACAACAGCTTTCTGATAAACATCTGATGATACCTCTACATCACACCTTTTTTTTAGGTTGAAGTCTCGTGCAAAGACCATTTGTCTCTACTGTGTGTATAAAATATAATAATATAATTATATTCCCCTTCCTCTGATAATTAAGGGGGAAAACAGGGAGTAAAGGAGACCACATGTGGGCTGTTGCTGCAGAACCCCAGTCATGGCAAAAAATGTCAGGGGGCCGATCGGAGGGGGGGGGGGGGGGGGGGGGGTCCTGGGTTTCTGGACACCCCCCCCCCCCTCTCCTGGTCTGCATGTACCTTTAAGGAAAAAAAGTTAAACAATTGCTCAATTGTTTTCTTTAATAATAGCCTGAATTGCACAAACGTCCGACGGGGCTTCGCCCCCTGGGCCCCCACAAGGCCACTACACCTTAATCCAGGACCTATGCAGCTCCCTGGACTCCCCCCCCCCCCTTACGAATCATTTGGTCCGCCCCCTGGCTGTTTGCGTGTGTGTGTGTGTGCACGCGCGTGTGTGATGTGTGTGTGCGCGTGTGCATGCATGCGTGCGTGCATGCGTGTATGCCTACGCGCCCCGTGCGCGTTGTGTGATCAATGTGTGTTTCTCTGTGTGTGTGGAAAGGGGAGGGGGGGGGGGGAGAAAAGGTACATGTATGTGTGTGGGGTGTGTGAGGTGGGGGTGAACCATTATACCTTTATTTTGCAATAGCTGGGCAAGACAAATCCAGCTAGCGAAGCACTTTTTGAGTCCAAACCCCGACCGGCACAGCTTCCGTTCATTTACCATTAGTTTGAGCTATGGTCCCCTCGTTAAAAATTAGAAAGAGCCCCCTCTTGAAAGATACCAAGGAGGGAGCTGTTCCTAAAGTTTCCAGGATTCAAACTCTTCTCTCCAGACTACCCTCCCTCTCTCCCGAAATAGGCCCAATGACTGTGTCCGCACAAATGAGAAACAGAGACAGGTAAAAAGACAGAGAGAAAGAAAATACACAGGCAGATTAATAGAACATTCCTCAATAAGTGGTTTGTGTGTGTGTGCTTTTTGTGTGTGTGTGTGTGTGTGTGTGTGGCGTGTGTGCTTCATTGTGTGTGGTGTGTGACATGGTATGTGTGTGTTGTGTGCGTGTGCGTGTGTGTATTGCAGGCAGTTCCTTCCTAACCAACCTCAATTATGCATTCACTGGTGTACCAACTGTCCGTTTTCAGGTAGGTAATAGAAGGCTTCTATTAACAAGGTTTTACGTCCTCATAGCAGTTGCTTCAATACGTTTGTCTTCTTTACGAACACTCTATCCAACTGTACTCGAGCGTAAAAGTTTTATTGCGTCATGTTGAACATTAATAGGTCTAAAGCATTAGGATCAGGACAGAAGTAGATCTAGTCTAGAAGCAAAACGAAAAGTAGGCGTAAGTTTATGTAGTGTGATACGGTTGCGTTTGAATACGTTACTATAAATAGACATGCAATGAGATGTAGGTCTCACAATTAATACTACTTGATAGAAAAATATCAATAGGATATGAATTTGAAGTCTCAGTTTTTAGTTTGTACACCTTTTAAAAGTAAATGAAATCTATTTCAACGATTTAAAACATCAACATTTATTATTTCACAAGAAGTAATGATTTCAAGAATAGATCTACATTCAAAATAAAGGGGGAGCTTACTATCTCGAGCAGTGTATTATGTTATATCCCTTGGTGGGAACGAAATAGTTCATTTTTAAAACATCAAGTTCATATTATTGTACCCTAGTTGGAGTTTAATAATAGTAAAACTACACTCTTAAGGCATTCAGCAAAAACTCTATGACAATGGAACATAGTCCCCTGGGGGGTTGTACCTAAATCGATAAGATCTAAGAGAGATAGAAGCTCGTAGAGTGCCACCTATTTGTCATAAAACCAGCTGGCAGTGATCAAGGTTTCTTTGCAATAGACACCATTTATATAGACACCATTTTCAATCAATAATATACTGATCTGCAAATATGACAAATGACAAGCCGGTTTGGTATGTGGAGTGATACAGGGCCGGAGGTGTGTGTTGGGGGGGTGGGGGGGGGGGGGGGGGGGGGGGGGGGGGGGGGGGGGGGGGGGGGGGGGGGGGGGGGGGGGGTGGGGGGGGGGGGGGGGGGGGGGGGGGGCGGGGGGGGGGGGGGGGGGGGGGGGGGGGGGTGGGGGGGGGGGGGGGGGGGGGGGGGGGGGGGGGGGGGGGGCGGGGGGGGGGGGGGGGGGGGGGGGGGGGGGGTGGGGGGGTGGGGGGTGGGTGGGGTGGGGGGGGGGGGGGGGGGGGGTGAGGTGGGGGGGGGGGGGGGGGGGGGGGGGGGGGGGGGGGGGGGGGGGGGGGGGGTGGGGGGGGGTGGGGGGGGGGGGGGGGGGGGGGGGGGGGGGGGGGGGGGGGGGGGGGGGGGGGGGGGGGGGGGGGGGGGGGGCGGGGGGGGGGGGGGGGGGGGGGGGGGGGGGGGGGGGGGGGGGGGGGGGGGGGGGGGGGGGGGGGGGGGGGGGGGGGGGGGGGGGGGGGGGGGGGGGGGGGGGGGGGGGGGGGGGGGGGGGGGGGGGGGGGGGGGGGGGGGGGGGGGGGGGGGGGGGGGGGGGGGGGGGGGAGGGGGGGGGGGGGGGGGGGGGGGGGGGGGGGGGGGGGGGGGGGGGGGGGGGGGAGGGGGGGGGGGGGGGGGGGGGGGGGGGGGGGGGGGGGGGGGGGGGGGGGGGGGGGGGGGGGGGGGGGGGGGGGGGGGGGGGCGGGGGGGGGGGGGGGGGGGGGGGGGGGGGGGGGGGGGGGGGGGGGGGGCAAAGCCCCTCTCTATCTCTGTCTCTGTCTCTCTCTGGAAGAAAGAGTTGTGTTTCTAACGACAAAGTCGCCACCAGGGGACATTTAGCGCACACTGTATCCACGCGTTATCCCTTTGAAAGTGGAGGAGAATCTCATACGTAAAGTGTGTGGTGTGGTGTGTGTAGGTGGGAGGCGGTAGTCCTTTGAGGGAAATCCTTATATTTTGAGACAGGGAGAGAGACAGAGAAGTGAGTGAGAGGAGAGAGAGAGAGAGAGAGAGAGGAGAGGAGGAGAGAGAGAAGAGAGAGAGAGAGTGTGTTACAGATAGACCTGAGAAGCACTTACTGCAAAGCTTTTTTCTCACACCCGGTCACCGTGCTGGCATCATCGCCTGCGTTGCAATTCATGAAGCCTGTATACCCTGTACACAACAAGAGCCGGAGTACGAGTTAACACAGGCAGTAGGTTATTATATTCAGTGAATCTTTACAAGTAGCCGTAGTTTATCACTATTCTAAAGGGGCCTCCTGATGGATGGATTTTTGCAAGAAAACACGTCGAGATCACCATAAAGACAGCCTTTTCAAGGATCAAAACACGTCATTTTGGCTCATGAATTTTCCTAAACTCAAACCGTTCCAACGGGCGATGCACTCCTGTTTGTAGTTTCCCGGAGAGAGAAGCTTTTGGACGGGTGGGTGGAAGCCACTTGAGTGTTGAAGCTTTTTCTCCTTCTTGTAGTGCGTAAAAAAAGACTTCATTGAAAGAATCTGACGTCTCAGCCATCCGCCACGGAGAAACGCCGATTTGACTTTCTAGGAACCCAAGCACAGTGTATGTTGCGATCTCTGCAAAGGGGTGTTTTTCCTGGTGATGTCCGGCGTGTTTTCTTGCAAAAAACTCATCCAACACGGTGCCCCTTTGAACACCACTAATATTGATTGATGTCATATGTACAACAAGCATTTCTAACCATGTTTTTCTAACAAGGCACTGACTCCCCTCATCCATCCTTCTACACCTCTCAGCCACCCTCAGAAATGTAAGGACAAGCATCCCCCCCTTCTCATCAATTCCTGCGACTTCGTAAGGATTTGCAGTGACGACCCGGACTTCCAGCTGCCAGCTGAACAGATGACGAGAATTCTTCTTAAGCAAACGTCATAACCTCAAGCACTGTTTAGCTGCCCTGAGTCGTGCTCATGCCATTCCCGAAGTCAGGCCCTGACCTCAGCTGCCGTTCTGCTGACCCAGGCAGACGGCACAGTGGGCTGTGCTCCACCTCCACCCCCACATCCTCCCTGTCCGCAACATTATCCTCAGCACTTTCTCTCCTTCAACTGAAAGAAAACTTTTCCCAGCCACCCTGATAAGCCTTCAAGAAGAGACACCAACCTGAGAAACCACCTGCTCCGTGCTTTCTGTCCCCGCAAGTGAGACACTGCCTTTGGGCACACCCCGTAGCGCCCGTAAAGGGGATGCCAAGACATGCCCATTCATTCGTACCCTAGGGGGTTTCTTTCCTTGGAAAATAAACTGACGCTTTGACTGACTGGCTGCACCCACATTACTGGCCCATCGTTTCGGTTCAGGGTTCGAGCCAGCTTTGAACTGCCAGTCAGAAGACTTGGGTGTTTGTGTGTGTAAGGGTTGGTGGAGATTTTCATCCACCGTACACTGTGGCTCCACGAAAGACACTGGTGAGACGTACCGCAGTCTCAACGACCGGTTTTCAGAGCACCTTCGCTCAGTGCGGCTGGGCTACGAAGATAAGGTGGGCTCGCACTTCAACAGCCCCCTGGAAATAAAAACCTTGAACCTTGAACCTTGAACCTACCATACCTTCACCCATGCAAGAGTGGCTGCTGTTTGGCAGAACAGAACCAGTGGGCTCTACCCCCTCTTCATGGAGTCGTTCATCATCGCCAGACTCGGCACCCTTGCCCCTGCTGGCCTCAACACCCGAGAGTGACAGCAGCTGAGCTCCAGCCCCCCCCCCCCCCCCCCCCTCTTTCTGTACTAACATTTTCTTCTTTCACGTTCAATCCTTTAATTATTTATTTATTTTCTTTTTTACTTGTTTATTCACATCTTTTTTTTTTAAATCTTAATATATTTAAAAAAAAATGAAACAGACTGCAACTTCACTGAAACATACAACAAACAAACAACTACACAACAAGTGCAAAGTGACGTTATTTTATTCACAAGAGACAAAAGGAAAACTACTGGATATTCGGCGAATGCGCCTTTATCAAAACAGACAAACAATTAAACAGCAAACATCAAATATAGCAAAAGGAGCAAAAAGTAGGCAACAGAAGGAGCAAAAAACCATCAAAACCATCAAGATCAAAATAAAAACAACACTTCCCCTCTACAGTCCAACGCGTGGTCTTCAGATTGCAAAAACAAAAAATACTTTGTCTTCTGTCAGAAAGACTGACATTGTCAGTAGGTAACAGGGGACAGGGACTGTGCACAGGAGGTCGCTTTCATCACATTGTTGACGTGTGCGTAGTTGGTTTTAATATTGGTCCTAGTTCAATCTTTGGTGATTGTTTTCAACACACGGAGTGTAGTTCCTTCCATCTCTTCGTCGCGTGTTTCTTGGATGTGAGTGGTAGTTACCATCGTCTCGTTGACGCATGTTTCTTAAAAGTGAGTTGTTGTTGGCTTACTCTGGTTAAAAAACTCCAGGGATCATCCCAACAACAGAAGTATTTTGAACACTGTGGTATAAATGCATCATTATATGTGACCGTTTTTTTGATTACCCAGCCACGTGAGCATTCACACTCCGTCTTCAGGGGGGTTAAAAGTGAGTAATAGTTCCCAAGACCTCGTTGACATGTGCTTCCTGTGCGTGATTGGTCATCCTCATCGTCTCGTTGACGTGAGTTTTGTTGACGTGGGTATTCATCTCCATCATGCTGTTGATGTGATTTGCATTGACATAGATTGTCATCTTCATCATCTCGTTGACGTGATTTTTGTTGAAGTGAGTATTCATCTCCATGACGTGATTTGCGTTGACATAGATTGTTAACTCCATCATCTCGTTGACGTGATTTTTGTTGAAGTGAGTATTCATCTCCATGACGTGATTTGCGTTGACATAGATTGTTAACTCCATCATCTCGTTGACGTGATTTTTGTTGAAGTGAGTATTCATCTCCATGACGTGATTTGCGTTGACATAGATTGTTAACTCCATCATCTCGTTGACGTGATTTTTGTTGAAGTGAGTATTCATCTCCATGACGTGATTTGCGTTGACATAGATTGTTAACTCCATCATCTCGTTGACGTGATTTTTGTTGAAGTGAGTATTCATCTCCATGACGTGATTTGCGTCGACATAGATTGTCAACTCCGTCATCTCGTTGACGTGATTTTTTAAAGTCGGTATTCATCTCCATCATCTCCTTGACGTGGGTATTCATCTCCATCATTCGCTGACGTGATTTTCGTTGACGTTGGTATTCATCTATCTTGTGTGTTGTCCTTTTGTGCGTCGGTGTTATTGTCAGTGTGCACATCAGTCTCATTGATGTTCTGTTCAGCGCTGTCTTTTTTGTATTTTGGGTGGGGGGAGCGGGGAGGATCTCGGGGTTTTGTTTTGTTCATCTTACTGAATTTTTGGGGAGACTGATCATGTGTGTGCGTATCTGCGCCGCGCGCGCGTGTGTGTGTATCTTCTTACTGTGGTGTGGTGTGTTTTTGTGTGTGTGTGGGTGTGGTGTGTGTGTGCTTATGTAATGGCCGTGTGCGAGTATTTTGTGGTGCTTCTTTGTTTAAGCAAGTAAACACTCAAGAAGCAAACACTCAGCAACGTCAAGGTTTTCATAGTATGTCTTTCAATTTTCCAGTGAATTCTGACTTGGCATAGCAAATCCAACCAACCTGTGCTTGTCTACGATCTTGTTTATTGTTGTAGGCCAGGGCCTGTATTCACGTTGAGATAGCATGATGCTAACTTAGAAGCTCTTCCAATGTCCTATAGGATTTAATAGGACTTTTGGGAAGAGCTTCTAAGTTAGCATCATGATAAGTCTCATGCTATCTCAACGTGAATACAGGCCCAGGTCTTCTATTAATCCCCTTTGTTTACAAATTAGTGTAGGCTACTTCCATAATATTCTCTTATGAGTGACAGGGATCGGAATGGCTCTTGCTCCCCCTCCCCCCCCCCCCCACCCCCCCCCCCCCCCCCCCAAGACACATGCGTTGCAGAGGACTCCAAGACACAAACAGACATCACACATAAAGACACAGAGGACACAAGGCACATAAATGACAGACAGGCACAGAAAGGGATAGGATAGGAACAACAGACACAAACAAAACGGTATATAATTTATACAGCAGACAGACAGACACACAGACAGGATGCATTAAAACCGACATGTGGAGGCAACAAGGCGTGCAAGCAAGTGAAAGACAAAGAGTGACTGATACAAGACAGACAGACAGACAGACAGACAAACACTGCTCTTACTGCACTCATTATAAGAACACACGGCCCCTTTGCCGTGACAGTAGGCTATTTCACTGCGATCGCCACCACAACGTGCCTTGTGTTCCAGCGCTGACGCACACGCACACGCACACACACACGCACACGCACACACACACGCACGCACACAAACATACAGGCACACGCACACACACAAACGCACGCAGCACAGATGCAATCCACAAACTCGCCCAGATTAAAAAAAACAAATTTTGTTGCTAATGTTTTTGTATTTGATTATGTGTACATCAGTGGATACTGGTTGTTTGGGTCTTCGTACCAAAAACATGTCATAACGATAATGAATTTTGCTCTTTGCACAAAACGAACATATTTACCAAAACATGTTATTTGAGAAACACTGCATCATCATCATCAAACTGTATCTAACTGATAAAAACAACAACCATTGAGACACAATCACCAATACAACAGAAATGTTAACAATAATGTGTTTGTAACACAGCCCACAGACACCTACCTTATATTTTTAATTAGCAGCAAAGTATGTCACAATGTTTCAATGGCCATTACACTCCTGCCTTGTTTCTGTTCCACAAAATAATGTACAAATATATACCATCTCCTCCTCCTCCTGCCCCAACTTTTTCTACTAAGGAAATGCTTTCCAACAAATTATTACCTTCTCCAATGCTTTCATTGTTGTAGGGTGGTACATAATATGGAGATGAAGGGTTTCCATTGACAAATTTCCGTTGACAAATTATGACCTAAAGGTATCACCCTGAACAACAAGACCCCTAGCACTTTTCCTTCACCACTAAAATGCTTGCAATGTTGTAGGGTGGCTCTTGGGATGGAGCTGAAAGGTTTCCGTTGACAAATTATGACCTAAAGGTATCACTCTGAACAACAAGACCCCTAGCACTTTTCCTTCACCACTAAAATGCTTGCAATGTTGTAGGGTGGCTCTTGGGATGGAGCTGAAAGGTTTCCGTTGACAAATTATGACCTAAAGGTATCACTCTGAACAACAAGACCCCTAGCACTTTTCCTTCACCACTAAAATGCTTCAATGTTGTAGCGTGGCTCTTGGTATGGAGCTGAAAGGTTTCCGTTGACAAATTATGACCTAAAGGTATCACCCTGAACAACAAGACCCCTAGCACTTTTCCTTCACCACTAAAATGCTTGCAATGTTGTAGGGTGGCTCTTGGGATGGAGCTGAAAGGTTTCCGTTGACAAATTATGACCTAAAGGTATCACCCTGAACAACAAGACCCCTAGCACTTTTCCTTCACCACTAAAATGCTTGCAATGTTGTAGGGTGGCTCTTGGGATGGAGCTGAAAGGTTTCCGTTGACAAATTATGACCTAAAGGTATCACCCTGAACAACAAGACCCCTAGCACTTTTCCTTCACCACTAAAATGCTTGCAATGTTGTAGCGTGGCTCTTGGTATGGAGCTGAAAGGTTTCCGTTGACAAATTATGACCTAAAGGTATCACCCTGAACAACAAGACCCCTAGCACTTTTCCTTCACCACTAAAATGCTTGCAATGTTGTAGCGTGGCTCTTGGTATGAAGCTGAAAGGTTTCCGTTGACAAATTATGACCTAAAGGTATCACTGCTGAACAACAAGACCCCTAGCACTTTTCCTTCACACTAAAATGCTTGCAATGTTGTAGCGTGGCTCTTGGTATAGCTGAAAGGTTTCCGTTGACAAATTATGACCTAAAGGTATCACTCTGAACAACAAGACCCCTAGCACTTTTCCTTCACCACTAAAATGCTTGCAATGTTGTAGCGTGGCTCTTGGTATGGAGCTGAAAGGTTTCCGTTGACAAATTGTAACCCGAAAGCATCACCGTGTACTACGGCAATACACCTAACACTTTCCCGTCCCCACTGTTCTCGAAACTCCTGCATACAATCACATTTTGCTGCTGTCCTATCGTCTGGGATTTCCCATGCCGCCCATCCCATGTTCAAACACACCACCACACATGTGGCAAACCTGACCCAAAACAAACAGTCCTCAGTGCGCATATCTATGAGAGCTCGTGAAGAAGCTAACCACCAGAGGAGACACTGCACTACTGCTGATTTATTTCAATGGAGTTTAGTGGAGCCTGTCCTGAGCAGAACACCACCTATTAAGCCCCTTCTTACAACAATAATGTTTTAGTTTTACAAAACCAACGTGAGTGAAGTCCTTGGCACACTTCCAAGAACAACAAGCTGATCCCGTTGACTTAAACCTGAACGCACCAAGGGCACAGGCTGGACTGGTCATAGAAACTGAGGTCACTGTGAGAGCAGGGCATACAAAGCGATAGAATTTGAAACACTGTTTATAATTGTAGAGGTGAGGATAATAATGATGACCAACATTCGGTGGTGTTCCTTTCTAATTTAAGACTACATGACAGGGCTGTAATCTACGTTTTCTTTTATAATGATATCCAGGTGTGAACCAGACTCTGGAAATACAGACACAACAGGCAGTGTTGGTCAGGAAATTAAAGCAACTCTCTTAGAATCGCACCTGGTAAGTGGATGAAATTCAACATGGAGTCCATTGCAAATTCACTCTGAGTAGGATTTGGTCCAGGACAAAGACAAAAACAAGAAACAAACTAGCAAAAACAACAACTTCTTCTTCTTCTGCGTTCCCAGGCCATATGGCCATAATGGGTAAGGTACATGTGTGTCCGGTTTTCACTGGTCTCCCCGCTACGTACGGCCGACACATTCTGATTTCGGGGGAGCTCAAATGAGAAAAATTATTTGGAAGATTTTTTTCAAAAAAGGCAGGAGAATGGGGCCAATAAGTCAGAAAGATAGCAGATGATAGAAAGCAAAGCGAAAACACAGAGTCAAAGAAAGTGGCAAATTAAAGAAAGTTACAAGCACAACAACAACAACAATAAACCCTAGTCTCTGACTGAGTTCAAAGCCACTAGTCCGCAACACTACAGTTAAACCAAGGCAGCTGGTGAATCACTTTAAATGTTGTACGGTGTATATAAGCAGTCACAATAAGTTAAGGGTTGCCCTGTGTTTTATTTATTTTTGTTATTGGTTTCTCTGTTGAAGACAAAACGTTTATAAAGTGAACAGTTTCTTGAAACACTGTTTTAAAGTGTTAATATGATTTTATTCAATTTGCTTCCCATAAGCAGTGACCATAGCGGTTTAAAATATTGGAATTTAACAAATAATTTTCACACAAATTAAACATGTTTCCCCTTGACGACAGAGGACTCTTGCAAGGACATGAAAGAATACAAGAATGAAGCATTTTTAACAGATACAGTAGGTGATTTCATTAACAATCAAAGTTCACCATGGTGATGCAGCTATTCCATTAGATCAAAAGATCTGACACAACGTTTTGAAGAAGCACGGGTTAATCAATGAAACTGTCAGTACTCCATACTGACAGGACACTTTGACAGATTTAGTAGGCATTTCTCAAAGACATTCTTTTGCATACTGCTAGGAATGAAACACATCAAACCATGGGTCGGGATTCGATCCTTGGGTTAATGTTTAGCATCTCTCCACACCACGCTTGATCGTTGAAAAGTGTATGCAAAAGCATATTGTCCAGTTCTTCTTGGACAGTTCGTTTGCTGGGTCAGCACGTCAATGAACATTACCCTAATAGAGCTTACGTACAGACAAAGCGCAAAACTTGGATAACATGGGTCAGCTGTTTCAGTTTCTTTAGCAGGAATGTAATGCCATGACCCAGATGATTCCATTACCCTTTATAGATACAATGAGCCGAAGATGTATGCTGTGTGTTGCAGTTAATGGCATTCATACCCATGATTAACCTCAGTTTTTCTTAAAAAGCGGTGGTTAGACTTGTGACCTTTTGATAATAGGTTGGGTTCAATTGATCTTTTTCTTTTAACCAGTTAAAATTGCTGCACTACTAAACATTTGTTGTGGAAATATTGAGGAATGATTAACCTAAAACTTACTGAGCTTTCATTTCTGTAACAGTTTGCGTTCACTTTATTTATAACAAATATTTTCAGCGACCCTTAGCTTCTTGTGACTAGCTTATTACGCCTGGCTGAAATGTAGTTAGCAAGCAAGAAGTGTCACCGAGCGCAGCATCATGACCTCCACTGAGGGGAAAAGCAGCGCAGGATGTGAGTGCTGCTCGGTGACACCCTTGTTGGTTTCCTTGATTTCTGTCATACCGTAGTAAGATTGTCCATTAATTCTCAGTTTGCAGAGCTGGAAGCCGTCCGAGCCGTACTTGATGAAGGAAAAGTAGCGGCCAACCAAGCTGCGCTTGCACCGCGGAGTGATCCAGCCCCTCTTGAAAATTGTGTAGTGTCGGAAATGACAAGTCACTTCCTTGGGCGGTGGGAAGATACCCACTTCGGCCTTGGAGCTCACCACCGTGTAGAAATTATTTTCTGTCAAAAAGGTTTACCCAGGCATGAATACCCACACCCATGTAAATATATATATCTAAATCTCAGATTGTGTACTTTCACATAAATGCAATTACTAAAAACAGAAAAAAACTTTGATTTGAATATTCAGTAAAACATAACTATATAAACAAGAGCAAAGCCACAACAGCTTGCCAGAGGGGAGAGAAAGAGAGAGAGAGAGAGAGAGAGAGAGAGAGAGAGAGAGAGAGAGAGAGAGAGAGAGAGAGAGAGAGAGAGGTTTGACATGCTTTTATGATAAGCTTAGTAGTTTTAGAACCTTCAATATTATGATCAATAATATTGTGGTGGTATACATTTAGATTTCAAACAGACAGATCCCACCTCCCCCGCACATATACAACACAGACACACGCACGCACATATGCACACACGCACACACGCGCGCAAACACACACACACACACACACACACACATAGAAATGCGAGCGCATCGAATTGAGCCTAGATCTATTCACTGGACAAGTAGGCCCTGTTATGACATATTTTGTCGCCGATCACATTTTGTCGCCGGCGACAAAATATGACGTACTACAATTCACATTTTGTCGCCGATCACATTTTGACGCCGGCGACAAAATGTGACGGACTACAAGTCACATTTTGTGGCCGATCACATTTTGACGCCGGCGTGACGGACTACAAGTCACATTTTGTGGCCGATCACTTTTTCAACTTCTGTACGTTAGAAGGGTAAATATATGGAACGTTTCTTTTTCTTCTCTCTCTCTCTCTCTCTCTCTCGCTCTCTGCACGCAAACAAGCATGCGCGTTCACTTAGACCCACACACTCATATACACACACACAAATTAAACAATTTTTGATGTGGTTGACCAGTGGTCAGTGTTACAGACCAGTGGCAGTGTTACTGACCAGTGGTCATATTGGCCTATTTTGACTGCAAATTAGTGTATTAGTTCAAATGAACAATTTTTGATGTGGTTGACCAGTGGTCAGTGTCACTTGATGTGGTTGACCAGTGGTCAGTGTCACTGACCAGTGGTCACTTTGGCCTATTTTCACTGTTTGACTGCAAATTAGTGTATTATGAGTTCAAATGAACAATTTTTTTATGTTGTTGACCAGTGGTCAGTGACACTGAGCAGTGGTCATTTTGGCCTATTTTCACTGTTTGATCGCAAATTAGTGTATTAGGAGTTCAAATGAACAATTTTTGATGTGGTTGACCAGTGGTCAGTGTCACTGACCAGTGGTCGTTTTGGCCTAGCTTATTTTCACTGTTTGCAAAGTAGTGTATTAGGAGATTAGGAGTTCAAATGAACAAATTTTGATGTGGTTCACCAGTGGTCAGTGTCACTGAATAGTGGTCACTTTAGCCTATTTTCACTCTTTGGTCGCAAATTAGTGTATTAGGAGTTCAAATGAACAATTTTTGATGTGGTTGACCAGTGGTCAGTGTCACTGACCAGTGGTAATTTCGGTCTATTTTCACTGGAAAGTGGAGGGTGGTGTGTGTGTGTGGGGGGGGGGGGGGGGGGGGGGGGACTATAACACTCCAAACACGTTGACAAACTAACAAATGCCAAGAGTTGTGATGACAAAATGTGATTTCCTACAAGGCACATTCTGTTGCATTTTGTCACATTTTGACGCCGGCGACAAAATGTGATTTTGGGCGACAAAATGTGACTTGTAGTACGTCACATTTTGTCGCCGGGGACAAAATGTGATCGGCGACAAAATGTGTCATAACAGGCTCTACTCTTCCTTCGTCTTCTTTTCCCGCTGAGTATCCACAATCATCAGTTCGATTTCATGATACTATATAATTATGCGGTCAAGGTGCGAAGTCGGGCATCAAAAAACAAAATAAAACAAACACCTACTCTACGAAGATGACCCAGCCAGTCGGGTCTCACTGATCGAGCCCCCGACATGATGCTGAGTCAGCAGGAACACCTAAACTGAGGGGGGGGGTTATTTGCAACTTAATGGAGGAATAGAACAAGCGGGCTGAAGAGAGAGAGAGCCTCCTCAGGAAACACAGCCTCCTCAGTCATTCAGGTTCATTTTTCATCTCCTCTGCTTTCATTCACTCGCATGGTGGTTTAATCGAGCAACCATTGTGGTTTTAGTTAAAGAAAGATGGAGTATCGTTATCAGGTCAGACACATCTCTCATCGATCATAACACACGTGTTGCTAAGGTCAATCAAAACGTAAACTTCCTGGGACTTTCCGGCAAGGGCGAGTCCATTTCTCACTGGTTACTTGGTTGCAAAACATGCTAGCTAGCTTTGTTATTTTACTTCAGTTTACCTTTAAGAGTATTTAATTTCGTTGTCTTTATTGTCCGTCACCGAAGGTGATCGGACTTTGCGATGGGCTGGTTTGTCTGTTTTTTGTGTTTTTTGTTTTGTTTTTTGTCTGTCTGTCCAAAGGATATCTCCCGAACCGCTTGACCGAATCGCGTCAAATTTTGTGTGAAGGTGTACCATCTTAATAGGAAGAGATCCGCGCAAACCATTTTGCCGTCATGACCTTGACCTTGACGTACGACCTTGAAAAACGAAAATCTATTTTTAGCGATATCTCGGGCACCGATTGACATAGGATGTTGAAACTTGGTATGAAGGTGGTTTGGCTTATGCCCGCTCTGATGATGGCATACCGATCAAGGTCAAGGTCAAGGTAAAAAAGATCGCTGGAGCCTGAAAATCGGAGGGTAATTTTTTCTCCTTCTGTCTGTCCCAAGGATATCTCCCGAACCGCTAGACCGAATCGCGTCAAAGTTTGTCTTCTGGTGTGTCACTATGAGAGGAAGGCATCCGCGCAAACCATTTTGCCGTCGTAACCTTGACCTTGGCGTACGACCTTGAAAACCGAAAATCTTTAAGGGGCCATTACTCCCACACCGTTGGTGTTAGAGTCTTCAAATTTGGCATGTAGGTACTTTGGCGTATGCCTGTTCTGATGGTGGCATACCGATCAAGGTCAAGGCCACGGTCCGGGAGATCGTAGGCTTTGAAAGTGGTAGGGGTCTACAAATTGTGTTTTCAGCCATATTTTCCACATTTGTACTTAACAGAAGCGCTTCATATTGTGTCTGGCACTGTATACCCTAGAGTAAAAAACACCCGAGCATAAATTATCGCCATGCTGACCCTGACCTTGACGTGTGACCTTGAAAACGGAAATTTCCTTCTTTGCGCTATATATTATTGTCCAAGCTGTATCTCGTGAACTACAAGACATAAGCTCTTCAAATGTTGTGTCAGGATGTGGATGAATGAAAATTTTTTTAACGTCCTCCAGAGAGAGAGAGAGAGGGGGGGGGAGGGGAGGGAGAGAGAGAGAGAGAGAGACAGACAGACAGACAGACAGACAGACAAAGACACACACAAAGAAAGACAGACAGACAGAGAGACATAGACAGAGAGCAAAGAGGACAACTGCTGTTCCAGTTGGATGAATTAAATTTTGTTTAACGTCCTCCGCCCTGGAGCAGGTACAGAGGCAGAGAGAGAGAGAGAGAGAGAGAGAGAGAGAGAGAGAGAGAGAGAGAGAGAGAGAGAGAGAGAGAGAGAGAGACAGAAGAGAGACAGACAGAGAGAGAGAGAGAGAGAGAGACAGACAGAGAGAGAGAGACACATAGGCATACAGAGACATGAGACACATAGAGAGAGAGAGACAAAGAAAGACAGACACAGAGAGAGAGAGAGAGGAGAGAGAGAGAGAGAGAGAGAGAGAGAGAGAGAGAGAGAGAGAGAGACAGACAGACAGCGAGACATAGGCCCTACAGACAAAGACAGAGAGAGAGAGAGGGGGGGGGGGGGGACAGAGACAGAAACTTGAGAGAGAGACACAGACAGACAAACATACACTGAGAGCGCCACCCAGAGGAAAGCGGCGACAGAAGATCAAAGCAACCGTAAGACCACTAAGCCAGACGTCGAGTTACGGCACGCGGAAGGGGAACGTTGCCCGTTTTACCCCCCCAACTATACCGCTCTCCCGATTCTCTTCGAAGTCTCTTTGTACCCCCCCCCCCCCCCCCCCCCCCCCCCCCAACTCTTTTTATTAACATCCTTGGGACAGACAGAAAAGAACAACAAACAAACAAACAAACAAGGGCGTCGCCGGGCGGCAGACATGTCCGTCACCAGCAATGCCACGCACTTGCGACACCCCGTAGCATAATTGTCCGTCACCGTAGGTGATCGGACTTTGCAGTCGTCTGGTTTGTATTTTTGTTTTTGTCCGTCACCATAGGTGATCGGACTTTGTGGTCGTCTGGCTTGTATTTGTCCGTCACCATAGGTGATCGGACTTTGCATGGGCTGGTTTGTATTTTTTTTCTTCTTTTTTTTCTTTCTGTCTGTCCCAAGGATATCTCCCGAACCGCTTGACCGAATCGCGTCAAATTTTGTCTGCTGGTGTGTCACCATGAGAGGAATGCATCCGCGCAAAATGTTTCGCCGTCGTGACCTTGACCTTGGCGTACGACCTTGAAAACCGAAAATCTTTAAGGGGTCATAACTCCCACACCGTTGGTGTTAGAGTCTTCCAATTTGGCATGTAGGTACTTTGGCTTATGCCCGTTCTGATGGTGGCATACCGATCAAGGTCAACGTCACGGTCCGGGAGATCGGTAGGCCTTGAAAGTGGTAAGGGTCTACAAACTGGGTTTTAAGCTTTATTTTCCACATTTGTGCTTGACAGAAGCGCTACAGATTGTATGTGGTACTGTATACCCTAGAGTAGAAAACATCCGAGCATAAATTATCGCCATGCTGACCTTGGCCTTGAAGTTTGACCTTGAAAACCGAAATTTCCTTCTTTGCGCTACATATTTCTTCTTCAAGCTGTATCTCGTGAACTAGAAGACAGAATCCCTTGTAATTTTGTGTCAGGATGCGACACTCTACGGGGTGTCGCAAGTGCGTGGCATTGCTGGTGACGGACATGTCTACCGCTCGGCGACGCCCTTGTTTAGTGTTCTTGTGCCCATAATTTTTAATTTGATTTTACGGCATAATAAAAGAGTTTGAACGTAAGCTTTAGTTTTTGTATACCAGATACCCCTGCACGTCATATCTCAGGGCCGGATCTAGGGGGGGTGCTTTGGGTGCTGCAGCACACACACACACACACACACCCTCGGCTGTCCAAAAAAAATGCAACTGAGGACAAAGGCGATGCTCTTGCAATAAGGTGATAATGTTTGATTGTCTTGTGTGTGTTATGACTGCAAGCTAAGCAAGGTGCAAAACTGATAAAACGCTCTTAAGAAGTTCTGTTCTGAGCTCACAGGAGATGCCACAAAACAGTTTTAAAATGTTGAAAACTCGTTTTCGGCGGGGGGGCTTCGCCTCCCAGGACCCCCCACCAGGGCTTTGCCCCTGGACCCCTGCATAAAAAAGGTTTTAAGCACCCCCCCTTCAAAAGTCTGTGATCCGGCCCTGTTAATCTTTGGCCTTATCCAAGTGACGCCATTGCCCATATGAGCTAAATTTAAGCTATGGAGGCGAATGTGAAAACAAGATCTACAAAGATCACTTTCTACTGAAAGTTGCACACTATTTTAAACTTGGCCTCCGACGGATTTGAAACAAGGACATATTACAGATATTAAATCCGTTGAAAAAATATATATACCAAAATAACCGTCAACGTCCTCACTTTTTGTTTTATAAAGGCTATTGCCCAGACTAATACTGAGAAAAAGCCAACGTTAAAGTTGCCACATACTGACACACATCCGCACAGACAGACATCCACACAGACACCCGAAAACCGAAGAAGCATGAGAACATAGACTTAATTTCGTGTCGTTGACACGAGTGAGCCAAAGGTCCATTCTATTTGTTTGGTTAAATGTATAATTTAGCTGTAGAAAGCAAGACACACAGAAACAAATCAGTAACAAACGAGAAAGGAGGTAAAAGAACCGTGAGGCCCACGTCTATCCCTAATCACTACTTCTACTACGACATACCAATTAAAATTTAAAAAAAAACCCCAAATTTCTTCTCTTCCCTCCTCTTCCTCCACTATTTCCCTCCACCACACACTCTCCCCTGAAAACTCCCCCCCCCCTCTCTCTCTCTCTCTCTCTCTCCCCCTCACCCCGGTGCGCGGACAAAAGCCCACCTCGTTAGGCCTATCTTGGAAAATTGATAAAAGCCCACTGTCTCTCTCCAGACATTGTCTCTATCTTTCTCTGTGTTTCTGTCTCTCTCCATAGCATAATTATGGAGCATCGTGACAGAGTCCAAAATAATCACAGAGGTCACGATGATGCCTT
This sequence comes from Phymorhynchus buccinoides, assembly GCA_017654935.2. Classification (NCBI taxonomy): domain Eukaryota; kingdom Metazoa; phylum Mollusca; class Gastropoda; order Neogastropoda; family Raphitomidae; genus Phymorhynchus; species Phymorhynchus buccinoides. Next base: position 27,306,562 of record CM065708.1, on the reverse strand, counting down.
GTCGAAATCATCCCTCAATGCGCCAGCATTGGTTGCAAAGCGTGCTAGCTAGCTTTGTTATTTTACTTCAATTTACCATTAAGTTTATTTTATTTCGTTGTATTTATTTAGTGTTCTTGTGCCCATCATTTTTAAGATGATTTTAAGACATAATAAAACAAGCGCAAAATCGCAATAGTTTGTGGCACGCGGTCTATTTTTACCACTCCAATCATGAGTTACCTCCCCTGGCTTTTCAATAATTTTAATCTGTAAACCAGAATGTTATCTCTGCACCATTTCGTAACTTTTTATATCTTTTGGAAAACATTTAAAACTATGTATCCTACTTATACTCATCAAAAGAAGCACCGCATACTCGTCGTGTCTGTTGTAGTGTCTGTATTACATATGTTTATTATTTTGTACGCTTTTAAAATACATCATTTTAAAGAGCGGCCAGAAGTGTAGCCTCGATTTGAAGTGCGACAATTTTGTCAAAATGTGCGACAATTTTGGACCGACAGACCGACAGACCGACCGACAGACAAAGTGAGTTATAGGTTTGTGGCTTGAGCCACAAACAACAAGTTTGAACTGAAGCTTTAGTTTCACATACCCGCAACCCCTGCGCGTCATATCTTTGGCCTTATCCAAGTGACGTCATTGCCCTTATGAGCCCAGTGCTCCCATGTTTCCCCCTCATCCCACATACATGCAATTTCCCCCTTCACTCAGACGTTCTCAAGCCCCTGAAGCATACCAACCAAAGGACGCATCTCCTCTTTCACCTCCCCCTCCTCCTCTGCCTCCTCCTACCCCTCCTCCTCTGCCTCCTCCTCCCCCTTCTACCCCTCCTCCTTCCCAACCTCATGCTTCATCTCTTCACCCCCAGATTGGGAACTATTATGCAGCAGGCGTCACGCATTCCCAGGTAGTATACTCACAGCCTCATCCTTCAGATGCCAGTTACAGCGCGAGTCCCCAGGGCAGTCAGGTTCCTGACAGCCAGGAAACCTTGCCTCCCAGACAGGAAACCTTGCCTCCCAGACAGGAAACCTTGCCTCCCAGTCAGGAAACCTTGCCTCCCAGTCAGGAAACCTTGCCTTACAACCAGGAAACATTGCCCCAAGGAAACCTTGCAAGCCAGGAAACCTTTGAATCCAGCAGCAGGCAGAGGGCGACAAAGAAAACCACTACCGTCCACCCAGGACAGAAAGGTAAGGTGGTTGAATCATCAAATAAGGTCAGCATGAGTGATAATGGTAAGGTGGGTATCCAGAGCAGTGTACCTGAAAACACAGTGCCTTCATCATCTAATGATCAGGTTTGTTCAGATACCCCTGCCTGTTCCCACCTGCCTTCCCTTAAAGATCCTACAGACAAACAGAGTCTGACAGAAGTGGATGTGGAGGTGGATGATGTGGATGATCAGTGTCTGTCTCAGTCCCTCTTTCAGTCACAGTCTTTGTTCCAGTCACAGTCGCAGTCTCAGTCCGTTACAGTCTCAGCAGGCTCCTCTAAATGATGACCATTACCTTCCCTGTTCCAATTCTGCCCCTCAGGTGTCGTGTGAAAATGATACCCTGGTGAAGTCCCCTTGTCATGTCCCCCAAACACGCTACAGACCCAAATGTCAACAATCACAGCTGACAGACACGTTTTCATCGTCTAGTCCAATACGCAGCACTAGGGCATTTTCTGCTCCTTCTTCTAGCTAGGAATTCGGCCCTGTCCATGCGACTGATGACTCTGTAGTTAGAGAAACTGGCTCTCCAAAAGAAAGTAATATTTTGAAGTTTCTTACCTACAATATAGAAGGGTTGTCTTTGTTATACCAGCATAATGCTAGATCTTTTCTCACTACATACGACTTCATTCTTTTAGTAGGGACTATTTCATCTTCAGTTCCTTGTCTGTCTCTGTCTTTCCCAACTCTCTCTGCCTCTGTCTGTTTGTCTCTCTTGTAAATACTACCCCCCGTTCTCTCTCCCTTTCTCTCTCAGAGAGAGACAGAGACAACGTCTAGAGAGAGAAGAAAGAGAGAGAGAGGAGAGAGAGAAAGAGAGAGAGAGGGGAGAGAGAGAGAGAGAGAGAGAGAGAGAGAGAGAGAGAGAGAGAGAGAGAGAGAGAGAGAGAGAGAGAGAGAGAGAGAGAGAGAGAGACACACACAGAGAGAGAGAGAGAGAGAGAGAGAGAGAGAGAGAGAGAGAGAGAGAGAGAGAGAGAGAGAGAGAGAGAGAGAGAGAGACACATTCTGGAGACAGACAGAGACAGACAGAGATAGAGAGAGAGAAAGAGAGAGTGAGAGAGAGAGTGTGTGTCAAAGAGAGAGAGAAAGAGAGGGGAGAGAGAGAGAGACAGATACAGAAACAGAGACAGAGACAAAGTCTGGAAAGGGACAGACAGACATAGACAGAGGTAGGCAGCAGAAGTAACGAAGAGACAGACAGAGACTCACAGAGGGGGCTATTAAAAAATTAAATAGCTGACAAAGTACATACGTTAGCCATCAAACGTTTTTTGAACATTCCTTTTCACAGTTCAACCAAAATGGCCTATGGAGAGACAGGAAGGTACCCCTTACAAGTGCGCACACAAATGTAATGTATTAGGTATTGGCTTCGTATCGTTGAACTTCCAATAAACAGAGTACACGAGCAGGGCTACAACATAAAACCAACACGAGAGTGGGAAGCAAAATTGGGTTTCTAATAATATTATGAAAATGAGTCTTTTTTGGAGTGGGTTTGGTTTTTGTGTGGAATAGAGTGTGACAGAGACAGAGACAGAGACAAAGTCTGGAGGGGGACAGACAGACAGAGACAGAAGTAGATAGCAGAAGTAACGAGAGAGACAGACAGATACTCACAGAGAGACAGAGACAATGTCTGGGAGAGACAGAAACAGAGAGAGAGAGAGAGGAGAAAGACACAGAGAGACAGAGACAAAGTCTGGTTGATAGACAGAGAGAGAGAGAGAGAGAGAGAGAGAGAGAGAGAGAGAGAGAGAGAGAGAGAGAGAGAGAGAGAGAGAGAGAGATGACAGAAACAAAGTCTGGTTAACACAGATAGAGAGAGCGAGAGAGAGAGACAGAGACAAAGTCTGGTTGACAGAGAGACAAAGAGATAGAGACTCGCACAGTGAGCTAAATCAGACAGACACTGGAGAGAGAGAGAGAGAGAGAGAGAGAGAGAGAGAGAGAGAGAGAGAGAGAGAGAGAGAGAGAGAGAGAGAGAGAGAGAGAGAGAGAGAGGCAGAGACAGGGCTAGAGAGAAAGAGAGGGGCAGATAAAATGTCTGGAGAGAGGCAGAGACACACAGAGAGAGAGAGAGGTGGGGGGGAGCCAGAGGCAGAGAAAATGTCTGGAGAGAGACAGAAACACAGAAATATAGAAATTTACATCTCCTCTCAGTGGGCTTTTGTCCATTATCCCAAATAACCAGGTGGGCTTTTGTCCGGTGGGCTTTTGTCTGGGATCCCCTCACCCCACCCTCTCTCTATTTTCTCTACCCGCAATTTGCGTTATTAACTCACTCACCAGCTGCATTAAACGAAGCCGAGAAGCTGTACACGTTGAAGCGGGCCAACAGGTCCATTGCGACCCAGTAGACCGTGACTTCGATATTCGTCTTGGTGATACAGATGCCACCATGTGTCGGAAAACGGGTCTTGGACTCAGGTTTTACACTGCCATATACATACTTCTTGTAACCAAGGTTGTGAGTCTCTGAAATGCAGACAGAAGGGGATAATGTGGCTCGTACAGCTGTGTAATGTTAACTATCCTGCTGCTAACGTTTTTTGCTTTACTTGTGTTTCTTTATGACAAAACCGAAATGCCACAATCATTAATCCTCTTATACCGAAGCTTACAAATATTTGACGAATCAAAATCAATCCCTGTGATATGACAGTGCACACCCTGTTGGTAAATGACAGCTACCATCTTGTCGACCAACCGCTCTAGTTTACCTGTTCAACCACGTATGTTGAACCTAACAAATTTTTTACACTACATGGGAAACCGCTTTTATCGACCAAACTACTTATGTCGGGTTTTTTCGTGAGGCACGGCCCCACTTTTATCAATCATAATGTAAAACACTAAGTGCTCTTACATTGAGTCAGTAGATGTCTATTCAGCTCTTAAAACTGGATGGATATGGATGGATAGAAAGGAGGGTGTGGATAGATAATAATAATAATATAATAATAATAATAATAATAATACAGTAAATGTATGACGCGCTTACCTCATGATAAACGTAGGAGCTCAAGGCGTTTATAATGACATAGTTAATAGCTAAAAGTAGTAATAAAAGGCTTCATTAAAGCGTCATAAAGTATTTACATAGCATTTAATTCGTAAATCGACACATGCACGCGCACGCACAGACATAACCAATTATCTTCGCATCCTCCCACCTGCACAGAGAAAACCACACCTATAAACACCTATGCATGCGCACGCGCATACATCACACACAAACGTAGTCTCTCACTCCCCTCACCCCTCGTCGCACACCCACCCACACTACTCACACCCCGCTCCCCACAAACCCCCCTCCCTCCCCCCGCACACACAACACACTCACACACATACAACAACAACAACACACACACACACACGCGCGCGCGCGCGCGCGCGCGCGCGCACACACGTTAGGCAAGCACGTCCAACACAAGCACAAGCACGCCCAACACATACACAAGCACGCCCAACACATACAAAAATAAGAAGAGGCCAACGCCAGTAGGAGCATGTAGGACTGTTCAGGGATTACAGTTGTGTTGTGTCGTGACGCACGTAAAAAGCGTGCGTTGTCTTGTTGCACGAAGTTCTCGTGTGAGCTGTTGTCATACGGCCTGCACTCGTACTGGCCGGAGTTAGGAACAGCAGTCAGTCTGGATGTGCACCCCCGTTAAGGAAAGACCTGTCTCCAGTTACTCCAGCCGGCAGTGTTACTGTTAGGGGCTGTGGGGGGGAGTTACTGGACATAAGGATAGACCTAGGCTAGTTTACCTACACATAAGGTGTGTTAGTGTAGGAAGGGAACTAGTGCTTGTTGTCTTGTAGTTTAGTAGTGGGTTTGCAGAGTTGTAGCTTGGGGTTAGTGGGGATGATAGACGACTGAGGCCACTGTGACCATACACCACAGTTGCGGCTCCATCTCAAGTCTGCTTAGTTAAGTAAGTACTTGGGTAGTTTGGGTTATGTTACCAGTTTGTGTCCTTTTGACACGACTGTGGAATCCTGTTTGGCTGTGAGACTGATGAGGTGTGGCGCCATCCTGAACCCTTCCACACCGTTCCATGAAGTAAGGTCTTGTGTGTTGGTTGTGTGAGTGTGTGCATGAGTAAATGTGTGTTCATACAACTGGGCTGAGTCATTGTCCAAGTGTGTGTTAATCTGCAGTCATTCAGTCTAGTCAGTGGGTAAATAGTAACCGTTAAAATACTTCATTAATGTAGTGTCGCTGGGAGTTATCTACATGTGCACGAAGTTCAGTTATAACTTTACATCAGTGAAGCTTTACAGGCTGGACAAGAAGAACATAATGAACAGCCTGGTCAATATTACTGGTCGTTATACTTCATAAAAGTGCAAATGCCTTGAACAAAAAAACCATGCCAGTGCTGCAAGTATTATGCACATTTTAATCTGACTTCGTACATGTTCTGTACCTATTGGATTACATAACAAGAGGCAAAGCCTGCAAGGCTCACGTCTGATTTTTATTACTATAGCAGGCATGGGAATTCCCATGACAATTCCCATGCCTGTATAGAGAGAATACTGTTATGTAGACACTTGTGCATCTGAAAACAGAATTAATTTTTATTTTACTGTGTAAATTAAAATTATTTCTATGCATTAAATTACCCCTACCCCTTTCTTTAAAATTTAATTATATGTATGCGCATGTAACATAGTGGAGCCCTATTTTCTATTTTTGGCAAACAAGTAAAATTGAAAAGCATATTGACCAAGCTTTCAGTGTAAAAAACATAGTGACAGTCTTTGCCTGTGGGTCTAAGCCTCTTACTCTTAGAAAATTAATAATTGAAGTTGCGTGATTCGTAAGGCCATACTCCTGATCTGTTACTGTTTTAAACTGATTGTTCATGCGATGAAAACTTGTTCCACATCATCTACATTTCTGTAAGATATTTTATATTAGTCCTAATATTTTATTTTCGTTTCGTTAATTCCCCCCCCCCCCCCCCCCTCTGCCACAAAGCAAAGGTCAAGGTCACAGCCAGCAAGCTCATCCATGTTTATCTTCCCCTGTACAGTCTTTGCACATGGTGATCAATCGTCTAGGCCTAACAAAGGATTCGTACGTCGAAGGCAGTGAAATCGACGAACCCTGGATTTTCCGTATATTTTTTTTCAAGACTGAAATGAATGTGGGCTAAATGTTAAGTACGTCGTCTTGATTATGAGGTAAGGCATGATCTCTTATTCTCTAGGCCTTGTTGCCGGAAGTGCGGTAGGCTAAGTTATGCGCAGAGATGATGTGCGAATGAACACGAACAACCGTTACTCAAAGGCGCAAATAAAGCGAAACAACCGGGCCGTCAACGCACACACTCGGTACATCCATTTGTTACAGAAAATATAAGTTGACGACGTTAAAATGTACCTATTTGTACACACCTGAAGTCTTGTGTTTCTTTTTAAAGAGCGTTTTTGTATATCTAATGGAGAGTCTTCTTTCCAGTATGTATCTCCTACTCGGTACAACACAACAGTAATCTCTGCAACAAATGATTTTCTTTCTTTTGTTCCTTACCGATGTATCTGACTGCTTTGATCGCCATGACTTGAAGGCTCACGTCAAAATCAAGTATCCTGCTAACTTTAACCCTCTAACATCTTATGTTTTTTTGAGAAAACGACAACGTTAAAGTTTCAGTGGAGAGTGAGAGTCTTCTTTAGTTTGAAGAGTGTGACTGAGTCAAGGTTAAAGGTTGCACAACAGTAATCTCTGCAACAAATTATCTTTATTTTGTTCTTTATCAATGTATCTGACTGCTTTGATCGTCGTGACTTGAAGGCTCACGTCAAAATCAAGTATCCTGCTAACTTTAACCCTCTAACGCCTTATATGTTTAGAGAAAATGACAACGTTAAGGTTTGAGTTAAGGTTAAAGGTCGGGGCCACGGACGCAACACACACACACACACACACACATACACACAACCGAACATGTACGATACTATAGACTCATTTTGTTTTAAAAAACAACGTGAGTCAAAAATGTAAAAAAAATGAAGTGAAAGGAACATTGAGTAATGAAGTGCCAAACTCTCTTCAAAATTTACTTTAACTCTCCTAGCACAATGTATTTGCTTTACATTCTTGTTTGTCCGTTGCATCTCAACCAACAACAAGGAGGTAACTATTTTTTAAGAGTGTCCATGTGTTACTTTAACGGACAAAAACCCAACTGATATAAGCTCTAAAAATAAACACACGGTAGGCAACTTGGCAGTGAATGTCTTTGCATTTGGTGGGAGTGATGTATTGGAGAATGCATTCGTCTATAGTGCTAGAAGAGCTTAACACATCCAGTGCATTTTTTTAATAATCTCGTGACACACCCACGGACAAACATACACAATCAATACATACTCTTGTTCCGGTCAATAGGAGTAGATCCATCAGGTCCGTCGAAATCTACGAAACCAGGAATAAAAATAAGAAAGTCAAATATCAGTGAGTACACACTTGAACACTTAAATTTCATTGTCATAGCCAATTTGGTCTAATGACAAGGAGGTGGTGTACACAAATAAAACAAAACAAAAAGCAATACCTTTGTATTATGTACAACAAGAAAACTAAATAATTAAAAGAAAAACACATATAGGGGGACAATTCTACTAGCACAGCACTTTCCCCAAAAGCATACAGTATAATCAAATATATGTGGGCCCATCAATAAATAATGTTGCTACTGTTGTAAAACAGCAACTGAGCGCTGGATTTACATGAAACATTTACATGACTGTAAACCACCCTTCTCTGATAAGCACTCACATGTTCAAGCGTACTTTTTGGTACTCCAACAGAAAGAAGGCGCTGATCTGTGAAATCAGTGGGGGGGGGGGGGGGGGGGGGGGGGGGGGGGGTTGCAGGCCTTGGACAGGAGAATATTCTCGTTTTCCTAACTTCTCCTTTAATAACAAGAATAACCAAAACAGCATGGGATCAAAGTAATTATAGCTCCTGGTGTAGTCTGCCACTAGCGTATAATGCTATCTCAGCTTTACCGCCCACTTCAGTTCTCGCTTTGCCCACCTCCAGAAACGGTTTTGTATATATTAATTTTGTTCGTCTGTCCGGAGGGATGATGACGCCATGCTGGTCTGTTCTGTGCCAGGGTTTCCCATGAGCAGACATTGATGTTGAAGTTCTTTAGTGACACATTAAGGGTGTCATTAAATCTCAACTTTGGTCTACCAAGACTCCATGCACCAGTCTTCAGCTCTCCATAGAAGACACGTTTTGGTAGTCGATTGTCAGACATTCTGACGGCATGCCCAGCCCAACGTAGTTGTGACTTGTGGAGTAGTGTGAAGATTCTAGGCATGTCCGTCCACTCAAGAACCTCGGTGTCAGGGATTTTGTCCTGACATTTCACTCTCACGATCTTGCGGAGACAGTTGATGTGAAAGCAGTCGAGTTTCTTCGCATGTCTTTGATACACAGTCCATGCTTCACATGCGTACAGCAGAGTGGTGAGGACAATGGCTCTGTAAACCTTCAGTTTGGTTGCGAGGCTCACTCCTTAACGATCCAAAACAGATGAACGAAGTCTGCCAAAGGCAGAGCTTGCCTTTGTGATACGCGATTCTAGCATCTGTTTCGTCATTGATGTTTACACTGCGAGAGAGCGTGCTGCCCAGATAGGTGAACTTGTCCATTGCCGCCAGTGTCTGACCATTCACTGTTACTGTGGGTTCCTCATAGTCTTTTCCTGGAGCAGGATGGCACATCACTTTAGTCTTCTTGGTGCTTATGGTGAGACCAAAGTTGACACAAGCAGCAGAGAACAAATCCATAGAGCATTGGGAAACAGGAGTTCTTTCAGCCTGTCAACCTGGACCTTGGTCTTTGCCTGGAGGCGTCGCAGGTTGAACAGCTTCCCATCCATTCTGTATTTGATGTCAATGCCAGGGTCATCTTCTTGAAAGGCATCTGTCAGCATCGCAGTGAACATCATACTGGACAGTGCTGGAGCAAGCACACAGCCTTGCTTCACGCCATTGGCGACAGGGAATGGAGCGGATGACTCTCCATCATTGAGGACTTTGGTTTGCATGCCATCATGGAACTGGCGAACCGTCTGGATACATTTTGGTTGTTCAGCCAAACTTGCTTATTATCTTCCACAGACCTTCACGACTGGCTGTATCAAATGCTTTCGTGAGGTCGACGAAAGTGCTGTAGAGGTCGACGTTTTGTTCTTGACGCTTCTCCTGCAGCTGACGTGCGCCAAACACCATGCCTATTGTTCCTCGTTCCTTTCTTAAGCCACATTGGCTATCTAGCAAGAGGTCTTGTTCGAGGTGTTTGATGAGTCGATTGAGCAGGACTCGGGCAAGGACTTTTCCAGCAATGCTCAACACCGAGATGCCCCTGTGGTTGTCACACGCCTGTTTGTTGCCCTTCCTCTTGTACAGGTGTACAATAATGGCATTTTTAAAGTCCTGCGGAACTATTTCTTGCTGCTACATGCTCTGGTACATCTCGGTCATTTTCTCATGTAGCTGTGGTCTAGCGAGTTTGTAGATTTCAGATGGTATAGCATCAGACCCTGGTGCTTTTCCACTTGACAGTTGATTAATTGCTTTTTCTACTTCTGACAGGGAAGGTGGATCGTCCATGTCCTGGTTTATGTCAACCTATGGCAGTCTGTTAATCGCATCTTCGTTGATGAATGATGGTCTGCTTTATACTGTCTCAAAGTGCTGTGCCAATCTATCCAGGATTTGAGATTTATCAGTAAGCAGTGTTGTTCCATCATCGTTGAGAACAGGAGAAGAACTGGATGGTTGGGGGCCATAGACCTCTTTGATGGAATCATGAAAGTTCTTCATGTCATTCCTGTCTGCATAACGTTGGATCTCGTCTGCTTTCTGGCTGAGCCATGTGTTGTGCATCTCACACAGTTTCCTTTGGACATTACTTCTGAAGGGAGGGAAGGGGTATGTTTGGTGAAACGTTTATCGATATTTTAGGTATAAATACATTAGGTAAAATGACTTGATGAGATGGTGAGTTTGTTGGGGACGATAGGCTTAAATGGATTAATGCAGCCAATTACTGTAATATTAAAAATAATAAAAATAGTATCCCGCTAACTTTCCTGCACATTTCAGCAAAATTGGATGAAAAACAAGAAATCTTTATAATTGAAAGCAATGAAAATAACACAACCTAATTTACAGAAATTTAATTAACTGCCAAAGTATTAAATATATCATTACCAAAATTTTCCCAATCTGAGGTAGATTATAGCCAACAAAAACCAAAAGTTTTGTTTTGTCACTTCAGGTTTTGGCTATTGCATGAGCTTACTGTGAGCTGTATGACCTTGGCTGGAGAACTTCTGGCTGGTACGTCCAGTTTGCTTGTGTGTACCGCAAATCTACTTTTATATATTATATATATATATATATATATAAAATGTCCAAAATATGAAAGCATTCCATTCAGGTGGGGTTTTGTTTGCTTGTTGTTGTTTTATATGTATTAATTTAAGATTGAAATTTCACTAAATTGGGAAAAACAGTTGTGCTATCTTTGGGCGAATATTTCGTAAAATCATTTGATACTGCAAATTTCGCATACCCCTACTTTTCTGCAACGTATATCAAAATAGAATTGAAATATGATATTTTTAAAAAAAGAGAAAAAACACCTACACCTTGTACAGTAGCAATATTATTCCCAATAACAAGGGCATGATGGGGATCTTAATAAAGCAAACAGTTTTGGTAGTGGCCTCAGCTGAAACGTCAAGTCCAGTGGAAGCTCTGTATTGCGACCACCCTACAGACTGGCCAAAACCGTGCATAATTGCGAGGTGGTCGCTATACTGAAGACTGTCTTAGTGATGAATAAGAAGGGAAGAGACTGAATAAAACTGTCCAGATTACTGAGGTGTCTGCGATACTGAGGTGCCCGTTAAGCAGGGTTCTATTGCATTCTATAATATTATAGTCTGATCAATGGTTCAGGAAAAGGAAACGCACTGAATTTTCATTGCTGTAAAAAAAGAAAAGAAAACACCCTATCACATTACATTATTATTGTTAACAATGACACACAAATTAAAAGAGCTATGCGATCTTGACAGCAGCAAAAAACACTTTACCGCATATTATTATGTGAAAAATTACAATTATAATCATATGATAAAAGTTTTTATATATCAACAATGACTCACACAAAGCAAAACCATTATGCAATCTTGACAGCTGCAACATGAAACATGTTGACAATCACGATGAAATGTCAAGAAGCCACATTACTCCGTCTTCACACTTACTACACTGAACTTGCTAACACTGAATCGTGTAAATATTACACCTAGCACTAACCCCCATATCCTGTGAAATGTACACTGTTTCTATTCGCGCCCCCGCACATAGTCTTTTTGTGGCCAGGGCAGAGGCTGTAGCAATCGGACTCTTTGACGGCAGAATGTTTCCCATATGTGTTCCCACACCAACATTCCGAAATACGCTGCAGGCCTGCATAGGTGAAGTCTGCACATACAGCCAGCACACACACAGGTCACTGCAGTTATCAGCATAGTACAGGCTGTAGCAATATTCACACATAGGTCTGTTATTGTCAACATAGTACAGGCTATAGCATTAAAACACAGGTCACTGCTACTGTCACCATAGTGCATGTTGTAGTTCACCTGCCGAGATCCTCATGGATCAAAACAGCTGCCGTGGACTGGGCTCTGTCTTTCCTCCCCTAAAACTCAGGAAAAACTAAACTAGCACTCTATGGGTTTTTTAGAACATAGATCAAGATACCAAGTTCTTGTAACTGGTCTTGATTCTAATGTTCGATTATAAAGACATTTGGACAACACTTTTTTTTAATCAAATTTTACTATTATATATATTACTTTTACTATCACATATATATGAATTATCAGTTAATAAACCATATATATAATGTGAAGAGTAAAAGGGCCCCTAATAGTGTCCAGCACCGCACCACCCAGGAGGACATCACTCGTTGTGGTTAGAACATAAAATGGAGCAAATTAAAACAAGGAGTCCAAGTGCTCTTTTTTATGACTGATTTTTATTGCCGAATTTTCGTGATCTTTGCGCTCACTTCATCAGGGCAAATGTATTTTGTACTGCAACATAAACATTAATTAAATTATAATCTAAAATAGTGCATTCTGTGAATGATTAATAATCTTACAAAACAGAGAGAGCAAAGGAGAGAGAGTGCAAGAACGAAAGAAAGAGAGAGATCGAAAGAGAGAATGAGGGGGAGAGACAAAGACAGACAGACCGACAGACAGACGGACAGACAGACATAGAGGGGGGAGAGTACCGTAGAGAGAAAAACCAAGAAGGGAGAGACAAGAACCTGAAGAAGAAAGATATACACCTCATTACTTCACGAGGGCAATTTTTTGAACTGCAACATAAAAAATTAGCTAAAATATAATCTAAAATAGTACATTCTGTGAATGATTTGTAATCTTGCAAATATCTATGCTCGTACATACACACACCTCACTCACACTCTCACACACACACACACACACACACACACACTCTTGTACGTGTGTAAGGCTATGTCAAATCAGGTACTATTTTTACATTGTACATACCCTCAACAGCACCAGCGTGGATTATGACAAGTTTTGAAATGTACGGGTATGCAGCCTACATGTTGTGAGTGAATCTCATGGTGCATCAAGGGCGACCACTCTTTGGTTAAGGTTGGTATTATGGGGAAGTGGAGAGGCTAATGCAATTTGTTGCCTCAATATATATATATATGTATATGTGTGCATAACAATACAATACATGTATACAAAGCACAAAACAAGCTTTCAGTTAAACTGCGAATGTTCGGCTTTTAATGAAAGAAGACTCTGTCAAGCAACTGACCACAAATATTCTTAGGAATAAAGAAAAGAATGAAGAGACGCAATTGATGACGTTGATACATAGTTATGACAATAGTAATGGCGTATGAGGTGTTGGGAAGACGTCATACATGGGGATGGATTCAACTAAAGTAAAGTAATAAAAGATCAATACTATGAATTATCAGTTAATAAAACATGTTTTAGGAGATAACACAATAACAAGATTGCCAAACTACACATGCGCTTGTGTTTATTCTCCTACCCTACTTCCTATTCAGAAATAAAAATACTAACACATACACACACACACACACACAAAGAGACACACACATACACTCACACACACATGCATACACACACAAACACACTAACATGCACACACATACAAATGCACACTTATACACACACACTGACTCACTCACATATACATATGTGAGTGAGTCAGTGAGTGAGTGAGCAAGAATGCACACACACATGCGTGCACACACACATAAGCAAGAAAGCACACACACACACACACACACATACATACACACAGAGATACACACAGACACTAACACACACACATACACACACGTGTGTGCACGCATGCAGAGAAGGTCAGAAGCAACTCAGGTGCACCCCAAGAAGTCTGGGCCATCCAGACCGCGGAATCATGGCAAGGCATTCAATCCTAGCGGGTAGAGTGTCAGAAGTTTGGAGATCCAGAACGTCTCACGCTGCAGTCGCTTTTGTTTGGTGTGGCAGTGTACTTTTTGTATTGACATACATCTGATGTCTGCAAGGGAGTGTTGTGGGCTGTTGAAGTGTACTGTGACGTGTGTGTCTGTATTTGTGTTGATGTTTGATCTGTGAAGGTAGAGTCGGGTTTTGAGGCTGATTTGAGGCTGTTTTGTGTTTCCCCTAAGTACTGTGTAGCGGGGCGCAAGTTACAGTAGAGCAGGTAGACGACCTTACTGGACTCACATGACAACCTACTCCTGAGATTGGACACCTCCCCGGTCCTCGACGAGCGGAACATCACAAACTCCACCGGGTGCACCTGACACACAACGCACATATCCTTCCCACGTTTGTAAACTCCTGGGCGATCGTCAACAACAGCAGGCAGAAGAGTGGGCATGAGTATCGACCGCAAAGAGTGGCAGTTCCTTTCTGCCACCATTGGAGGGAGAGGGACAGCCTTCCTCATCCTACTGCTGTTGGTAACCATGGTCTGGTGGAGTTCTTGTGTCCAGGAGCGCAGTGGGGGATTGGGTGGATTGTGAGTCACGATCAGAGGTGGGCGCTCACAGGACAGTTATTTTGGCCTGTACTGCAGCGCCTCCTGTCGTGAGACACCTCTGGCCTTCTCTGCAGCCTTACGAAGGACAAAGTCTTTGTAACCCCTAGCCCTGAAGTGGTCAGTCATTTCCTGCATCATTCGCTCAAACAGCAAGTCGTCCGAGCACAGTCTCCTGAGCCTAAAAAACTGTCTGTACGGGATGCCCCTGCACACTTGGCTTGGATGGCATGGCCGTGGGTTCAGGAAACAGTGTGCATCAGCCGGCTTGGTGTAGAGGTCAGTCTACAGGAAATCACCGACCAGGGACATTGTGATGTCCAGGAAGGGGACTGTACTACTTCCATTTTCATTGATGAATTATAAGCATACACCCAAAAACCTGCCTAAAGAACATTGCGCCTGAGCATAGACTGATATAATTTGAATTGCAAGTCTGTTAAAATATTTGTTTTCACAGAGAGCATATTACGTTCAGGATCAGTACGTTGCAGGTGCCAATACTGGCAATAGTCACGAGGGAAGTAGAAGGGTGCATGTACCTACAGAAAACAGAACGGAAAGACCTAAAGCTTGCACTGGGTTAAGACCATTAAACCCCCCAGTTCAGCCGGGAAGGAACAGGCCCCACTTCCAGCAACAAGCGGGGGGAGGGGGAGGAGAAGGGGGGAGAGGAAAGGGGCATCTAATTTTAGTGGTCAGTTGGGGCAGGCTCAGATGGAGATCTGATCAGCGCTGATGTAAATGCGCTGATAGAGCCTGCGTTGACGGTGGCCTCGCTCAACTTGTTCCACTCCGCAACAGTCTGCACGAAGAAAGAGCTACAATATTGCTCTGTTCGACATTCTTGGACACGAAATCCATGCGAGTGGTTTATGACCTGTTTTTCGAGGATGTTTGTGGACTGGAAGCCTTCATACTTGGTGGTTTGATCCTGCATTGCTGTATATTTGCTGGAGCAAGAAACGTTTCCGCTGAGAGTGCAGGAATGTGGCCCTCAGCTATCCTTTAGAAAAGGCAGAGACGTTGCTGCCTGCGACGTTCTTCCAGAGGAGGCATGTTCAGTTATGTTAGCATGTTGCTTACACAGCCTGGATTTCTGGTCTTGTAATCCCTTGTGATGAAGTGGGCTGCCTGGCGCTGAACTCTCTCAAGTTTCTCTATGTCTTGCTTCAGGTGCGGGTCCCACACTGTTGCTCCATAGTCCAGTTTGGATCAAACCAATGCTGTGTACGCAAGGTGCCTGCACTGCTTAGGACAATTTCGAAGATTCCGGCAAAGAAATCCTAGGGTTGATCCAGCTTTACTACATATGTTGGAGATGCGTGATGACCATTTCAAATCACATGAGATCTGCACTCCGAGGTAGGGGGTCTCTTGGACTCGTTTCAAGAAGACTCTTCCTAGACTATAGAAATAGGGTGAACTGACTTTGGTGGAGAGGACGTAGCACTTTTGAGCGTTGAAACGCATGCCCCATTTCTCAGCCCACTCTTCCAGTTTCTTGAGGTCTGCCTGTAGAGTCAGGTGGTATTGGAAGCTGCGAATTTCCATGTATAGTAAGCAGTTATCAGCAATGAGCCGTACTGTTGAGCTCCCACGTTCCTCCTTCTTCTGTATTTTCATATTTTACTTTCTGCTCAGTTATCCCCCTCTCTATATGCACCATCAAGCAAGGCATGCCTTGTACACCTTGGCCTTGAGCTTTGACCTTGAATATGTACATTGCTTGTTTTGGATATTGCTTCTAACTTTTATCAATGACAACCCTAAAATAAAATAAGTAGGAGTGTAGCTTAGGTTTATACAGAATATTGAATGATGATGCCGTTGAACCTTGATTTTTCATCTTGAATGCAGACCTTGACCTTTGACCTTGAATGTTTCAACGTTTTGCTTTGAAATATTTTCAAGTCTTCTCAGTTAGTCTCAACATTCGTACATCAGCTTATGGTACTACAGATGATTAATACCAATGAACTCTATAACCTTGATCTTAACGTTTGGTCATGCCATGTTGTGAATGGTACTGTTTTTTGTGTTGTTTTCAGGTTTTGGGACGTTGTTAAGAATCAATGTGTTTTGCTATATGTGGTCGAATGCTATGTGGTGACAGTCCTCAGATAACCATAGCTGTTGACGAGACCATAACAGACTAAGTAAGTAGCTAACTAACGTTTGGTCTTTGTTGCTTGGTTCAAACAGCACAGTAAGACGTCCACTGTCAATTTGCAAGTAGGACAAGGGAGCCTTGCCATTGAATAGACAGGAGAGTGGGAAGAGAAAGAGTGGAAAAAGTTGACCTGCTAACTTGCTCGTAGCTGCATTTAGCTCGTCTTTTCACCCTGTTGACTTTCAGGGCCTCATCTGATGTTGGCAGTTGTCCCTGGAGTCCGTGTTCTGTAAGAAGTGCTGACCCATGCATTCTGCAGCATTCTCAGTGGACTGATATCTGGAATTGGTGAGCTGCTGCTTCTACAAGTCACGTATTATGGTGCTTAGATGTTTTGTGCTTCAAATGTAGAAGAGCACCCTAACAAATGTCTTCTGCTAGTTCTGGTCATCATGAATGCATCTAATGATGATGTAATGCGACATCGTATCCTTGGGATTAATACCAAGAGCAAAATCAGCTGAAAATTACATCTTTGTTTAAAAATGTGAAAACTCATGCAATGTCTCAGTAATGTCTGGCTCAAACTTACGTGTCAGGTATTTTACTGTGCACTTTTTATTATTTAATTTTGAAATGTGTTTGTATTTGTTTTTATTTTATGTAAGTCCCATCTCTTGCCAGACTTCGCATTTCCCTGAATCGAGTTGCCAAAGATGTTGCCGTCAAGAGCATGTAGATTCATCAGTGGTGACCCAAGTCCTGAGTATGGAGGACGCGCCACTCATCATAACAGACGGGAAAAAATGTCAGCAGGCAAGGAGGAAAATATGGCCCTAATGTACACTCCCTTCCTGGACGTGTCTCCAGCCTGTATTATCCATGACTGGACACACGTGGATTATGTTCACTGACCAACAGGTGTACTGGGTAGTTGTGCATATTGTATGGGGGTACAAAGAGCTCAAAGACTTTACTCTTGGCTGGGATGCTAATCATGCTAGTCAGCTTCATTGGTTGCATTGGCAGGCTCAGGGTGGATGTCAGTCACTTAGAGAGATGATAAATACTGGAGTGCATACAACAGTTGCTTTCTAAAGAAAAGAACTATCCAAGGCATATCAAGACTCATAATTTTCATCTTTCAAAAGCTGCTGAGACTACTATCGCTATTATGCATGTTCATCAATACATTTGATAAAGTTCTGTAAAAAGTCCAAGCCTACACACAAAATATTGTATTACCTCATTATAGATATATTCACGATGACCAGAACTTGCAGAAGACATTTGTTATGGTGGTCTTCCAACTGTGAAGCCCAATTCTTCTAAGCTCAATGTCAAGCGACTTGTGGAAGCAGCAGCAATCTCACCAATTAAAGATATCAGTCCATCGAATTGTAGCTGGAAAATGCATGAATCATAACTTATAACAGAAGATGGATTCCAGGGAAAACTGCCAACACCAGTTGAAGCCCTGACAGTCAGCAGAACATGAAAACAATATGTAATGCAGATATGGGCATGTTAGCAGGCCAGCAGTCATCTGCACACAATTTTACAAAAACATAGACTTTGAGTGCAAACATCTCATGACTGTTGCCATCAAGGACCCAGAACATTGTCAAATGTTGAACAGAGCATTATGGGCAATTGACCCGTTTGGGACACAAACTCAGCCGTGTTCGAGTAATATGTATTTGATCAGTTTCTGAGAAAGAATAAGTATTTTATGCTACAATCCCTTAAGAAAGAACTCTGCTGGATGGCTATTTTGTTGTTGCGTGTAACTTCATTTTAAGTTGCATGCTTCACAGCACCAGTCTGCATGCCCAATTAGTTCATTAAAAGTAAACATTTCTTTAACCAGAAGAGAAGCAAGAATTGTGCACCCGCAAGTCTTCTGATGCTTTTCCCACTCTTTCTTTTCTCCACTCTTCTCTCTATTCAATGGCAGGGTCACCCTTTTCCCAATACGTAAATCGGTACTTAAACGTTGTACGGTACTGCTTGACACCCATGTGACCTTGCAACAAAGACCAAATGTTAAGATCAAATAAAAGTAATAGAGGTCACTGGCATTAATCATCTATAGTACCGTAAGCTAATGTATGAATTTTGAAACTGTAACTGCGAAGACTTGAAAATATGATCATAACAAAAAGTTGAAGCATTCAAGGTCAAAGGCCAAGTGTCTAAGGTGAAAGATCAAGGTCAAAAGGCATAAGTAATTTAAGTCTTAATATAAACCTAAGCTAAAACCACACTTAGGGCTGCCATTGCGAAAGTTTACAAACGTTATGGCAAATAAAAGAAATGTACATGTTCAAGGTCGGTCTCTCTCTCTCTCTCTCTCTCTCTCTCTCTCTCTCTCTCTCTCTCTCCTGGCCCCGTCCCTCACTTCAATCCCAAAACTTCATTTCCTTCTCTCGCAGACAGTATCACATTAACAGTAACAGCAACAGAAACAGTGACACAAAACCAAATTAACATCACTGTCCATCAACACACACACACACACACACACACACACACACACACACACACACACACACACACACACACACACACACACATACACACACACATACACTGGCATCATTAAGAGCAAGATATGACACTGTCACAATTTGAAACAGCAGTAATGGCAGTGCCATCAAAATGAATTTCTTTCTACAATAATTATTCTGTGGAAGAAGGATGCCAGAAAACTTGAAAACTGTGCTCAAACAATACAGACATCGTACCCTACCCACTAACGAAGCAGAAAGGAAAGAAAGAAAAACAAAAGAAAGGCAGAAAAGGCAATTTAAAGCAATGGCAAATCCAAATTAAGATCAATAAAAGCAATAACAAAATCTTAGGTTGATATTCTCACCTTCATCAAAAGTGCATTCAAATCGGTCTCTAGCGTTTCGAGTCCTGTTGTAAAGGATAAAACCGCACAACATTCAAATCTTCACAGCGTTTTCAGTCATATTGCACACAGACAAACCCACACAACATTTAAATCTGTTCAGCGTTTCGCCAGAATGAAAACAAAACATAATAGTGTGTGGTCTACACACGGTGTTGTTCACTGTGCTCAGAAGGCTTAAGGCTCACTTTTTTTGTAGCAGGCGGCGATGCACTTGGCAGGGGAGTTATCACGTGTCCAGTCATTAGCAATTAGCTTGGGAAGGTCCCGATCATTCGTCTTGTCCGTATAGCAGCCAAGATAGTTCTCCCCTGCAATCACCATAATTGCAATCGTCATCGTCACCGTTGTCCTTAGTGTAGTCACATTTGCCACCATCATCACTATCATGCTTGTTTACTTCACCTATAGCTATGTAAAAACAGAAGGTCTATCATGCTATTTGGTCAGTGTAATGCTCTACAAAATATGAGCCCAGCGTGATCCCTTACATACAAAAACAACAATAACAACAAACTAATTGCAGTTTTTAAGAATATTACAAAGGCTATATCATCATAAGACAAAAATTTGTTTATTAAGTTCAATTGATTCGCTAAGACTTACCTAAGGTTTACCCCATGCCTTCATTTTTAAATTAGTCTTCTGGATTATAACTTGATGGATTACTTAGTCTGTTTAAACAGGAGACAACATGTTTTCATATAAATGAATTTAGTAAAATGACTTAACGAGATATTGAGTTTGTTGGCTTTTCTTAATTCAATAGAACGTAGCATATTGATGTACTGCAGCCTAGGGGCTAGTTGGCCTTTGCCAACCACCCCTGTTCCTACGTGAATTATTATGCTTCTCTAGTGATAGATTGTATGAATGGAATTGAGAAAATGATACTTTAAATGTGATGGCCGTTATAGAGTTCATTAGATATTGCACGAGCATGTTGTGCTGGTTGGCCTTTGAGAACCATCCTTACCAATCCACCAACCATGCTCTTTTCAAGTATTATTAAGTATAAGGTACTTTATTGTCACAGAGGTGTGTCTGTAAAATTCGGGTTGCTTCCACCTGGAGAGTACGTCGCAGCCAGAGGCGCGCCACCCATTTTTTTTTTTTTTGCATGCGATTTTTGTGTGACTGATGAGGAAGGGGGGGGGGGGGAGGGGGGTAAACATTTTCGTTGCCACTGGGCTTTACGTGTGCTAAGTGCATGGGCACACGGGACTTCGGTTTATCGTCTCATCCTAAAGATTCCACGTTCAGACCGTAAGGCCTAGTGCAAAGGGAGACAAAAAAATCCCCTGTACCCAGGTTCGTCTCGGGTTTACTTGACACGAAGCGAACGCGTTACCACTGTGCCACTCTACACTATACGCAATGTGTGTTGACATTGAAAACAAAGTAACATAAAGCGTAATGATATCAATGGAATTGAACAAAGGGGGAAAAATCTCTTTCTAATTAACTCCCCTCCACCAAAGTTGATTACGATACCAATCCTCTAACAATGCGTGGATCAGAGCCAAAGTGAGACAAACAAAGGATCATTCTCAAAAAAGAATGTGCCAAGTTCGCAATGCTAGATCTGATCCACGCATTGCTAGATTATTGGTATCGTAATCAACTTTGGTGGAGGGGAGTTAATTAGAAAGAGAGTATTTCCCCTTTGTTCAATTTCGTTATCTCCTGTCTTGGCCTCACTATTTCATTCTTTGATTAACTAAAATTCCTTTCGAGGCTTACCAGTTTCTTCTGTGTTGTGTGTTGTTTATGTGTAACATATTCAAGGTTAGAAGGCTATGCCACTCTTGGATAGATGTTGATTTGTTTGTATGTCGTCCTCTCCACCATGTGTACTGTGTGGGTGAAGGGTCATAAAGGCGAACTTGGCACTTTTTTTTGGTGAGAATGATGCTTTGTTGAGTTTCCTTAGCCTTTGTATATTATAGTTTATGAGGCATTGCATATTTTTGTGCTACAGCATTGGGTATAGCTGGCCTTTGGTGACGATAGCTACTCAAACACCAATTGTCCTGCTTCTTATCAAAACACAATTTAATTTCCTATCGGATTGATAAACAACTTTCCACGTGCGTATGTACAATACAACTGGACAATAAAGAAACTTATGACTTTTAACTTGTGACTTTAAGTTATTTGAATTGAATTATATTGGTGTCAATGCAACTGGCAAAATGATATATCCAGGGTGTTAGTCTTGTTAAAGTGCTCAGGAGGTACGGCACAGCTCTGTGCTGCAGCCTTGGGGCTATTTGGTGACCATTAATACACGAACGCCTATTGCCCTGCTTCAAATCAGTGTAAGGGTGTAGGCATAGTTTTTTAAAAATACCAAAAGATGTTTTGAAAAGTTTGCAATAAAAATTGTGTTTATTATGTAGAATAATCATTGTTGCATCACACTGTAAAAGGGTTTTGATAATAACACAGTAATTGTCTTGAAATCGGTGTTAAAGGGGGTGTAATTGAGCAAAACAAACACACAAATTAATGACGCTCAGAAGTTGACATACCAATGTCGCTTTTTTTGCTATTGCCAAGCAAAGTCTGGAAAGTTTAGGAAAGTCTTGTTAACAGCAAAACCTGCCAGATGGGATGCACACATCACAGGTCACTCACATAGCAGAAACAAATTATGTAAATAATAATTTATATTTCAGTGATTGATAATACAAACGTCACATAAATGGTATGCCCATCTCATTTTCTCTCAGATTCCGTTAGAAATCTAAATGTCTGTCTGTCTATCATTCCTGGGTCTCATTCCACACACACGCACCTACGCACGCACGCATCCCCGCCCAGAGAGAGAGAGAGAGAGAGAGAGAGAGAGAGAGAGGGGGGAGAGAAAGAGAGAGAGAGAGAGAGAGAGAAGGGCGGGAGAGAGAGGTTCCAAAACAATACCACTTTCCTGCTACAAGTCATTGATTGCCCTGATAATAAAATTATGAAGACATTATGGGAAGAGATTTGTCACATACACATACGGGCAAAAAACTTTTTTTTTCCCATTGGGTTCATGCAGTTTATTGTTGTGCAGACAATGGGACCAACCGTCACCAATTACCATCCCGCCGGGCTCCAGAAGATATTGAAATTGTGTGGGGGTTTTAAAAGAGGGGGGTGGGAAGATTAGAAAAAAAGATTTTTAAAAAGCCTCAGTAAAAATAGTATGACACAACTAACGGTGGGTGGAGGTATTGACTTGACTGACTTGACAAAACCAAAAAACAACCCCAATAAGATTAATACGGTGTAATATCAAGAAAGACCAAACAAAACAAAAGCATTATGACAATCTTGACAGCGCAACATGAGTATGGAGACAGTACCACTAAGAACTAATACAAGTGCCAAGTCTTTCCAACTTTCAGAACCTGCAGTTTGTTAACAGTGACTCAAGTATAAACATACACTTGAGAACTGTCACCGGTCATAGTTTTCTGTTGAGAGAGTATGTCTGGGTTGACGGATCCGTCTCCTCCACCTACACTTTAGGGCCCTAGGAAGTTAGGAGCAGCTATAGCCGCACCCGTTTCTCGCTTCTTTGCACGTGTTTCCATAGAGTTCCGCACCATTATAGCGATAGCAACCAGTAGCACCACTGCATTGCCCCAACTCGGTACCCATGCACATACAGGAATAAGCGCACCT
>CM065708.1:27276403-27282941 GCA_017654935.2 Phymorhynchus buccinoides | reverse complement strand
GCGTAAGAACATTATGAAGGAAAGCCCTAATTGCCTTAGTAAAGAATCAATTACAAGAATTCCATACCCACTTGAACATTCACATTTACTTTATGTATATAGATCTGTGAAACAATGAGGGTGGCATTTTAAGTTTCTTAATTTGTCATTATCATTATATATGATATTGTTAAAATTTGAATTTAAAAGTTTAGGAAGGTCAACATTTTAATTCAATTGGACAATGATCAGAAAATTATGTAAGAGACTTTACCTTCATGTTTATAATGTCTTTTGTCATCTCTTGTGAGCAAGCAAAGTAATCTACTACACTACATCCTAACTCATACCTCAAAATCCTTTGGGCGTATAGCCTGTGTCTCGTCCTTTGAGATCGACCTAGTGTTACTCCCATTTAATATATACATGTTGTTATCTATGCATAAAGATAGCAGCTTTCTACCATTCTTTTGTACAATTCTATCCATTGATTTTCTCTGGAATACAGTTTCAACATTATAATTGTCTACTAAATTATAATGATCGTTACATTTATTGTCCATTTGTATATAATCTGGATTGTCCCCAGTTCTGGCATTGAAATCACCACACAAAAGAACTGTTCCTTTTGAACACAATTCTGTCACATCCTCTTGTAATCTGTCCCAGATTCTGATGGTTTCCTTCCCCTCTCCCCCTTCCTCTTTTTTCTCCCTCCCTCCTCCTCCGGTTTCTCTTTTTCTATTTTTTTTTTTTTTTTTTTTTTTTTTTTTTTTCCCACATGTGTGAATGTTCAGGAGGAATATAACCGGGCTAGGTCCGCCCTTTTCCGTGCGTCCAAATGTGCGTGAACAGGACGCATTAAAAACTTCGTTACTAGGGGGTGAAACGACGCACACCATATAAAATTAACCTGATTCAAGGGTTTATGAGACACAACTATAAATCATCACTGACCGCTTGATGCGTGAGCCCGTCCTCCCATTTCACCCAGATTCCGTCAACGTGGTTTACTGAAGACCTTCCATACCTCACTTAGGTCATTGTCCAGTCTCTCACGTCACTGTCCCATCCTTATCTGAAGGCTCTCTCTCTCTCCTCTCAGTTCTCTCCAGCATGTCTCTCCGAGTCTCTCTCTCTCTCTCTCTCTCTCGTTTTTTTCTCTCTCATCTCTCTCTCTCTCTCTGTGTGTGTCGTGTGTGTGTGTGTGTGTTTAGTGAATGAGAGATAGCAGAGTGAGAGATAGAGAGAGAGAGTTGAGAGACAGAGAAGAGAGACCGAGAGAGAGAGTACAGCGAGAGAGAGAGAGAGACTGAGATAGACAGAGACAGAGAGAGGAGGTAGAAGATGACCACGGGGGTGAGAGAAGAGCGCTATGGACTCGAGAGAACATTGAGGAGAGATGAATGAAGATAGAGAGAGAGAGAGAGAGGAGAAACAGAGAGTGCCAGTATACCTAACGCACGAGAACATGAGAGAGATGTGAGACGAAGCAACACAGCGCGAGGAGAGCGAATACGATAGAGAGATAGCTACAGATAGGCGATAGTCAAGAGACAGCGACAGTGAGAGAGAGAGAGAGAGCTGTCAGAGATGAGAGAGATAGAGAGAGAGAGACAGATACACAGAGTGAGATACAGAGTCAACACATGAGAGAGCTAGAGATACAGAGAGTATGATAGAGTGGAGAGCTCAGAGATAACGGGAGAGTTAGAGAGAGTGACAGAAGATAGAGAGAATGAGAGAGCGACAGAGAGAATGAGACAATGAGAGAGAGCGAGAGACAATGAGCGAAGATAGAGAGAGAGAGAGAGAGAGGAGACAGAGAGAGAGAGAGATATACAGAGAGATAGAGATATAGAGATCAGAGATATAGATATAGACTATCTATAGCTAAATATACTCTCTATCTCCATATAGATCTCTACTATAGATACCCAGCTTATATATGATATATAGAGTAGGAGATAGAGGAGAGAGAGAGAGAGAGCTCGAGAGAGAAGAGAGTTAAGAGCTATGGGACCTATGGATAGAGTGAGTAGGAGAGGAAGTGAGAAGAGAGAGGCGGAGAGGAACGTAGGAGAGGAATGGTGAGGTAGAGTGTACATAGGGGGATATGAGGTAAGGGCGTGGTAGATATCTAAGAAGAGCGATAATATGCGTCTCTATGCATCTTGAGGATCATAATGAGATAAGGAGATCTGATCTCTCTCTTGAGGATTGCGTAGATAAGAAAAATCTTGCGATAGGAGGGGATTGTCTCTGAGGAGCGACAGGACTCAGATAGATAGATACTCTCTCTCTCGCTCACTCTCTGAGAGTCTCTATCTGAGGAGATGATCTAGAATTAATCTCTCTATCTCTCTATCTATCTAAATCTCTCTCTCTCATCTGATCTATCTCTAGAGGATCTCTCTCGCCTCTCTAATCTCTCTACTCTCGCGAGAGAGCCAGAGAGGCAGACAGCGTCTCAGAGAGAAAGTGTGCTACCTGACACACCTATTGTTAAGAGTCACTATGTATTTTACTTATCCCTTGCAATGGGGCTGTGGGTGGATGCCTCGTGCCACCATTCGGGGAGCTGGACGGCCCCGTCCCCTCCACAAGTCTCTCCCCATGGGGATACCGGTGGTGGGGTCTTTCGTAAAAATAGTTCCCCCCACCTTCTGGACATTCTGTGCTTGTAACTTCCCTCTAATCTGCCACTCTCTTTGATTCTGCCTTTTCCCCTTTGCTTTCGATACTATCTCCTGCCTTTTCCCCAAAAAAATCTTCCAAATAACTTGTCTCCTTGGAGCTCCTCCGAAATCGGAATATGTCAGCTGTACGCAGCGGGGAGACCGGCAGTGAAAACTGAAAACGGACACATACGTACTTTACCCAGTATGGCCTTTTGGCCTGGGAGCGCAGAAAAAAAAGAAGAATCTCTCGCAAATGTTCCTGTAAGTTCGCCCGCCTGTTTGACTGTTCATTTGTGTTTGTTTGTTTTTGGTGTCAAACGCATTTTGGTCATAGTTTGTAGCAAACACATCATTCAGACTCATGCATATTCAATTCAATTCAAATATCTGTATTAGGGGAAGACGGGGTAAAAAGCGCATGGGCGGGTAAGAAGCCCACCCCAATTATCTCATGAAATGAAGCAAATTTCAGTCACATTTTGCCCATGAGACGAGCGTTAATGTCTAGCATTCGTCCCTCATGGGCAAATTTGACTGAAATTTTCTTTATTTCATGAGATAATTGGGGTGGGCTTCTTACCCGCCCATGCGCTTTTTACCCCGTCTTCCCCTAATCCCTGAGGAAATAAAGACGCACAATCCGCAGGCTTCAGAAAGTATATCAATAAACGAGCACAGTATTATAGACATCCGATGGCACAGAAAGAATACAAATTAACATTATAACAACAACATCAAGCAATTGAAAAGGGAAAGAGGTCAATTACTGTAAGTATAAAACGTAAACGCCTTCACACACGCAAAATGTTCAGACAACTGATCGCTTCTCAGCCTTTTTGGCTAAGACAGTGATTCAGGAACATACATTTTTGTTGATACCTGGTTGGTTTTGTTCAGCCCGTCGTACATGGCGAAAGCCGATACGCGACGTTAAACTGAACTTCCATCCACACGCTCTACTGTCTGCCCCTCCCCACCCCCACCCCCACCCTGACCCCGCACCTCTCAAGACCCCCCCAAAAAAACCAACCCAACAAAAAAAAAAAAAAAACACAGCTAGCCAAAGCAATGGCCTACCTACTAAGTCTACACACTTTGCTCGATCAGGTGCGTAGCGCTTTCACTACGTATCTGTTTTAAACAAAAGTTTATTGACATAATATATTGCATTGTACACAAATTATTGTATGAGCACAATTAAGCTATAAGCTTATAAACGCACTCAAAAACATTTCAGTTACAAAACATAAGGCTGCGTCATGAATGTACTTGAATAGCTATGAGAAAATGCTCTCCCTGATGGGTGGGTGGGGGCGGGGGATGGGGGTGGGGGGATGGTTGGGGTGGGGTGGGGGGAGGAGGTGGGGGTTGAAGGGAGGTGGGTGTTAGTGTGTGTGTTATGATTATATGCAATGTAAATCTCTAATGCATTCATTGTCATCGAGATGTATGGTGAGGATACCTAAAACCAGTCTGTTAGAAATGTCTGTACGAATGGTGAGTGAAAAGCGCATTGAGTTGCTTTGCAAGATTATGCGCTAGTATAAGCATTATTAATTATTATTTGTTGTTATTCAAATCGATTGCATTGGAATAAGAAAAATATCGAAAGAACTACCCGTTGTTATATCCGCTACGACCCATAGAGAAGAAAACCAATAATGATGACTGTGCCAATCTGTCAGCTTGAATTCCGACAGTCTAACCACAACTCTATTCCTAACCCTAACCCTAATGATGTAGGGGAAGACGGGGTAAAAAGCGCATGGGCGGGTAAGAAGCCCACCCCAATTATCTCATGAAATGAAGCAAATTTCAGTCTCATTTTGCCCATGAGACGAGCGTTAATGTCTAGCATTCATCTCATGGGCAAATTTGACTGACATTTTCTTTATTTCATGAGAAAATTGGGGTGGGCTTCTTACCCGCCCATGCGCTTTTTACCCCGTCTTCCCCTACAATTGTTTGCCCCAGTTTGTCTCTTTTGATTACGCTTTTTCGTTTACATTTACGTTCACGTGTGTTTGTAAATGTTGTACCTTTGTACGTTTACTGTTTGTTTTTTCATAGTATCTATTGTCTTAGTTGTTAAATGCTTGTTTCCATGATGATTCTTGTTAATTAATTATGCAGTTGTTCTTTTGTAACTTATAAATGTGTTGAGTACGCCCGTAAGCTTTAGCTTGTTGTACTCTTGCGCTGAGTTGTATTTGTATCTGCCTGAAATTGTGTTGTTTAAACCAACCCTAACCCGAACCCTTTTCGTAACCTAACCTTATTCCTTACCTAAGCGTAACCCCATTTTAGCCCTCACCCTTATAGTAGTTACTGTAGTGATTTAGCCCAGTAGTGGTATCGATACGTAGTCGGATAGCCGTATTGATTTATCTTGGCAGTGTTATCGATACGTAGCGATAGCGGGATGTTCCCCCCCCCCCCCCCACTCGATTTGAGTCCAGGAGTTTAGCTCTTCTATATTATATACCTACATTCGCCCAAGACAGCACTCTACACTCCCACTAAGTGCACAGACATTCCGCTGCTAAGCACCCTGCCACGCGTCTGTTTGTTTTTAGAACTGCTATCGCTGTTTCTGCCGTTAAAGCAACGCGGCATGCCGCATGCACACTCACTTGCTATATTTCTTTTCAAAGTACATGTACTGTGCCCCTTCCATCCGCGTGTGTTTGTGTGCATGCGTGTTGTTTGTGCGTGCGTCGTGTGTGTGTGTGTGTGTATGTGTATGTGTGCGTGTGTGTGTGCGCGTGTGCGTGTAGTGCGTTCATGTGTGTGTGTGTGTGTGTGTGTGTCTGTGTTTAGTGCGTGCGTGTGTCTGTGTTTAGTGCGTGCGTGTGCGCGCGTGTGTGCATCATGTATTTTTGTTGTTTATTTATTTATATTGCTTGCTGGTTTATTCATTTATTATTGTAAGCGCTTATGGCCTTTTTAAGATTATAAATGCTAATTATTTTTATTATTATTATTATTATTGTCGGCTGAGACGCAAACGGACCGAAAAAAAAAAAAAAGCCTAAATATTACAAAGAGTGATACCTTCGCAGCCTACAAACCTTGTAGTCCAAGAATGAAGCCAACTTTCTCACTTCCCTCCCCCCCACCTGGAAGGTGGAAAGGCGGAGGAAGGTGGGAAGCGTTGGTGTTGTTGGCATTGAGTGAGTTCACAGTATTTCCCCAGCTGTAGTGTAGGTGAAAGGGTGGGAGCAAAAAAAAACCCACAAATAAAACAAACCGGCTTCAGTCAGCTGCGGAGTGCGAACTCTTGGCATTGTATTCAGTCTTTTTGAACGGGCAACCAAGAACGTCTAGAAGCTAAAGTGGGTCACAATACAACAAGACATAGACATAATACAACAAGACGTAGACACAATACAACAAGACGTAGACATAATACAACAAGACGTAGACATAATACAACAAGACGTAGACACAATACAACAAGACGTAGACACAATACAACAAGACGTAGACATAATACAACAAGACGTAGACACAATACAACAAGACGTAGACACAATACAACAAGACATAGACATAATACAACAAGACGTAGACACAATACAACAAGACGTAGACACAATACAACAAGACGTAGACACAATACAACAAGACGTAGACATAATACAACAAGACATAGACACAATACAACAAGACGTAGACATAATACAACAAGACGTAGACACAATACAACAAGACGTAGACATAATACAACAAGACGTAGACACAATACAACAAGACGTAGACATAATACAACAAGACGTAGACACAATACAACAAGACGTAGACACAATACAAGACGTAGACACAATACAACAAGACGTAGACACAATACAACAAGACGTAGACACAATACAAGACGT
>CM065708.1:27243903-27258903 GCA_017654935.2 Phymorhynchus buccinoides | reverse complement strand
TCATCATCGTCATCGTCGTCATCATCATCATCATCATCATCATCGTAGTCGTAATAGTCATCATCACAATCATCATCATTATTGTCGTCGCCGTCATCATCATCATCATCATCATCATTTTCGTCCTTACATTTCTGTAGCTATATAGGAAGGTCTTTGGAATTATTTTATATTAGGACTCGTTTTTTCTTTCTTTTGCCTCGCACACCCACCACCCACCCACCCACACATCTGCAGGGAGACAGGGGAGCCGTTCCACCAGCTCATCTCTTGGCAGGACCTGCGGGCGACAAACGAGGCGAGGAGGAACTCCTCGCTCACGATGCGAACACTTATCACATTTCTTAGGCTTATCAAATTTCTCTGAATTCTCACATTTTGTTTCATTTATCAAGCTTATCAAATTTCTCTGAATTCTCCCATTTTTTCCATTTATCAGGCGTATTAAATTTCTCCGAATTCTCACATTTCTCAGGTTTATCAAATTTCTCTGAATTATCGCATTTCTCAGGTTTATCAAATTTCTCTGAATTATCACATTTCTGAGGTTTATCAAATTTCTCCGAATTATCACATTTCTCAGGCTTACCAAATTTCTCTGAATTATCCCATTTCCAAGGCTTATCCAATTTCTGCGAATTATCACATTTTTAATTTCTCAGGCTTATCCAATTTCTCAGAATTATCACATTTCTCAAAGTTATCACACTTCTCACAGTTATCACATTTCTCCCAGTTATCACATTTCTCCCAACAATGATTACATTTCCCAGGTTTATCACAGTTCTGAGGTTGGATAGCACATTACTTTCCTTAGGATTAATTATTTTCTTTCTTTTGCCTCGCACCCAACCAACCACCCACCCACCCACGCCGCTACAGGGAGACAGGGGAGCCGTTCCACAAGCTCATCTCTTGGCAGGACCTGCGGGCGACGAAGGAGGCTATGAGGAGGAACTCCTCGCTCACGATGCGACTGCTCAACAGCGGGGCTCTGGCTGGCCACATTTCTTCATTTATCAGGCATTACCCTCCACAATCACGGCCAGCGTGCTCAAATTTCATGAATTATCGCAAACTCAGGTATCTTTCTGCGAATATCACATTATCCGCTACAGGGATTGGGGAGCCGTTCCATTGGGTACTCTCTTGGCAGTACTTTATTGCGACGAAGGAGGCTTTGATTAGGTACATTCGCTCACGATACTTTGCTGAACCCCCCCCCCAGGCTCGTGTCTTGAAGACCCGTATAATAGGTGCTCAAAATGAAAACACCAATTGCTTAGGTACTTAGACTACTTTATCGGGTACTAATCAGGGTACGGTATTGGGGTACTTTATTGAGATATTTTATGAGTACTTTGCATGACTCTGTTAACTTAGAAGCTACTTCCAAAAGTCCTTTAAATACTTTATTGGGTACTTTATTGGGTGCTTTATTGAGTGCTTCTAAGTTAGCATCATTCTAAGTCCCCCCTCTTGAAACTATCTCGGTTCATGAATACCCAATTGCTTGGCCTAATGAGCGTTAAGATGCTAGATCACCAGCCGCGCGGCAGCATTTTCGGCTGCGATGCTTCGTCTCACAGCTGGTGATGAACCTTTAAGATGTCACAATGTGAATGCAGGCCCAAATGCTTGGCAGTTTTTTTCCGGCTCCAGTGACCTTGACCTTTGACCTATGACCTTCATTTTAAAACCTGGCCTAGATATCCAAAGTACCTATCGGCATGCACAATTTTAGCATCCTAGATCCCTCCGTTCAAACGTTATCGTGCCAGGTGCTCGGCAGCATTTTCGCATCCAGTGACCTTGACCTTTGCCCTAAGACCTTCATTTTCGAACTTGCCCTAGATATTCTTAGTACCTATCCACATGCAACATTTGAGCGTCCTAGGTCTCCGCGTTCAAACGTTATCGTGCCAGGTGTTCGACAGCATTTTCAGCTCCAGTGATTTTGACCTTTGACCTATGACCTTCATTTTCGAACTTGACCTAGATATTCCTAGTACCTATCCGCGTGCAAAAGTTGTGCTTCCCAGGTCCCTCCGTTCAAAATGTTAGGTGCTCCTCAGCATTTTCGTCCCCAGTGACCTTGACCTTTGACCTCTGACCTTCATTTTCGAACTTGGCCTAGATATTCGCAGTACCTATCCGAGTGCTAAATTGGAGCGTCCTAGGTCCCTCTGCTCAAATGTTATCGTGTTAACATAGATAGTCAGATAGATAGGTTCATTGTTACGGAATGCCCTGAAAATACTACGAGCTTCACCCTCTTCCTCGCGGCTGGTAATAATGCCAATAGATTCGGATTTCCACCTCCCCCCCCCCCCCCCCCCCCCCCCCCCCCCCCCCCCCCTACTTAACCAAATCAAATCAACTTTATTCCCCAAACAAGCGCGAAATCGCAATAGTTTGTGGCACGCGGTCTATTTTTACCACTCCAATTATGAGTCACCTCCCCTGGCTTTTCAATAATTAATTTTAATCTGTAAACCAGAATGTTATCTCTGCACCATTTCGTAACTTTTTATATCTTTTGGAAAACATTTAAAACTATTTATCCTACTTATACTCATCGAAAGAAGCACCGCATACTCGTCGTGTCTGTTGTAGTGTCTGTATTACGTATGTTTATTATTTTGTACGCTTTTAAAATACATCATGTTAAAGAGCGGCCTCAATTTGAAGTGTAGCCTCGATTTGAAGTGCGACATTTTGTCAAAATGTGCGACAATTTTGGAACGACAGACAGACCGACCGACCGACCGACCGACAAAGTGAGTTATAGCCTTGAGCCAAACAAAAACTGGGGGCACAACAAAATTAATACACGTACCATTCACACCTGCGGCATCAAACATTACAAACAATAGCCCCAAAGACCCCATAACAGTACACATCAACATAGTATTACATGGGCTCCAAACAAAAAAAACAACAACAACAAAAACCAACAAAAACATTTTTTTTAACAGTACTCATCACCATATAGACAGGCACATTATACCATCATGCACAGATACACCACCATACACACACACACACACATATGCATGCACAACACAGTTGCTGGAATTTCACATGTGAATCCTTTTTTAAAACCGCTAATTAACTTATCTCCATTAACAAATATTGACATATGCAACTTCCAGCCTACGATTTATATATTTAAAAAAAAGAAGTTTGATGCACGCATTCAAAGGATATTTTTGTTCTCCGTATTAATCCATTTGTCGTTTTAACCATTGCGGCGAATTAGGCCGCGGACACATGAGTCGCGGGAGTTAACGCACGTAAATCCATAAATAGTGGGTAAGATGGGGTAAAAAGCCCACGGGCGGGTAAGAAGCCCATGCCAATTATCTCATGAAATGAAGCAAATTTCAGTCACATTTTGCCCATGAGACGAGTGTTAATGTTTAGCATTCGTCTCATGGGCAAATGTGACTGAAAATTGGGGTGGGCTTCTTTGGGCTTTTTCCCCCCGTCTTACTTACATTAACACTTAGCATTCGTCTCATGATAATTGGCATTTCATGGATAATTGGCATGGGCTTCTTACCCGCCCATGGGCTTTTTACCCCGTCTTACCCTAAGTAAAAGAAAGAAGGAAAGAAAGAAAAAAAAACGGATTAGTGGAAATACGGACACGTGCGCTTGTTTTTTTTCCATCTTTCTTTTTTTTTACTTATTTACGGATTGCGCATGGGATTTCCGCGTCTTCTGTGTACACGGCCTTAAAGGGGCACCCTGACGGATGAGTTTTTTTGGGTAAGAAACACGTCGAGATCACCAGGAAAACACCCTTTACAGAGATTGCAACACTCACTTTGCTCTGGTTTCCTAGAAATAGAACCGTCAAATCGGCGATTCCTCCTTGGCGGAGGTGCTCGAAGTCAAATTATTTCAGTGAAAGAGAAGGCGTGTGCCGTCACTTTTCTAATGACCGCCACATCGTTTGCACGCAATTTTCGCAATACAAGCCTTTTTTTTTTTCTTTTTTTTTTAAAATTTTATAGTTTATCTAAAGGAGTTTCGCTCACAACAAAGGAAATAGCTCCTTTTTTTTTTTTTTTTTTTTTTTTTACTGCACTACAAAAAAAATCCAAAACGCTTCAACCACAAATGAGTGACCTCCACCCACCCCATCCAAAGTGGCTACTCTCTCCGTCAAGGAGGAATCGCCGTTTTGACGGTTTAATTTCTAGGAAACCAGGGCAAAGTGAGTGCTCCGATCCTTGAAAAAGTCTGGTCTTTCTGGTGATCTCGACGTGTTTCTTGTAAAAAATAAATTCATCCGTCAGGGTGCCCCTTTAAGTAAGTGATCAATAGCGACGTCACGCGTTTTCCCACCCACCCTGTAGAGTAGAGTCGATCTTTGTTAATTAATTTGACACATTCAGAAGTGCTTAGTCATTCAGGGGCCGCTACACACTGCATACGAATCGATCCCAGAGCGATCCGATCGTGACCACGTCTGTGAGTCGTGATTCAAGTGAAATACTCCCGTCTACAAATAATTGTATTATTTTCGCTCACTATTATTATATGTGATGGTGCATGGGAAAAAAACCTACAAAAGTCTCTCAGAATGTTTTTAGCAAAAGCCAAAAATAGTCAACACACCCCCCCCCCCCCGCCCCCCCCCCCCCCGCCCCCCCCCCCCCCCCCCCCCCCCCCCCCCCCATATCAATTATCTATTTAGGGGCATATTTATGTCTGTTGGTATGTGTTCTACTACCAGCATCCACCACATAAAAGACAATTTTGAATGATTTCTTTGTATATATTTGATTGCTTTCTAAATCAAGTCGATAGAAACCGAAGATGCCAAGCTGTATCCTCTATGCCCAGTGTCTGCAAGTGATCTATTTTTGTAATGCCAAATTTCGAATAATTATAACACAAAAACTAGAAGAGGAGATAACTCGATTCAGTTTTCTGTGAATTAACCCTTTCGCCGCCAGCCTTTTTCCAGCCAAAAAAAATAAAATCATTAGACTTAACTGGGTAGAGAGAAAAAAAGGATCTGCAATATCGGGAATTCCTCTATGACATGCATTACATTAGGCCTACTCTTACCTCTCGAAATTAAGAAAATAGGGTCTTGGGATAACAGGCCCTGATTTGATGCCTTTTTGTGATATGGCTGGTATCCACGTGTCGTCATATCCGGCCACAAGGAGCGCCATATTATGGGAGACCGCCATCTTAGTCATTAACTTTTTTTGAAAAATGCCAGATCGATGCTGCGTATTTGGCTGTTCCAATTCGAAACTTATCTCAACTGTATTTATAACATCTGGATGTTTTCTTTGCACATTTAGATCACATTTTCACTTTGTTTACACACAAATAAGGACTAAGATGGCGACACTTCCGTTGGAAGGGTCGAGATGCGCACGCAGGTGTGTGGGGGGGGGGGGGGGGGGCCATAGGTGTTAAACCTTTCTGGTGAATAAATGCGACATTGGCCGTGAAAGGGTTAACAAGGAATCTTTGCTCCGTCATGCACAATTTAAACAAGGGCGTCTCCGAGCGGCAGACATGTCCGTCACCAGCAATGCCACGCACTTGCGACACCCCGTAGAGTGTCACATCCTGACACAAAATTGGAAGGGATTCTGTCTTCTAGTTCACGAGATACAGCTTGAAGAAGAAACATGTAGCGCAAAGAAGGAAATTTCGGTTTTCAAGGTCACACTTCAAGGTCAAGGTCAGCATGGTGATAATTTATGCTCGGATGTTTTCTTCTCTAGGGTATACAGTACCACACACAATCTGAAGCGCTTCTGTCAAGTACCAATGTGGAAAATATGGCTTAAAACCCAATGTGTAGACCCCTACCACTTGCAAGGCCTACTGATCGCCCGGACCGTGACCTTGACCTTGATCGGTATGCCACCATCAGAACGGGCATAAGCCAAAGTACCTTCATGCCACATTTGAAGACTCTAACACTAACGGTGTGGGAGTTATGGCCCCTGAAAGATTTTCGGTTTTCAAGGTCGTACGCCAAGGTCAAGGTCACGACGGCAAAATGGTTTGCGCGGATGCCTTCCTCTCATGGTGACACACCAGCACACAAAATGTGACGTGATTCTGTCAACCCGTTCGAAAGATATCCTTGGGACAGACAGAAGGAGAAAAAAATGACCCTCCGATTTTCAGGCTCCAGCGATCTTTTTGACCTTGACATTGACCTTGATCGGTATGCCATCATCAGAACGGGCATAAGCCAAACCACCTTCATACCAAGTTTCAACATCCTATGTTGATCGGTGCCCGAGATATGGCTAAAAATAGATTTTCGGTTTTCAAGGTCGTACGTCAAGGTCAAGGTCACGACGGCAAAATGGTTTGCGCCGATCTCTTCCTATTAAGGAGGCACACCTTCACACAAAATTTGACGCGATTCGGTCAAGCGGTTCGGGAGATATCCTTGGGACAGACAGAAAAAAAAAAAACCCCAAAAACCCAGCCCATCGCAATAGTCCGATCACCTTTGGTGACGGACTAAATATCAATGTATGCCCAAATTCCATTGTGTCTGGTTTCCCCCATGCACTGTCTGCACGAATCAGATCAAAGGTCTGACGCAAACAAGAAAGACAGATCGTGCATATACATACGGCCGACTACAAAATCATATAGTGAACACTAACTAGTAGGATTTCATCAGATTCATTCAGATGGTAATGCCTTGGCATGAGGCTGTGTCAGACCAGTTGACATAAGCTAGAACACCAAGGCTACATCCAAATGTTGTTATGCTCTGAATGGGTTGTGCGGGGATTGTCTTAATTAAGCCATGACAAGCTCCCAGCAATAGCATCATCAGTCTTAAAATCCCCCGAAGACGGAGTGTGGCTGCTCACATGGCGGGGTAATAAAAAAACCCGGTCCCACACGTAATGTTCTCATCCCTAGCTGGTGCATTTGTACTGAATTGTTCAAGTGCTCTGGCTGTTGGGATGATCCCTGGAGTCGTTAAGCCAGGGAACAACAACAACAACAACAACATTTAGATGGTAGAACTTCACGAGAAGCATGCCTCACACATGCCTGACAATCGGGTCGCATTAAGATCGAATCGTATGCGGTGTAGTTCTTCCCTCATTACAGATTTCGACCTTCCAGTTTTGAGCTTCCGTGTGTCTCTATCTGTGCCTATCTGTCTGTCTTAATACTGTCTATCTGTGCCTATCTGTCTGTCTTAATACTGTCTATCTGTGCCTATCTGTCTGTCTTAATACTGTCTATCTGTGCCTATCTGTCTGTCTTAATACTGTCTATCTGTGCCTATCTGTCTGTCTTAATACTGTCTATCTCTGCCTATCTGTCTTAATACTGTCTATCTCTGCCTATCTGTCCTAATACTGTCTATCTCTGCCTATCTGTCTTAATACTGTCTATCTGTGCCTATCTGTCTGTCCTAATACTGTCTATCTCTGCCTATCTGTCTGTCCTAATACTGTCTATCTCTGCCTATCTGTCTGTCTTAATACTGTCTATCTCTGCCTATCTGTCTTAATACTGTCTATCTGTGCCTATCTGTCTGTCTTAATACTGTCTATCTCTGCCTATCTGTCTGTCTTAATACTGTCTATCTGTGCCTATCTGTCTGTCCTAATACTGTCTATCTTTGCCTATCTGTCTGTCTTAATACTGTCTATCTCTGCCTATCTGTCTTAATACTGTCTATCTCTGCCTATCTGTCTGTCTTAATACTGTCTATCTCTGCCTATCTGTCTTAATACTGTCTATCTGTGCCTATCTGTCTGTCTTAATACTGTCTATCTCTGCCTATCTGTCTGTCTTAATACTCTCTATCTGTGCCTATCTGTCTGTCCTGATACTGTCTATATCTGCCTATCTGTCTGTCCTAATACTGTCTATCTGTGCCTATCTGTCTGTCCTAATACTGTCTATCTGTGCCTATCTGTCTGTCCTAATACTGTCTATCTCTGCCTATCTGTCTGTCCTAATACTGTCTATCTCTGCCTATCTGTCTGTCTTAATACTGTCTATCTGTGCCTATCTGTCTGTCCTAATACTGTCTATCTCTGCCTATCTGTCTTAATACTGTCTATCTCTGCCTATCTGTCTGTCCTAATACTGTCTATCTGTGCCTATCTGTCTGTCCTAATACTGTCTATCTCTGCCTATCTGTCTGTCCTAATACTGTCTATCTCTGCCTATCTGTCTTAATACTGTCTATCTCTGCCTATCTGTCTGTCTTAATACTGTCTATCTCTGCCTATCTGTCTTAATACTGTCTATCTGTGCCTATCTGTCTGTCCTAATACTGTCTATCTTTGCCTATCTGTCTGTCCTAATACTCTATCTTTACCTATCTGTCTGTCCTGATACTCTATCTTTACCTATCTGTCTGTCCTAATACTCTATCTCTGCCTATCTGTCTGTCCTAATACTCTATCTATATATGTCTGTCCTAATACTCTATCTTTGCCTATCTGTCTGTCCTAATACTCTATCTCTGCCTATCTGTCTGTCCTAATACTGTCTATCTTTGCCTATCTGTCTGTCCTAATACTCTATCTCTGCCTATCTGTCCTAATACTCTATCTTTGCCTATCTGTCTGTCCTGATACTGTCTATCTGTGCTTATCTGTCTGTCCTGATACACTGTCTATCTTTGCCTATCTGTCTGTCCTAATACTCTATCTTTGCCTATCTGTCTGTCCTAATACTGTCTATCTTTGCCTATCTGTCTGTCCTAATACTCTCTATCTTTGCCTATCTGTCTGTCCTAATACTCTATCTGTGCCTATATGTCTGTCCTAATACTCTCTATCTTTGCCTATCTGTCTGTCCTAATACTCTCTATCTTTGCCTATATGTCTGTCTTAATACTCTATCTTTGCCTATATGTCTGTCCTAATACTCTATCTTTGCCTATCTGTCTGTCCTAATACTCCATCTTTACCTATCTGTCTGTCCTAATACTCTATCTTTGCCTATCTGTCTGTCCTAATAATCTATCTTTGCCTATCTGTCTGTCCTAATACTCTCTATCTTTGCCTATCTGTCTGTCCTAATACTCTATCTTTGCCTATATGTCTGTCCTAATACTCTATATTTACCTATCTGTATGTCCTAATACTGTCTATCTTTGCCTATATGTCTGTCGTAATACTGTCTATCTTTGCCTATCTGTCTGTCCTATTACTCTATCTTTGCCTATCTGTCCTGATGCTGTCCATATTTGCCTATCTGTCTGTCCTATTACTCTATCTTTGCCTATCTGTCCTGATACTTTCTATATTTGCCTATCTGTCTGTCCTAATGCTCTATCTTTACCTATCTGTCTGTCCTAATACTGTCTATGTTTGCCTATCTGTCTGTCCTAATACTCTATCTTTGCCTATCTGTCCTGATACTCTCTACCTGTGCCTGTCTGTCTGTCCTACTAACTACTCCCTATCTTTGCTTATCTGTCCTGATACTCTCTATCTTTGCCTATCTGTCTGTCCTAAAACTCTATCTTTGCCTATATGTCTGTCCTAAAACTCTATCTTTGCCTATCTGTCCTAATACTCTCTATCTCTTCCTATCTGTCTGTCCTGATACTCTCTATCTTTGCCTATGTGTCTGTCCTAATACTCTCTATCTCTTCCTACCTATCTGTCCTGATACTGTCTATCTTTGCCTATCTGTCTGTCCTAATGCTCTCTATCTTTGCCTATCTGTCCCAATGCTCTCTATCTTTGCCTATTTGTCTGTCCTAATACTCTATCTTTGCCTATCTGTCTGTCCTGATACTCTCTATCTCTGCCTATCTGTCTGTCCTAATACTCTCTATCTTTGCCTATCTGTCTGTCCTAATACTCTATCTTTACCTATCTGTCTGTCCTAATACTCTCTATCTCTGCCTATCTGTCTGTCCTAATACTCTATCTTTACCTATCTGTCTGTCCTAATACTCTCTATCTCTGCCTATCTGTCTGTCCTAATACTCTATCTTTACCTATCTGTCTGTCCTAATACTCTCTATCTCTGCCTATCTGTCTGTCCTAATACTCTATCTTTGCCTATCTGTCTGTCCTAATACTCTCTATCTTTG
This sequence comes from Phymorhynchus buccinoides, assembly GCA_017654935.2. Classification (NCBI taxonomy): domain Eukaryota; kingdom Metazoa; phylum Mollusca; class Gastropoda; order Neogastropoda; family Raphitomidae; genus Phymorhynchus; species Phymorhynchus buccinoides. Next base: position 27,248,813 of record CM065708.1, on the reverse strand, counting down.
CCTATCTGTCTGTCCTAATACTGTCTATCTTTACCTATCTGTCTGTCCTAATACTCTATCTCTGCCTATCTGTCTGTCCTAATACTCTCTATCTTTGCCTATCTGTCTGTCCTAATACTCCCTATCTCTGCCTATCTGTCCGTCCTAATACTCTCTGTGTTCGCCACTGTCTCTGTATCTGCCTCTCTTCTCGCATCTCCCTCCCTCTTTACCCCCTCTTTCTTATCAGCTCTATTCTGCCAAACTTTGGACTCTTTGAAATAATGTCATTGAATTTTTTTTCTCTCTCTCTCTCTCCCCAGGTGACACTGAGACTCCATTGGGTTTTGGAAAATGTCCCCAAGGTAAGTGGACTGCTTTGAATTTCTCTCTCTCTCTCTCTCTCTCTCTCTCTCTCCGCAGGTGACACTGAGACTCCATTGGGTTTTGGAAAATGTCCCCAAGGTAACTGGACTGCTTTCATTAAATAAAATCACGGATGGGAATCGGCAAATTTCCGCCCAAATGAGGCCGCATTTCCTGCCCAAAAATAATTTCCGCCCCCCCCCCCCCCCCCCCAACTCCCCCAATACCTTTAGCCATTCTAATGTTGTTTTAGGGCTTCAGCTACCCCCAAAACGCTTCAGCGTTACCCCCTGGACGCTTACTAGTGGCCTTCTGCGGCCCCCAACCCCCTGCTTTTCAGCTTAACCCTTTCGCCGCCAGCCATTTTTGAGCTAAAAATGTCCATTAATCTTACCTGGGTACAGGACAAAAATCACCTGCAATAGTGGGGATTCCTCTGTGACATGTATAAAGTAAGGCCTATCCTTACCTCCCCAAAATTATGAAAATATAGGCTCTTTGAGTAACCGACCCTGGTTTGAGGCCTTTTCGTGACATGGGTGTTAAATCAGTGTGGTGCTAAAATGTGACATTGGCGGTGAAAGGGTTAAAATAGTACTGTTCTAATTCCCCCTGCCTGATTGGTAGGCCTACAAGTAGCTTGAATGACACTGAAAATGGCGTCCCCATGAATCGATGCCAGAGTTTTGCGCGCGCGGCTTTTAATGTTTAGTTCACACACAATAAAAGGGTTATAGTCTAGTATAGTGCCCACAACAGGACGAAAAGAAAGTGGGTTTTTTTTAATTTTCAAGTAAAAAAGATGTCGTCTTCTTGAACGGACATGCACACACAGACACACAGACACACACACATACACACACACGAGCGGATTCACATACACACACGCGCGCGCGCGCGCACACACACACACACGCACACACACACGCACACGCACACGCACACACGCACACACACACACACACACACACACACACACACACACACACACACACACACACACACACACACACACACACACACACACACACGCACGCACACGCACACGCACACGCACACACACATACACACACACACACGAACGCACGTACATACACACATACACGCACGCACGCACATGCACATGCATGCACACAGACAGACAGACACCCCCACACACATACACCCACACCCCAGGTTCGTCTTGGCTTAAAGCTGGAGACAGACTATGCGACTGCTTCATATGACTCGATCAGGTCGTGACGTAGATCAAATTTTGTTTCCCGCACAGAAGAGGTCACAAGCCATCTGACTCGAACAGACTCGATCAGTGAAATTTAGAACCCGCCCTATTCGGCCCTGTCACCTGACTGGGCCCGACTGAGTCAGACTGATCGAGTTAGATGGTATGCAAATGAGGTGAAACGTCACGACCTGATCGAGTCACATGAGGCAGTCACATAGTCTGTCTCCAGCTTTAGGCCGTGTCAGAACCAATTGACATAGGCTAGAACACCAAGGCTACATCCAAATGTTGTTATGCTCTGCATAGTTATGCGGGGGTGGGCCTGGGGGGGGGGGGGGGGGGGGGGGGGGGGTCTTTAGCCATGACAAGCTCCTAGCATAACATCATCAGTCTCCAACAAAATCCTCCGAAGTCGGAAGAGTGTGGCTGGCTGCGCACGTGGCTGGGTAATCAAAAACGGTCACACACCGTAAAATAATGTTCTCATCTTCAGCTGGTGGTATCATAGTGTTCCACGTGCTTCGGCTAGTTGGGATGTTGTTGTTGTTGTTGGTTGGCTTACCCTGGCTTAAAGACTCCAGGGATCATCCCAACAGCCGAAGCAATTGAACACTATGGTACAAATGCACCATCCAGGGATGTTGTTGTTGTTGTTGTTGGTTGTCTTACCCTGGCTTAAAGACTCCAGGGATCATCCCAACAGCCGAAGCACTTGAAACACTATGGCACAAATGCACCAGCTAGGGATGAGAACAAATTACGTGTGTGTGAGAAACCGTTTTTGATTACCCCGCCACGTGAGCAGCCACACTCCCGACTTCGGAAGATTTTTAGACTGATGATGTCATGCTAGGAGCTTGTCATGGCTTGCCTAAGACAACCCCCCGCACACAACCATGCAGAACATAAGAACAGTTTTGATGTAGCCTTGGTGTTCTAGCTTAATAGGTCAACTTGGTCCGACACAGCCTCACTGCCAAGGCGCATAGTCGGGACGATGATCCCTTGGAGTCTTTTAGCCAGGGTATGAAAACAACAAACATAATTGTGTTATTGTAAGTAAAGATGAATGAGGACATCGTTATCTTTGTAGTATTGTGTTATTGTAAGTAAAGGTGAATGAGGACATCGTTATCATTGTAGTATTGTGTTATTGTAAGTAAAGGTGAATGAGGACATCGTTATCTTTGTAGTATTGTGTTATTGTAAGTAAAGGTGAATGAGGACATCGTTATCTTTGTAGTATTGTGTTATTGTAAGTAAATGTGAATGAGGACATCGTTATCTTTGTAGTATTGTGTTATTGTAAGTAAAGGTGAATGAGGACATCGTTATCTTTGTAGTATTGTGTTATTGTAAGTAAAGGTGAATGAGGACATCGTTATCTTTGCAGTATTGTGTTATTGTAAGTAAATGTGAATGAGGACATCGTTATCTTTGTAGTATTGTGTTATTGTAAGTAAAGGTGAATGAGGACATCGTTATCTTTGTAGTATTGTGTTATTGTAAGTAAAGGTGAATGAGGACATCGTTATCATTGTAGTATTGTGTTATTGTAAGTAAAGGTGAATGAGGACATCGTTATCTTTGTAGTATTGTGTTATTGTAAGTAAAGGTGAATGAGGACATCGTTATCTTTGTAGTATTGTGTTATTGTAAGTAAAGGTGAATGAGGACATCGTTATCATTGTAGTATTGTGTTATTGTAAGTAAAGGTGAATGAGGACATCGTTATCATTGTAGTATTGTGTTATTGTAAGTAAAGGTGAATGAGGACATCGTTATCATTGTAGTATTGTGTTATTGTAAGTAAAGGTGAATGAGGACATCGTTATCTTTGTAGTATTGTGTTATTGTAAGTAAAGGTGAATGAGGACATCGTTATCTTTGTAGTATTGTGTTATTGTAAGTAAAGGTGAATGAGGACATCGTTATCATTGTAGTATTGTGTTATTGTAAGTAAATGTGAATGAGGACATCGTTATCTTTGTAGTATTGTGTTATTGTAAGTAAAGGTGAATGAGGACATCGTTATCTTTGTAGTATTGTGTTATTGTAAGTAAAGGTGAATGAGGACATCGTTATCTTTGTAGTATTGTGTTATTGTAAGTAAAGGTGAATGAGGACATCGTTATCTTGTGTAGTATTGTGTTATTGTAAGTAAATGTGAATGAGGACATCGTTATCTTTGTAGTATTGTGTTATTGTAAGTAAAGGTGAATGAGGACATCGTTATCATTGTAGTATTGTGTTATTGTAAGTAAAGGTGAACGAGGACATCGTTATCTTTGTAGTATTGTGTTATTGTAAGTAAATGTGAATGAGGACATCGTTATCTTTGTAGTATTGTGTTATTGTAAGTAAAGGTGAATGAGGACATCGTTATCATTGTAGTATTGTGTTATTGTAAGTAAAGGTGAATGAGGACATCGTTATCTTTGTAGTATTGTGTTATTGTAAGTAAATGTGAATGAGGACATCGTTATCATTGTAGTATTGTGTTATTGTAAGTAAAGGTGAATGAGGACATCGTTATCTTTGTAGTATTGTGTTATTGTAAGTAAAGGTGAATGAGGACATCGTTATCTTTGTAGTATTGTGTTATTGTAAGTAAAGGTGAATGAGGACATCGTTATCTTTGTAGTATTGTGTTATTGTAAGTAAAGGTGAATGAGGACATCGTTATCTTTGTAGTATTGTGTTATTGTAAGTAAATGTGAACGAGGACATCGTTATCTTTGTAGTATTGTGTTATTGTAAGTAAAGGTGAATGAGGACATCGTTATCTTTGTAGTATTGTGTTATTGTAAGTAAAGGTGAATGAGGACATCGTTTAAAAACAAGCGTGAAATCGCAATAGTTTGTGGCACGCGGTCTATTTTTACCACTCCAATCATGAGTTACCTCCCCTGGCTTTTCAATAATTTTAATCTGTAAACCAGAATGTTATCTCTGCACCATTTCGTAACTTTTTATATCTTTTGGAAAACATTTAAAACTATGTATCCTACTTATACTCATCAAAAGAAGCACCGCATACTCGTCGTGTCTGTTGTAGTGTCTGTATTACGTATGTTTATTATTTTGTACGCTTTTAAAATACATCATTTTAAAGAGCGGCCAGAAGTGTAGCCTCGATTTGAAGTGCATTCTGATCGTTTCTCGGCCTTTTGGCTAAGACAGTGATTCAGGAACATACATTTTTGTTGATACCCTGGTTGGTTTGTTCAGCCCCGTCGTACATGGCGAAAGCCGATACGCGACGTTAAACTGAACTTCCATCCATTTGAAGCGCGACCATTTTGTCAAAATGTGCGACAATTTTGGACCGACAGACCGA
>CM065708.1:27231403-27236403 GCA_017654935.2 Phymorhynchus buccinoides | reverse complement strand
TTTCACAAAATAACCTACCCGTTGTCCAGTACGGCTGGAGGCCATGCTTGCGGTAGCAACGTCTGGAAAAATGGACTACGCGTGACGTAGTTGGCATATTTCTGTGACGTCACCGGTTGGGGTTCCCTCTGCGGTTGTTCAAAATCGACGATCTATATCTCTCTAAAGACACCTTGGGGCTGCGCCCTGGACGAGGCATCTCCATTGCAAAGCAAATCTTAGCCCCATATCTGGCAGTCATAGTCGGAAACGACAGACTAACAATTAAGCGAACATATTGTACATAGTTTTTATCATATTTATTGTGTGATCCCAGCACCACGAAAGGGACATTAAGTCGCTGGGCTAGTTTCTCACAACAGGCCTGCAAAGTCAACAATCTCATTTTTTTGTCCATTTTGAGTTATGGGTATTTTTGTGTTCTCTAACATCTTATCTTTCATATTTATAAAGGATGATCTTTAGTATAGTCTATAAATGGTCTTATAAGTGTTGTAATACGAGTAGGTAATTTTTGCATTCTCTTCAGCTAGGCTAGACTTTAGACTGTTTTCTCAAAATGGCCGACGCTCACCCTACTAACTGTAAATGCTCATAACTCGGGAACGGGGGAAAAATATATAAGAATGGTTGTTGTATCATTAAAAAGGGAACTGAATGAAGTTTTCAAATGTATAATTTTCTCGGAATGGTCAGTTTGACACTCGTTCTTCTTCTTCGTCGTCGATCACATCAGATGGAGATGCCAGCAGTCTGCACGAATGCAGCAGTCGCCTGGAGATCAGTCAGGTTTCCGTGCAGCTTTTCCCTCAGTGGTGTTGGGTCTGGCCACATTTCTTGTTTGGGGACATTGTGGACTGGGCAATGTTGAAGAACATGCTCTACATTCATGAGGACTGCTCCGCATGGGCATGCTTCGGTCTCTCCAATTCTAAATGTGCTGAAAAGGAGGGCGCGAAGTCTGTTGTGCCCTGTTCTCAGCCTGATTAGGATGACCTGGTCCGTTCTGCTGAGCTTGTGGTAGGGATCAGCCGGGTTAAATTGTGGATGGCGCTGTTTCTATTTCTTATGGGACAGGGCTTTGATGACAGTCTTTTCCTCGGAATAGGAGACCTGTCTGTCCTCTTGTTCCAGCTGCCAGTTTGACACTTAATGTCCCTTTCTCCTCACTAAATTGCAGAAAATTCAGAACAATGCTGCTCGCCTTGTACTGAGGTATTCCAAATTCTCTCACTCTACCCCAGTGCTTGAATCTCTTCACTGGCTTCCTGTCGGTAGGCGTATCGAATACAAGCTCTCTCTGCTCTGTTACAAATCCCTGAATGGTCTGGCTCCTTCCTATCTCGCTGATCTTCTGAACGTTTACACACCTCTTAGACAGTTACGCTCCTCTTCTGACACTTCTCTCCTCCAGATCCCTCGTTACCGCACCAAGACCCTTGGCGAACGCTCCTTCTCTTTCCAGGCCCCCTCCACTTGGAATAGACTCCCTTTACCTCTCCGTTCTGCCAACTCCCTTTCTTCATTTAAGTCTTCTCTCAAAACTACTCTTTTCAAATCATAGCCTGCTGTGTTTCTTTTCAAAGTACTGTGCCCCTTCCATTCGGGTGTGTTTGTGTGCATGCATGTTGTTTGTGCGTGTGTGTTGAGTGAGTGTGTGCGTGTGTGTGTGTGTGTGTGTGTGTGTGCGTGCGTGAGTGTGTGTGTGTATGTGTGTGCGTGCGCGTGTGCGTGCGCGTGTGGTGCGTTCGTGTGTGTGTGTGTGTGTGTGTGCGCGTGCGCGTGTGTTGCGTTCGTGTGTGTGTGTGTGTGTGTGTGTGTGTGTCTGCTTAGTGCGTGCGTGCGTCTGTGTTTAGTGCGTGTGCGTGTGGTGCGCGCGCGCGCGCGTGTGGGTATAATCTATTTTTGTCGTTGATTTATTTATGTTGCTCGCTGGCTTTTTCAATTATTATTGTAAGCGCTTAGGGCTTTTTTAAGATTAGGCACTATACAATGTTCATTATTATTATTATTATTATTATTATTATTATTATTATTTCGTGGTGCTGGATCACATTTTGTCTGTCCAGGGCTGTACCCTCTGGTGGGGTGGAAGATAGGGGAGGAGCTGACGTACGTTGTGGAAGGGCTGTCGGCAGATACGGGCATCGTGTTGGAGTGGGCACGAAAAATAGGTCAGTTGACGATGATGATGATGATGAGGAGGAGGAGGAGGAGGAGGAGAAGGAGGAGGATGATGATGATGGTGAAAGTGACTTGGAAGGGCTGTCGGCAGATACGGGCATCGTGTTGGAGTGGGCACGAAAAATAGGTCAGATGACGATGATGGTGATGATGATGAAAGTGACTTGGAAGGGTTGTCGGCAGATACGGGCATCGTGTTGGAGTGGGCACGAAAAATAGGTCAGTTGACGATGGTGGTGATGATGATGATGATGATGATGATGATGATAATGAAGAGGATGATGATGAAGAGGATGATGATGATGATGATGATGATGATGGTGAAAGTGACTTGGAAGGGTTGTCGGCAGATACGGTCATCGTGTTGGAGTGGGCACGAAAAATAAGTCAGTTGACGATGGTGGTGGTGATGATGATGATGATGATGATGAAGAGGATGATGATGTTGTGAAAGTGACGATGACGATGATGATGATGGTGGTGGTGATGATGATGATGATGAGGAGGAGGATGGTGAAAGTGACGATGACGATGATGATGATGGTGGTGGTGATGTATTTGATGAACAAAAAAAAATTAAAAATACAGGGACTCTGTTATTGTAGACGAGCGATCATAATAAGCATAAAAGTATCCTAAGCACGCATTGTTAGTGTGTGTGTTTGCGCAATAACGTAGCTCATGAACTTTGATTTCCCTTGCAATTTTGTTTCTTTTCTTATAATATTGTAATATTGTTTCAAATTGTGTGGTTATGAACAGGGCTTTGCTTAATTAAATAATGTTATTTTATGTATATTTGATTTGATTGTAGTGAGTCTTATGTGTACAATGTTAACTTATTTGTGTTTTATTGTCCATGTAAAGCGCTTTGAGCTCCCTGCAAAGGGAGGTAAGCGCTATATAAATGTTCATCATTATTATTATTATTATTATTGTTATTGTTGACCCCGCTTTGAAAACTTATGTACCTAATGTTTGAATCACTTCAGCAACTTCTGTTGTTTTTCTTAGCGCACCCCCCACCCCCCCACCCCCACCACCACCACCACCACCACCCAAAAAGCATTAGATTCAAAATAGTCACAATAAGTGCACGGATTCCTTTGTTTTTACTGTTCTCTAGAGTCCCATGGCGGCCATTGTGAAAACTACGTCATGACTCAAAACGCTCAGCATTTAGCACCCTCAAAAAATAATGTTAGATCGACATAAAACCCTAATAATTATGGTATCCACAAAACAAAATACACCTAAGTGTTCAAGTGTGTAACGTCATCGCGATAGCCTCCTTGGGCAGAGTACTCGGGACCTACGGAGTTCAGTTACATAGACGCGGTTTCAGACGTTCTAACTTCTGATATTTGTTGTTAGAAGGTTTGTTACCTGTCGCGAAGCGAGACGGTAATGTTTTCAGAGAATTCGGTCTGTTCCTGACTATCTGACTGATTATTTGAGAAGGGAGCCAACTCTTGTTTATGACAGCAGTAATGGCGGTCGGTAAGCGTTTACAGGACTTTATTTTGCGAGGTGTGTATCGCCTTAAAAACGAGGGCGCCTTTTACTTGATTTTTTTTCCTGATTTTTTTTTGAAAATTGCCCTATTCGCCTTATACACAGCAGCGCCTAATGATCCGAAAAAATACGGTATCTATGTGAACATTTTTTTGGAAAATTGCCCTATTCGCCTTATACACAGCAGCGCCTAATGATCCGAAAAAATACGGTATCTATGTGAACACGATAACGTTTGAACAGAGGGACCTAGGAGGCTCAAAGTTTGCGCGCGGATGGGTATTTAGGATATCTAGGCCAAGTACGAAAATGAAGGTCATTGGTCAAAGGTCAAGGTCACTGGAGCCGGAAATGTGCCGACGCTGCCTGTTATTACTATTTGCAAAGACACGTAGTGGCCCAAGGGAAACGAATCTTGCCTCTGAACCAGACACCAATTGTAACTTTTTTACTTCCCTTAGTTCCTGACTGTGTATTATGCCAGTCAGTCGTTTCCGACCATGACTGCCAGATAGCAGAGGTGGGGTGGGGTGGGTGGGTGGATGGGCAGATGCTATTATGGCGGGCTGGGCTAGAATTTGTTTATAGCGGAGGTGCCGTGTCCAAGATACATCCCCACTCTCCTGGCCAAAGAGATTTAAGGACCTTGCTGGCGTTGGGCGTGGCTACGTATGGATGTCGACACGGTAGCGTTTGAACAGAGGGACCTTCTACTACGACCCTCCGATTGTTGTAGGCCACACAGTTAGGATATGAGGCCAAGTTCGAATACGAAACGTCATTAAGACGTCAAAGGTCAAAGTCTCTGGATCCCCCAAAATGCTGCCACGTGGTTGGTTGATCTAGTGTTTAACCGTCTCTGGGCCGGACCTAAGTTTTTAAGGGGTGGGGGCTAATTCATCGAAGGTGCGAAGCACCAAAACCCCTACGGGGTTCCGGGGGCATGTCCCCCAACCCCCCTGGAATTTCTTTTTAATCCGAGAAGCAAAATAGTGCAATCTGGGCATGAAATAAAGGACTAATGCCATTACTGTTCATGCCCCTATTGAAACATATTTCAAACAGAAGTGCAGTGTCTCCTCGGTTGGTTGCCTCCTGACGGCCTGACATAGATTCGCTCCCCTTGGACTGCTGGTCTCGGATTCTGCGACTGGAACAAACCGGGGTGTAGCTGCGAATTGGGATTCGGAACGAGCGGCGTGGGAGCAACGCCACTGTACGGCCCAGAAGATGGGACAGCCAAAAAAACCAACCCAAAACATATTTTGAACGATCTATCAACACCTACCAACTGGTGGTGC
>CM065708.1:27101403-27218903 GCA_017654935.2 Phymorhynchus buccinoides | reverse complement strand
CTTGAAATTGAGGCTGCTCTTTAAAGCGATGCTTCGTTTTCAATTTGGGGGCATTTGTATGGGAGTAAAACCTGGTCAAAAGATTTCTTGCCAGCTATAAGAGGGAAAACCCGTGAAAACCCGTGATTTTGACACGTGATCTGGTGGATCTTTCAGGCGTGTGGAAGAACAAAGAAGAGGTCCAAGCCCTTCGGAAAACGCACCAGATGTTCGAACCCCGGACATCGTGGGACTCCCTACGACCTTCCTACGACCTGTGGCAGAAAGCGCTCAGACGGTCCTTGGGCTGGTTCGACCTGGGCAGCAAATAACCCCGTCCTTCACTAAATGATATCACTCCTCTGTGTGTGTGGTGTGTGTGTGTGTGTGTGCGCGCGCGCGCATGCGTGTGTGTGTGTGTGTGTATGTGTGTGTGTGTGTGTGTGTGTGTGTGCGTGCGCTTGTGTGTGTGTGTGTGTGTGTGTGTGTCAGGTCAACTAAAAATTATCTTTACTAGCGCAACTGGTAACGCCTAGTACAGGTAACGCCAATTACCGGTAACGCTGAGTACCAGTTTCGCCGGGTCCGCGAAATATATTTTTACTTTTGTGGCTGAAAACCCAATTTTTAGACCCCTACCACTTTCAAGGCCTACCGATCTCCATGACCTTGACCTTGACCTTGATCAGTATGCAATCATCAGAACAAACATATGCCAAAGTACCTACATGCCAAGATTGAAGTCCCTAAGACCAACGGTGTGGACGTTACAGCCCCTTAAAGATTTTCGGTTGTCAAGGTCATACGCCAAGGTGAAGGTCACGACGGTGATAATTTATGCGCGGATGCCTTCCTCTCATGGTGACATGCCACCACACAAAATTGGAAACGATTCAGTGAAGCGGTTCGGAAGATATGCGTGGGGCAGAAAAACCCAATTATTAGACCCATACCACTTTCAAGGCATACCGATCTCCCTGACCTTCACGTTGACCTTCATCGGTACGCCATCATCAGAACGGCCATAAGCGAAAGTACCTCCATGCCAAGTTTCATGACTCCAGGACCTGCGGTGTGGAAGTTATGGCCCCTTAACGATTTTGGGTTTTCAAGGTCATACGCCAAGGTCAAGGTCAGAGCGGCAAAATGTTTTGTGCGGATGCCTTCCTCTCATAGGGACACACCACCACACAAAATTTGAAGTGATTCGGTCAAGCGGTTCGGGAGATCCTTAGGACAGACAGAAAAGAACAACAAACAAACAAACAAAAGGAAACAAACCTGAACGAAAACTTACTCCTTTGCGATCGTAGATTGGCAAAGGACAAAAACAGAAAAACGAACTGAAAGCCAACTTAGTTCGGCCTTTCGGCATGTGGGGCATTTGTAAATACAAAGATTGTGGGAACAATACTGGAGGCAATGCCCGGAGGCAGTGCTAAACCAGTAAAGTCCCGATTTTTTAATAATACAGATACGTGTAGTGTCATCCCATTGTAATCTCCACTGCCCCCCCCCCCCCCACCATCCCTCCGCCCACCCACCCACCCCCTACCCCACCCACCCCCTACCCCACCCATAACCAGCTCCGCTTACCTACTCGTCACCCCAGCACGTGTGAACCAGGGTCTCATGCATGCAGCAGCAGCAGCCCCCCCCCCCCCCTTTAATAACAGCACGTTTGGACAGATCCCGTTTGGTCTAGTTAGCGAAACTGTAAATCGCTGCATATCGCACGCGTTTATGAACGGATGCTGTTCAAATTTCCTGCCATGCTTTGCCCCGGCCATAGCAAGCCTGACAGCAAATTGGAAGCGAATCGGTTATTCGTGAAAAGGTGAAGCGGCGTATAGCACGCGCGTTTCTGAACCGATTCGCTTCCGGTTTGGCACACGGATAGTCACCGTCCCCGGTCATCTACCTGCCAAATTAGAAGGCAATCGGCCTAGAAACGCCAGAGATACGGGCGCCGAGAGGCCGGCGGATGCGCGTTTCGCGCATTTGCGCGCGCGTTTCTAAACCGATTCGCTTCCGGTTTGGCACACCGATAGTCCCCTGCCCCGGTCATCTTCCTGCCAAATTCGAAGGCAATCGGCCCAGAAACGCCGGAGATACGGGCGCTGAGAGGCCGGCGGATGCGCGTTTCGCGCATTTGCGAAACCGCGCAAATGATACGGCCGCCTCGGTTGCCGTTGCTCACAGCAAATTTGAAGCGATTCGGTCGAAAAACGGCGGAGTTATAAGGCCCGTTTTGTGTTTCAGACACACACACGGACGGACAGTTGGCTTTTTACTATATGATGATGATTGACGATAAAGGAGTAAGCTACAAGCTTTTTTTCATCCTGTCGTCATGTGTTTGTGTGTGTGTGTGTGTGGTGTGTGTGTGTGTGTGTGTGTGTGTGTGTGTGTGTGTGTGTGTGTGTGTGTGTGTGTGGTCTTATGTGAAAGACCCACTGACCCGCTTGGATTAAGTCCCTTGTTTTTTTCTGGGTCGGTGTGTCCCACATACAGACTTTCCTCATATACGATCGAGGCTGCTCTTTAAAGACCCCGCACGTCACGTGTCACATTCTCTCTTATACTAGGAAGATTTCTTAAGTTCCTTACTAGCTATAAGAGGGAAAACACGTGAAAACCGTGATTTTGACACGTGACGTCCGGGGTTTTAGTGATGTCTCGTTTCCGTGCATGATGAAATTTGTATGGGAGCCACACTTGGTCAAAAATAAGATTTCCTACCCGCGAGAGAGGGAAACACGTGAAACCCGTGATTTTCACTCACGGACCTGGTGGGTCTTTAATAGTCCTGGGGTGAAATTGTCGGGAGGGAATGGGGGGTGGGGGTGGGGGGTAATTCGATGGCTTGGAGTCAAAACGGACTATCTTTAGATGGTCCATTGACGTATTATTGAACAAGGTGTGAAAAACTAATAACTTGTTTAAAAAAATTAAAAAAAGACTGCAGAAATATAAAAATCATAATCCCCACTTTACATTCTTTGTTTTTAATACAAGTTCTTAGTTTTTGCAATAGCATCAATAATAAGTCAATGGACTATCTAGGTCAGGTCAGGTCAGATCTTCAGGGCAGCCAGGCCTCGCTGCCTCTTGATGTGCCCTATCTTTTGATTGTTTGTTATTGTGGCTTTGTTCATCAATCAGATTGGCATAGCTGTGGCGCTTTTTGAACTATCATTGTCGTCTTAATCATAATTGTATTTAAAAACATTATTTTTGGGGTCACTATCTAGGAGGTTTTTGAAATGGTTAATGTTGGAAGCAAGTTTAGTTTGTGCAGAGAGATTGTTCCAGTGCTGGGTGACTCTATTAGAAAGGAAGTTTTTCCTCATATTAGTTCTACTGTATTGGGTTAGTATTTTTAGATCACTGTTACGGGTTCTCAAATCGTTAGACAATTGAAACAAATGCGTGTTAGTTTTGTCAGGGTTATTAAAATTTGTATATACATTTATCAAATCTCCCCTTAATCTTCTAAATTTTAAGGATGGTAAGCTTAACTTATGAAGTCTGTCCCCGTATTCCCATTTAAAAAAAAATTGATTTCATTAATTTGGTTGCTCGCCTTTGTACCCTTTCAATTTGTGTAGATTGTCTTTTAAGAAAAGGGTTCCAAATTAGATTTCCATACTCAAGATGAGGTCTTACTAAGCTTTTATATAGGTTCAAAAAAACTTCTGTATTTAATTCCATAAAACTTCTTCTAATTAAACCCAATTATTCTATTGGCCTTATTTACTGCTGTTGTAATGTGTTTATCAAATTTGAGTTTAGAATCAAATATCACTCCTAAGTCTTTTTCAACGAACTATCTAAAGGTAGTTCGTTTTGACTCTAAGCCATCGAATTGTGCTGGAACCATCCATGGAACTTGACCCTCAAATAAATGATTCCAAACTGGGTGGGTTTTTTTATCTCGTCGTTTTTGTTTATTTTGATATGTTACTGTTTTCATAAACGTTACAATTCCTTACAGTACATTATCTCAGGTATGTTTCAATATCAGGGAAAACAATTCTTACATGAAAAATGAAATGAAAATTAATATATTGTTTTCTTGAATCCGTTTTTCTATGACTTGTATCTTTGAGATGTCTTTTATATTTACCCCTATTTAATTACCTTCACACATTTTTTTTTTTTGGGGGGGGGGGGGGGGGGGGGGGGGGGATCTTTCATAATTCGCTGGTGCATTTTTTCATGGGATCTCAGCTTCTTTTTTCTTTAGTAATATTTCAATTGATACCTTCATTTTTGTAACTAAATTATATCTTTTACCATAATCATGATGCGTGCGTACGTGTGTGTGTGTGTGCATGCACAGACCGGTTTAATCATACCCAATAGGCAACTTAATAACTGCTGGTTAACACTAACACACACACACACACACACACACACACACGTCGAACGTGAAGCCTATGCAAATTGCAAACTTTTGTTTGTGGCTCAAGCCACAAACCTATAACTCACTTTGTCGGTCGGTCGGTCGGTCCAAAATTGTCGCACTTCAAATCGAGGCTACTCTTCTAATTGAGGCCGCTCTTTAAAATGATGTATTTTAAAAGCGTACAAAATAATAAACATACGTAATACAGACACTACAACAGACACGAGTATGCGGTGCTTCTTTCGATGAGTATAAGTAGGATACATAGTTTTAAATGTTTTCCAAAAGATATAAAAAGTTACGAAATGGTGCAGAGATAACATTCTGGGCCTGTATTCACGTTGAGATAGCATGAGACTTAGCATGATGCTAACTTAGAAGCTCTTCCAATGTCCTATAGGATTTAATAGGACTTTTGGAAGAGCTTCTAAGTTAGCATCATGCTAAGTCTCATGCTATCTCAACGTGAATACAGGCCCTGGTTTACAGATTAAAATTATTGAAAAGCCAGGGCAGGTGACTCATGATTGGAGTGGTAAAAATAGACCGCGTGCCAGAAACTATTGCGGTTTCGCGCTTGTTTTTGTGTAATTATGTGTGTGGAAATTCAATGTTAATAGCACTTGATACTAGTTGTCAACAATATATGAATTTATATTAAAATTGAGAGAGAACAAAATGATTGCCTCTGATCTGACTCAGCTATGCTGTTGATGGTTTGTGCGCACGCGCGCGCGCGCGCGCGCGCGCGCGTGCGCGCGCGCGCGCGTGTGTGTGTGTGTGTATGTGAGTGTTTGTGTGTGTGTGCGTGTGTGCGTGTGTGTGTGCGTGTGCGTGCGTGCGTGCGTGTGTGTGTGTGTGTGTTTTTTCAATTGTATTACATTGTGTTGGGTTGAGCTGTAGTGTGTTGTGTTGTATCGTGTTGTGTTGACATGTGTTGTATTGAGTTGCCTTGTGACGTGTTGTGCTGCGCTTCATTGGTTTGCGGTTATATTGTGTTGTGTTGTGTTGTATCATATTGTGTTGTATTACATTGTGTTGTGTTGTTACTCATATCATGTTGTGTTGTATTACATTGTGTTGTGTTGTTGCTCATATCATTACCTTCACACATTTGTTTTTGGGGGGATCTTTCATAATTCGCTGGTGCTTTTTTTTCATGGGATCTAAGCTGCTTTTTTTTATAGTAATATTTCAATCGATACCTTCATTTTTGTAATTAAATTATATCTTTTACCTTAATCATGATGCGTGCGTACGTGTGTGTGTGTGTGTGTGTGCATGCACAGACCGGTTTAACCATATTCAATAGGCAACTTAATAACTGCTGGTTAACACACACACACACACACACACACACACACACACACACAGAGACACACACACACACAATGTGCACACATAGCAGATGAGTACTTGTTGGAGCTACTGTGTATTGTCTTTTCGGAGTTTGTTATTTTCAAGTGCCAGTCAATCGTTGGCGAAGATGATACAGTGGTAGCAGTGAAGTTATTTTGTAGAACTATTCTTGAATCTGGGGCTGGAAACTCTTTACAGGGAAGACTTTTCCTAAGGGGTATTCCATTTTGAAAGTGACTTTCTAAGTTGAGAGTAATTGTTGACATAACCTTGGAGAAAGTAATGGAAACCCAAAGGCCAGGAAATCCCCAAGGCTGCAGCACAAACAGTTATGCCTTCTACAAGTTCTAGTTTGATAGTCTATGTATTTTGCATCAAACTAAGTTGTGTGTGTATGTATGTGTGTGAAATAAGCGGATGGGATATGCAGATATGTTTCCGCATGCAATGTGTACACCTTGTCATATTTCCTACTTCCATTTTTTTCCTTCTTATTGTAGATGGGTTTCCAATCGGCATGTGCGTGTATATGCGCACGCGGACTAAGACTTTATCATGAATATGTGTAAGAAATGAAAGTGAAGCATACCAAATAGCATTGTGAAAGATCATAAAGATCATTGAAATATTGGAAATAATACTAGAACATCATCAATACAAATATGATTGTGGGTGAGCATGTTCTGTGAGTTGGATGAGAGGTGGGCATGGGGAGGAGGGGGGAGCAAGAGGGGGAGGGGGGGGGGGGGGGCAGTGCGAGTGGTTAATTAGTGATGGGACAAACATCTCCTTGCCTGCCTTATAGACAAGCGACACGTCATACTTCATCAATCTTAAGAGCATTCTCTGTAGTCGGGGCGGTGCTGACGACAGTGGTTTTTTGATGATGGACACCAAAGGTTTGTGGTCTGTCTCCACTATTACAGACTGTCCATAGACGTAATAATGAAAGTGCTCCATGCCAAATACGACGGCTAACATTTATTTTTTCTATCTGGGCGTATCTTCGATGGACACCAAAGGTTTGTTAAATCAACTCAAAACACAAAATCAGCATCCAAGCTTCTAGATCTAAGTGGCGACCGTATTTGTTTAGAACTACAGTACTATAGCCTTGGCTAACACAACGACGCCTAGTGCTTGTTGCATCGAGTAGGGGTTGGTGGTGGTAGATTTAGGTGCGACCAGGGCGTGACTGGCATGTGTTTCAAAGGTCTACTGTTTTATTACTAAATAGACCTCGGATAGTAGCAACTCGGTTATAATAAAAAAAACTGCTATAGTAAAGTTACTTTTGGTTCCCCACAGGACTGGCTCCTCGGTTACAATACAAAATAATATCCTCTTAGTGACCTTTGTAAATACGTCACCAATGTATGCGTCACAGTCTCACCACTCCCTCCACCCACCCATAATAATAACTGGGTTGTAATTAACATTTAAAAATCTCCTATAGTAAAGTCATTTGTGGTTCCTCTTCGTTACAATAAAAAAATTTGTCCTCTTCGTGACCTTTGTAATTACGTCATCAATATAGCCACAGTCTCACTACTCCCTCTACTCACCTTCATCAACGAAATTGAAAGGCACTCAAAAACATGTTTCTTTCTCCTCATTACTTAGTGGAAAAAAAATGAATCCGAAAAAAAAATATATATACAGCCGAATCCGCTTATAAGAAACTCGCTTATAAGAAAACTCGCTTACAATGAAGCAAAAAACATTTCCCTGCCGAACTTCTTCTTTCTTATCTATGATCAAAACTGGGATATAAGAAACTCGCTTATAAGAAAACTCGGTTATAAGCAAGCAATTTTTTTCTCCCATCCGCAATGGAAACTTGGATATAAGAAAATTATGTCATACAAGAGAGTTGGTTTGCAGTTCATTTTCTAATAAGCGAGTTCTATTTACTTATAAGCGAATAACCATTGACAACATTTTCTTAAAGACCCCCCAGATCACAAGTCAAAATCACGGGTTCCACCTGTTTTCCTTCTAATAGCTGGTACAAAATCTTGTTTTGACCAGGTTTGACTCCCATACAAATGCCCCCAAATTGAAAACGAAACATTTTAAAGAGCAGCCTCAATTTCAAGTTGGGGGAATTTGATGTGGGTCACAGCTACCCAGAAAAAACCAAGGGATTTAATCGTGTTGGGTCAGTGTGTCTTTAAAAGTGAGTTGGACCTGAACTGAAAGGATGTTCCGAGAAAATTGAAGTCGTTCCAAGAAGGGAAAGTTTACATCAAACCAGTTGTGTCACAGACATTCTAAACAGTACAGGCACTAGATTACAAGACTAATTGAGTTGTTTTTGTTCCTTTATTCCATACTTTCCTTCAGTATTCTGTGCAAAATAAATGTTGAGCAGAAGAAAAATATATGAGTACTTTTGTTGGTGGTAGAGAGACAAGGGAAAAAACTTCAAAATGTTTTCTTATATCTGAGTTTCAGATATAAGAAAACTTGGATAAACAAAACATCATCTCCCTTCGATTTTCTTATAACCGAGTTTTGCTGTATTTTGATTTGATGATGGGTTTATATTTAGTATTTTACGTTAGCTTTGACTTTGAAAAACGTCATCGGATAAGATCAAATATACCATCAAAACTTTACTATATCCAAACATCGTTTATAAGAAAAACCTGTTATAGTAAAGGAAAAGCCTTGCTCCCCTGCACTTTACTATAAGCGGGGTGTACTGTAGCCCCTTTTTGCGTTCTGGCAGTGGGGAGAATGGGGGAAGAGAGAGCGGGGTCGTTCTTGTCCAGTAGTGTAACAAACTCCTTTATTTGTCCGTATTTAAGCATACGCATTGAAAACGGCGTCTGATTTTTGTGGTGCTGCTGGTTCTGGACTTTTTGTTAACAGTACCCGGTATATTTCACGTGACCAGCAGCAGCAGCATTATTATCATCATCGTCATCATTTCCCTCTCTCAAACACACACATATACACACGCACGCACGCACGCACGCACACGCACACACACACACCCCATCCATTTAGAGCTGTCATAGGCCAGCTTTATTTATACCACATCAACGTTGCACTTTGCATGAGACATTCAATGGATGTACAATAATGTTCTATTTTTGTCAAATTTCATTTACTGTAGCAATGCTACAAACACGTTTCAATCTATTATGACAGACATACCAGGCCTGAAAAACACGCTACGATATATGCTGGTGCTTGTTTTAAGAGCTAACCAAACGTGACTCATGAAAAGAACACATTTAGGGGAGACTTATTGATATAGTACCTGTCATACAATTCGTACCACATGGTTTCCCAGAAAACGGTAGAAGGTTGAGGGTTAATAATTGTGTGTGAAGTTTGGGCAACTGATAGGAAATATTTTATTACAATCAAAATGCAATAAAGCGGAAAACCGTTTGTAAGGCAAACGAAAATTCATTTTCGCAGCATCTGATGTTACTCTGAGTAATGTTTTTTTCTTAAATTTGTTATTCAATGCACCAATAAAAAATAAAAAATAAATGCCACTCAACAAATCTTTAATTTAAAGTGTTAGGGCCAATGTTGTCCATTTTGTAAATTAAAATATTCAAAGCAAAAATAACTGAGCCACAGTTATGCAATTCGTACCTCTGTCATGTAATTCGTACCTCCAGTGTTGTGTTTTTTTCCAATGGCGCAGCCACTCTAAGGCATTCAGTAGCTTGTTTTAAGTGACTTCAAACTTTTGATAAGAAAATAATATGATTTATTTTGACATCACAGAAGCTAACTGGAACATTTAGAAGAAAGAATGGCCTATAGTTAAAGCCAAGTCACGAGCATCCTACGGTTGAATTGCTGCTATTTAAGTCCGTGGTACGATATCAGTAACTTGGTGGTACGAATTCCGTAACAGGACTTGTAATTCGTACCTTTTGAAGAAAAAAGTATTCTTACTATTAAGCCAACAGTATAAACCTTATCTTATAATTATAGTAGACAAGACAGTTATAGCCCTCCACCAGCAGTATCCATGCTGAAAGTTTTATAGCTTTCGGATTATCTGCCCTTGAGATAGAGGTCTCTATCCTTCAGGGGTACTATATCAATAAGTGTCCCCTATGTATGGTATTTCATCTCTAGCCTTTTTTTTACCTGGTTGATAAGAATCATTCATTATTTTGTTACAAATGTACAAGGAATGTTCTGCGAAAGTATGTCTATTTGGGTTCAAACTACTCTCTATTGGAAATTTAAATGCTTTGACAGCAACAAAGTTTTGAGCATTTAAAAAAAATATAGACCTGAGATATGCAAGTAGCTTTATTGAATTCCCGCCCCATTTTCAGTGTTCTGGTAACCTTAAAAACGAGAGTGTCTTCAACTTTAGGGATGCAATATACGAAATAAAAACTTGTCTTTATTGACAACCCCTTTTCCCCAGTAAAAATAAAAGGTTGTCTTATACTCACATCCCAACCTAGTCCCCCCCCCCCTCCTCCCTACTAAAACAGCAGTGTTCTATTTTTAGAGGATAGCATCCCATCCTCACACCCTGATCTAGTCATCCTCCCGTATCGTATCTTCTAAAAGTTCTTAACCTGATGGCTGGACTTTATGAAACCGGATTCTCCGGACCCTTTGACACCACATTTGGTAGACCCCATGACACTGGATTTGTCTGACCCTGTGACACCGGAATTGCCGGACCCTCTGACACCGGGTTTGCCGGACCCTCTGACACCGGATTTGCTGGACTCTGTGATACTGGGTTTGCTGGACCCTGTGACACCGGGTTTGCCGGACCCTGTGATACCATATTTGCCAGACTCTGTAACACCCAGTCTGCCGCACCCTGTGATACTGGGTTTGCCGGACCCTGTGACACCAGATTTGCTGGACCCTGTGACACCAGATTTGCCGGACCCTGTGACACCAGATTTGCCGGACCCTGTGACACCAGATTTGCCGGACCCTGTGACACCAGATTTGCTGGACCCTTTGACACTGG
The DNA here is from genome assembly GCA_017654935.2 of Phymorhynchus buccinoides. Lineage (NCBI taxonomy): Eukaryota > Metazoa > Mollusca > Gastropoda > Neogastropoda > Raphitomidae > Phymorhynchus > Phymorhynchus buccinoides. The sequence continues at coordinate 27,208,173 of CM065708.1, read as the reverse complement.
ATTTGCCGGACCCTTTGACACCAGATTTGCCGGACCCTTTGACACCAGATTTGCCAGGCTCTGTAACACACGGCTTGCTGCACCCTGTGACACTGGATTTGCCGGACCCTTTGACACCGTATCCCCCGGACCCTTTGACACCAGGTTTGCTGGCCCGTGTGACACCAGATTTGCCAGACTTCGTAACACCGGGTTTGCCGCTCCCTGTGACACTGGGTTTGTCGGACAATGTGACACCAGAACTGATGCATCCATTGACACTGGGTTCCCTGAAAACCAAAATCAAATAAACCACTCAGTCTCTCTTTCTTCCTGTCTGCAAAAAATGAAAAGAAAAAAAAAATGATAACATTTTCATAAAACTGCGGGTATGTATGCACTTGTGAAGCATATGATTGTTCCAGGAATCACTGTTAATAATTCCATACCACAACACGAACACACTTAATTCAGTGGATACATGTGGCTCTGACTCTGTCTGTCTGTCTGTCTCCTCTCTGTCAGTGTGTGAGTGCTTCGGCGGGCAATTACTACTATAACATAAACACAGCACACGAATGCCCCACATTCTGACTGCTTTTAGTCTTACCCATAGAGCTGTGTGTTTCAAGCTGTTTCCTTTCCACACAGGCAAAGTTTCTTTGCAATGATTATTGTTAGGGATAGGGAAAGAAATTACAAATGGTAACAACAAACAAAAGAACGTACAACACCCTGGATCGGCATATACTGGTGATGAATTCCCGAAAATAGGTATGAACTGAAAGCAGTTGGACCCGGGTGATGTGGGAGGGAACAACCAACCCTAAGGCGAGCAGTCCTGGGGCAAATTGTCTGGACGGGGGTGAATTGTACTTGGGGGCCAATTGTCCTGGGATGAATTGTCCTGCTCCCACAAGTATAACCTCTCCGTTAATTAATACAAAGCACAGAGGTTAGGTCAACAAAATATTAATCAACACGATGCTGGTTATTTCCTGAATTTAGACCCATAACGGAAAGCAGCAACCGACTTTCAGCTTCCTGACTTTTAAAACTTATTTTGGGGGTTCCTGACTTTTCTTTCGTTCTATGTGCAGCATGAGGCTGATTATTTCGTTAACCCTTTCGCCGCCAATGTCACATTTAAGCACCACAATGGTTTAACACCAATGTCATTAAAAGGCATCAAATCAGGGCCTGTTATCGGTAGACCCTATTTTCTTGATTTTGGGAAGTAATGATGGGCCTAATGCTATGCATGTCACAGCGGAATTCCCAATATTGCAGATACATTTTTTTTGTCTACCAAGTTAAGTTTATTGGTGTTTTTTTGTGGCTGAAAAATGGCTGGCGGCGAAAGGGTTAACTGAAATCAGTAGTGAGAAAGCAGCAACTTACATTCAGCTTCTTGACTTTCATTTCATTGCATGTATGAGGCTGGTTGTGTCCTTACTGAATAGTGAATCCGTAGTGGAATAAAGCAGCAATTTACTTTCATCTTCTTGACGTTCATTTCGTTGCATGCATGAGGCTGGTTGTGTCCTTACTGAATAGTGAATCCGTAGTGGAATATAGCAGCAATTTACTTTCATCTTCTTGACGTTCATTTCGTTGCATGCATGAGGCTGGTTGTGTCCTTACTGAATAGTGAATCCGTAGTGGAATATAGCAGCAATTTACTTTCATCTTCTTGACGTTCATTTCGTTGCATGCATGAGGCTGGTTGTGTCCTTACTGAATAGTGAATCCGTAGTGGAATATAGCAGCAATTTACTTTCATCTTCTTGACGTTCATTTCGTTGCATGCATGAGGCTGGTTGTGTCCTTACTGAATAGTGAATCCGTAGTGGAATATAGCAGCAATTTACTTTCATCTTCTTGACGTTCATTTCGTTGCATGCATGAGGCTGGTTGTTTCCTTGCTGAATGTAGATCCATAGCGGAAAATAGCAGCAACTTACTTTTAGCTTCCTGACGTTTCTTTTTTCGTATGTAGCACAAGACGGCTAGAAGGAAACAAACGTGAACCATGCCAAAGACGATTCCAAGGATCGTGATATCTGTGCAAGAACAAAACATGCACACAGAGAGAGAGAGAGAGAGAGAGAGAGAGAGAGAGAGAGAGAGAGAGAGAGAGAGAGAGAGAGAGAGAGAGAGAGAGAGAGAGACGAGTGTGATCAGCAAAGTTGCACATAACTACTCCACCTTCCACCATTCTTAGCCCTCGCCACAACCTAGACGGGTCCGCACTATTCGTTGGAGAACAGTTAGAAATTCAGCTAGTTTTGTCCCTAAGTCAGTCGAACTTCTGAACAAGATCTCTGCTAAGACCAAATAATGAGGAATTATGTATTAGCTTAGGCCTAGAGGTATATCTGGTCAATCTATACAGTAGTGTGTGTGCATGTGTGTCTATGTGTGTGAACGTGCGTGCGTGCGTGTGTGCGTGCGTGTGTGTGTGTCTGTCCGAATGTTTCTATGTCTGTGTGTGCATGTGTGTGCGTGAGAGAGAGAGAGAGAGAGAGAGAGAGAGAGAGAGAGAGAGAGAGAGAGAGAGAGAGAGAGAGAGAGAGAGAGAGAGAGAGAGAGAGAGCGACAGAGACAGAGAGAAAGACAGACAGAGAGAAGAGGGAAGCGCATGGAATGTTGGGAACGGGAAGAGACCAACAATATGTGAAAGCTTGGGGTGACTTGGAGAGGGTGGGGGTTCGGGAGACAAATTTGCTGAAGCATGATTTGTCATTCATTTTTCCTTTAGTTTTGTTTCCATTTTCCATGCATTGTATTGTGCTTGTACGAGACCACGCTGTAATGTCACCTAACAAAACGTGATAATAAAGTATTTTTGACTTGACCTGCTCATCAAAGTCGCCTCTCGTCTAACGGGTGTTTGTAACGCTCACACACGCATGTCTATGCTCGCCAGTCTGCCGTGTCCGACTATGGCTTCCAGATAGCAGAGCAGGATGCGTTTACTGTCCTGGAGGGCTGGGCTAAAATTTGTTCAGAGTGGAAATGCTTTGCCTAAGGCACATCCCCTAGCGTCCCCGCCGAGAAGAAGTTAAGACAGCAGGCGTTGGGGAAGGTCCCCAAAGGCTGCAGAATGAAGAGCCGACCAGCAAAAATGCCTTCTGCATGCAGTGGGAGAGTCAGAGCCTCTCACAAAAGACTGAGCTGTGCTATGTCGAACATCGGACATCCCTCACTTTACTAAGGGCCCAGTATGAGTATTCAGGCCAACGCCAACCAAAATACATTAAGTGACCCAGCACCACGAAAGGGACGTTAAGGGTCAAACTGACCATTCTGAGAAAAGTGTACATTTGAAAAACTTTAGACAAGTCTCCTTCTAATTATACAAGAACCATTCTTGTATCATTTTCCGTTCCAAAGTTATCAGCATTTAAAGTTAGTAGGGCGAGCGTCGGCCATTTTGAGAAAACGCAGTCTCGTATGGCCTTGCTGAAGAAAATGCATTGATTTACTTCAACTTGTTTTAAAGCACTTATAAGACTATTTAGAGACCACGAAAACACCCACAACTCAAATATGACAAAAAAAAGAGATTTTGGACTTTCTAAGCCTGTTGAGAAACTAGCCTAGCGACTTAAAGTCAAAGTCAAAAGTCAAAATACTTTATTATCACGTTAGGTGAAATTACAGTGTGGTCTCGTACAATGTCCCTTTCGTGGTGCTGGGTCACTTAAATAACAAAACACCATTAGAGTAAAGGAAACCAAGGCCCGCTCAGCACATCTTTTAGGCAAGCAGATTATGGGAAGCCAGTGGACACTAGTGCAAGGTCAGTACTACAAGCCAGTTTGGTTCCAAGTGATGCATTAGGGTGTGTAGAATCCAGTGGATATTACTCAACTCAACTCAACTCTGTTTTATTTCGTCCTCAGATCAAACAAGGACAATTGTCTTGCGGACACGTCACACATAAACACAAGAAACTAAACAATGTTTTAAAAGTTGTAAATACATGTATTAAAAGTATTCTGCAAGGTCAGTACTACAGGTCTCTCCAGGTGGGAGCAACCCGAATTTCACAGACATGCCTCTGTGACTATAAAGTACAAAATACGAAACATACTAATACAAGCAATTTGTGCTCCAAGTGATGCCTTAGAGTAAATAGAATCCAGTGGACAATAGTACAAGGTCAGTACTACAAGCCAGTTTTGGTTCCATGTGATGCATTATGGTATGTAGAATCCAGTGGACAATAGTGCAAGGTCAGTACTACAACCCAGTTTTGGTTCCATGTGATGCATTATGGTATGTAGAATCCAGTGGACAATAGTAAAGGTCAGTACTACAAGCCAGTTTTGGTTCCACGTGATGCATTATGGTGTGTAGAATCCAGTGGACAATAGTGCAAGGTCAGTACTACAAGCCAGTTTTGGTTCCACGTGATGCATTAGGGTGTGTAGAATCCAGTGGACAATAGTGCAAGGTCAGTACTACAAGCCAGTTTTGGTTCCACGTGATGCATTAAGGTGTGTAGAATCCAGTGGACAATAGTGCAAGGTAAGTACTACAAGCCAGTTTTGGTTCCACGTGATGCATTATGGTGTGTAGAATCCAGTAGACAATAGTGCAAGGTCAGTACTACAAGCCAGTTTTGGTTCCACGTGATGCATTAGGGTGTGTAGAATCCAGTAGACAATAGTGCAAGGTCAGTACTACAAGCCAGTTTTGGTTCCACGTGATGCATTAGGGTGTGTAGAATCCAGTGGACAATAGTGCAAGGTCAGTACTACAAGCCAGTTTTGGTTCCACGTGATGCATTAGGGTGTGTAGAATCCAGTGGACAATAGTGCAAGGTCAGTACTACAAGCCAGTTTTGGTTCCACGTGATGCATTAAGGTGTGTAGAATCCAGTAGACAATAGTGCAAGGTAAGTACTACAAGCCAGTTTTGGTTCCACGTGATGCATTAGGGTGTGTAGAATCCAGTGGACAATAGTGCAAGGTCAGTACTACAAGCCAGTTTTGGTTCCACGTGATGCATTAGGGTGTGTAGAATCCAGTGGACAATAGTGCAAGGTCAGTACTACAAGCCAGTTTTGGTTCCACGTGATGCATTAAGGTGTGTAGAATCCAGTAGACAATAGTGCAAGGTAAGTACTACAAGCCAGTTTTGGTTCCACGTGATGCATTAGGGTGTGTAGAATCCAGTGGACAATAGTGCAAGGTCAGTACTACAAGCCAGTTTTGGTTCCATGTGATGCATTATGGTGTGTAGAATCCAGTAGACAATAGTGCAAGGTAAGTACTACAAGCCAGTTTTGGTTCCACGTGATGCATTAGGGTGTGTAGAATCCAGTGGACAATAGTGCAAGGTCAGTACTACAAGCCAGTTTTGGTTCCATGTGATGCACTATGGTGTGTAGAATCCAGTAGACAATAGTGCAAGGTAAGTACTACAAGCCAGTTTTGGTTCCACGTGATGCATTAGGGTGTGTAGAATCCAGTGGACAATAGTGCAAGGTCAGTACTACAAGCCAGTTTTGGTTCCATGTGATGCACTAGGGTGTGTAGAATCTGTATGTAAAATGTCCCATAATTTCCTTCCCCAATGGGGTTTCTGAGTTATGACCTCACTAATTCTATCCTTAGACTGCCAATTTGACAGTGTGTGACAACATATGAACCAAAGAGGAGATTTAAATGAAAGACAGGAAGACAGCAATCAAACACACAACAGTCAGTTATTTCACCTTGTCCCCCGTCACCCCCAGCTGTAGAGTCTGGAAACAGAGAAAATAAAAATATGTCAAATGTGTCCACTGTACACCACAACAATAGATGGTACCATTGCAGAAGATATTTGATAGTGATAAAATAACGTATATAATATATATATATATATATATATATATATATATATATATATATATATATATATATATATATATAGTTTGCTTTGATAAAACTTGTTTCTAAACACCACAACAATAGATAGTTTCATTGCAGAAGATATTTGATAGTGATAAAGTAACGTATATAATATATATATATATATAGTTTGCTTTGATAAAACTTGTCTGTGTCCAATGTCTTTGATATATATATATATATATATAGAGAGAGAGAATATGTAAAAAGTGCTACCGGACACCACAACAATAGATAGTATCATTGCAAAAGATATTTGATAGTGATAAAATAACGGAGATATATAGAATCTGTCAGAAGTGTCACTCTCACACCACAACAATAGATGGCATCATTGCAGAAGATATTTGATAGTGATAAAATAACGGAGATAAATAGAATCTGTCAGAAGTGTCACTCTCACACCACAACAATAGATGGCATCATTGCAGAAGATATTTGATAGTGATAAAATAACGGAGATATATAGAATGTCAAAAGTGTCATTGTACACCACAACAATAGATGGCATCATTGCAGAAGATATTTGATAGTGATAAAACAACGGAGATATATAGAATATGTCACTCCACACCACAACAATAGATGGCATCATTGCAGAAGATATTTGATAGTGATAAAACAACGGAGATATATAGAATATGTCAAAAGTGCCACTCCACACCACAACAATAGATGGCATCATTGCAGAAGATATTTGATAGTGATAAAATAACGGAGATATATATAGAATCTGTGAAAAGTGTCATTGTACACCACAACAATAGATGGCATCATTGCAGAAGATATTTGATAGTGATAAAATAACGGAGATATATAGAATCTGTCAAAAGTGTCATTGTACACCACAACAATAGATGGCATCATTGCAGAAGATATTTGATAGTGATAAAACAACGGAGATACATAGAATATGTCAAAAGTGTCACTCCACACCACAACAATTGATGGTATGATTGCAGAAGATATTCTATGGTGGTGGAAAGAACGTGGGGAAGCTATTGTTTGAAATCAAAAGGTGTCACCCCACGCCACAGCAATCGATAGTATCATTGCAGAAGATATTTGATAGTGATAAAATAACTTTGGTATACGTGTGGGAAGCTATTGTTTGGATTTTTTAAAAAGCCACTCTACACCACAACAATAGATAGCTAACATTCATTACAGCAAAAAGCTAAGCTGTAATTAAGACACCCAACAACTAAAAAAAACACGCTAAGTATTTTCACTGAGAAGCAACATTCTGCCATTCTTGGGAAAGGGGTGCAAATAGGACCAACATAGGTTGATTTTCATGAAACTGAATGAACCAGAATGTGAGATTTAGGCCGTGCACACACATAAGCGGATATTCCATGCGGAAACCCGTACGCAATCCACGAATAAGTGAAACAAAGAAGGGAAAAGATTTGCGCACATGTCCGAATTTCTCCTATATGCGTAAACATTTATCCTTCTTTCTTCCACTTATTTAGGGTTTTCCGTACGGAACTTACGCGTCTAATGTGAACCCGGCCTAAGCGTCGTAAACTTCAGGGTTTGTCTAAACTACAACTTTATCACAGAATGTAGATACGCACATTGAAATCTCTTGTTTGAACTCCGGCCTAACTGTCTTCGCTTTTTGTATGCTTGGTTGGTTGGTTTGGTATTTTGTTTTGATGGTGTCAATCTGCTATCTGTTTGATGTAAATGTATATACCAATCCTACACACAATATTTTGAACATCGTGTAGGACATAATCCACCCCCGTGCATGCGCAAAGCCAAAGGCCCACACAAGCAACACAGAGTGGGACTAACAGTCACACAGACACAGACACAATTCGTGGTTTTGAGTATGTTGAATGTCATTGTATATCTCTGTACTTTAAAAAGAAATATTTCTTGATCCAGTCATTGCTTCATTGCATAATTAAGTAGAAGAGCCCGCATATGTTTCGTCAAATTTCGTTCTGGTGAATTGCTGGACTAATCAGAACCCATCCCATTTTGACCGTGAAACCAGTACTTCTTGTGTCAAATATTGTGTTTCCGACTGTTGTTTTACAGTAAAAATCCAAATGTTTAGGTCGTAATTGTGGTTTGTTGTAAAGAGGAGGCATTTGAGAATTCATACACGTTAATTTTTATTTGATCAAATTCTCGATTAATGTGAAAAAAGGAGTTATTTCCCTTGCCGATACTGCACACTGTTGTACACATTTGGGCAACGTTAGGGCCGTGGACACATGAGTTTACATTGATGTTTTGCTAAGATCTTAACATATTTTGAGTAGGTCTACTCAGAGCCTTCACCTGAGAAAATCACATTCTTCTGGGCTGCATGTTTGTGGGCTACACATTAACAAATATGCTTGTTATTTTTTTCTCATTAGCTAGTGGTAGTGACGTAATTGTGTCAAATTGTACGTATTTATGGCGATCAAATCACTCACCAAACGATATATTTAAACAGCACAGCAGATTGTCTCCTTTGTATCAATACAAATTTAATGTGACTACAACTCTGGATTAGTCCACAACAAATCAACTGACCCAGTCACACATGGTCACGTTGTCTCTAAATTCGGCTCGTCTGCCGTTAAACTGTTGGTAATAATGATATGCGTTGGCTAGAGAAAAGTCCGAATGTTTTTAATAAACCATTGGATTGCGCTTGTCTGCATTGTACTGCTCAATAATGACACTGCTTTTTGTTTCTACCTTCATTTTTCAATGTGTTTTCAATATGGCTGACTAAACAAGTCAAGGGGAGCAACTCTAACTGTGTTTTGGGCTGATTTAAATAAAGTGACATAATGTATCTCGGATGACCATTCCATAATTATCATTTAGAGAGCCAGCTACTTTGAAAACGTTTTTAAAGTTACATACCCAAGTTCTCATTTTCAATGAAACAAACTGTATATCAAACCACAAGCACATTCGAATTCAGCACATTTAAAATCAGCATGTAAATGTTAATCACTTTGATAAATAAAACATATAAATGATGATGATGATGATGATGATGAGAGAGAGAGGGGGGGAGGGAGGGAGGGAAGGAGAGGGCATAGCAAAATAAAGCTTCATCATTCACAGAAAGGAAAAGGAAAAAAAAATACAGTGTGACAAAACTGAGAAGAAACGGTGGAGTATGTATCTTACCTTCCATCTCTCCCTTGAACTTGCCTGTAACAAACACAAACACACTTGATAACTACCGATGCATTCACACAAAAAGATACTGACCTGCTATTGTTCACTTGTAAGGCATTCACACACAATATGTACTGTCCTGTTATTATTAATTTGTAAGACATTTACGTGTTGGTACTGCCCTGTTATTGTTAACTTGCAAGGCATTCACACATAGTAGGTACTGCCCTGTTATTGTTAACTTGTAAGGCATTCACACATAGTAGGTACTGCTCTGCTATTGATAACTTGCAAGGCATTCACACATAGTAGGTACTGCCCTGTTATTGTTAACTTGTAAGGCATTCACACATAGTAGGTACTGCTCTGCTATTGATAACTTGCAAGGCATTCACACATAGTAGGTACTGCCCTGTTATTGTTAACTTGTAAGGCATTCACACATAGTAGGTACTGCTCTGCTATTGATAACTTGCAAGGCATTCACACATAGTAGGTACTGCCCTGTTATTGTTAACTTGTAAGGCATTCACACATAGTAGGTACTGCTCTGCTATTGATAACTTGCAAGGCATTCACACATAGTAGGTACTGCCCTGTTATTGATAACTTGTAGTAAGGCATTCACACATACAGATACTGCCCTGTTATTGTTAACTTGTAAGGCATTAACACATATAGGTACTGCCCTGCTATTGATAACTTGCAAGGCACACATAGTACACATAGTAGGTACTGCCCCCTGCTATTGATAACTTGTAAGGCATTCACACATAGTAGGTACTGCCCCGTAATTGTTAACTTGTAAGGCATTAACACATATAGGTACTGCCCTGTTATTGATAACTTGTAAGGCATTAACACATATAGGTACTGCCCTGTTATTGATAACTTGTAAGGCATTAACACATATAGGTACTGCCCTGTTATTGATAACTTGCAAGGCATTCACACATATAGGTACTGCCCTGTTATTGTTAACTTGTAAGGCATTCACACATAGTAGTCACTGCCCTGTTATTGTTAACTTGTAAGGCATTAACACATATAGGTACTGCCCTGTTATTGATAACTTGTAAGGCATTAACACATATAGGTACTGCCCTGTTATTGATAACTTGTAAGGCATTAACACATATAGGTACTGCCCTGTTATTGATAACTTGCAAGGCATTCACACATATAGGTACTGCCCTGTTATTGTTAACTTGTAAGGCATTCACACATAGTAGTCACTGCCCTGTTATTGTTAACTTGCAAGGCATTCACACATATAGATACTGCCCCGTTATTGATAACTTGTAAGGCATTAACACATATAGGTACTGCCCTGTTATTGATAACTTGCAAGGCATTCACACATAGTAGTCACTGCCCTGTTATTGTTAACTTGCAAGGCATTCACACATATAGGTACTGCCCTGTTATTGTTAACTTGTAAGGCATTCACACATATAGATACTGCCCTGTTATTGATAACTTGTAAGGCATTAACACATATAGGTACTGCCCTGTTATTGTTAACTTGTAAGGCATTAACACATATAGGTACTGCCCTGTTATTGATAACTTGCAAGGCATTCACACATAGTAGTCACTGCCCTGTTATTGTTAACTTGCAAGGCATTAACACATATAGGTACTGCCCTGTTATTGTTAACTTGTAAGGCATTAACACATATAGGTACTGCCCTGTTATTGTTAACTTGTAAGGCATTCACACATATAGATAACTTGCAAGGCATTCACACATAGTAGTCACTGCCCTGTTATTGTTAACTTGTAAGGCATTCACACATAGTAGGTACTGCCCCGTTATTGATAACTTGTAAGGCATTCACACATATAGGTACTGCCCTGTTATTGTTAACTTGTAAGGCATTAACACATATAGGTACTGCCCTGTTATTGTTAACTTGTAAGGCATTAACACATATAGGTACTGCCCTGTTATTGATAACTTGCAAGGCATTCACACATAGTAGTCACTGCCCTGTTATTGTTAACTTGCAAGGCATTCACACATATAGATACTGCCCCGTTATTGATAACTTGTAAGGCATTAACACATATAGGTACTGCCCTGTTATTGATAACTTGCAAGGCATTCACACATAGTAGTCACTGCCCCGTTATTGATAACTTGTAAGGCATTCACACATAGTAGGTACTGCCCCGTTATTGATAACTTGTAAGGCATTCACACATAGTAGGTACTGCCCCGTTATTGATAACTTGCAAGGCATTCACACATAGTAGTCACTGCCCCGTTATTGATAACTTGTAAGGCATTCACACATAGTAGGTACTGCCCTGTTATTGATAACTTGTAAGGCATTCACACATAGTAGGTACTGCCCCGTTATTGATAACTTGTAAGGCATTCACACATAGTAGGTACTGCCCCGTTATTGATAACTTGTAAGGCATTAACACATATAGGTACTGCCCTGTTATTGTTAACTTGTAAGGCATTCACACATAGTAGGTACTGCCCCGTTATTGATAACTTGTAAGGCATTCACACATATAGGTACTGCCCTGTTATTGTTAACTTGTAAGGCATTAACACATATAGGTACTGCCCTGTTATTGATAACTTGTAAGGCATTCACACATATAGGTACTGCCCTGCTATTGTTAACTTGTAAGGCATTCACACATGTAGACACTGCCCTGCTATTGATAACTTGTAAGGCATTAACACATAGTAGGTACTGCCCCGTTATTGTTACATTGTAAGGCATTCACACATGTAGATACTGCCCTGCTATTGATAACTTGTAAGGCATTCACACATGTAGATACTGCCCTGCTATTGATAACTTGTAAGGCATTCACACATGTAGATACTGCCCTGCTATTGATAACTTGTAAGGCATTCACACATGTAGATACTGCCCTGCTATTGATAACTGCGCGCGCGCGCACGCACACGCGCACGCGCGCGCACACACACACACACAGGTACTGTCCCATTATTGCTAACTTGTAAGGCATTCTCACATACATACAAGCACTGCCCTGTTATTTCTCTCGCTCTCTTGCAGCACACACGAGCACACACATACACAAACACAGTCATACAACCCACAGATAATATCCTCACTCTCTCTCTTATTCACACACTCACACCAGTGCATATGCATATATCATTCTCTTTCTCTGTCTCTCGGCCTGTTAGTCTCTCTCTCTCTCTCTCTCTCTCTCTCTCTCTCTCTCTCTCTCTCTCTCTCTCTCTCTCTCTCTTCTCTCTCTCTATCTCCATATCTCCTTACAACCAAATAGTTGCGTGGGATTGTAGCCTTGTGAGCAGTCACAGACTTTGTTCACGCAGACCATGTTCTTGTCACATGGCTGTGTCTCGCTACACGATCCAAGGTACTTCCCAGGCTTTGGCTCTGAAAACAGCACCATTTGATGTTGAGGAAAAGGAGGTGGGTGAGTTGAAGGGGTTGAACGGAAAGGACGTCTTTTAAAAAAGACACTTGAAACCCCGTACGGAAACATTTGGCTGTGTGTACGTGCGATTACAGGTGGAATCTGAAAAGATCAGAAAACAAGAGACGGACTAGGACACAAGTTTACAGTTTACCGCACAGTTTGCCTTTCTTCTTTGCAACCTTAGCGTGGCATCTGCACTCATCCAGATTGCACACCGCACCAGTAACACAGGGGTCTGTTTTACCCTCAAGAGTGCAGCGATCACCCACTCCGAGTCCTGTGCAACACACACACACACACACACACACACACACACACACACACATACGGTAAACATACAACAACATACGGTATTTATACGGCGCTGAATCTTGATATAAATCAAATCAAAGCGCACACACACGTTAGCATTCATAACGCATTCAAACAAAAATGCAGTACAAAGCGAGCACACACGTTTGACATAAATGGTATACAGCAGAAACAGACCTAAAGGCAAGAGAGAGAGAAGAGAAAGAGAGTGGAGCCTCAATCACGGGGGAACAGGTGGGTCTTGAGGTTAGATTTGAAGGCTGAGAGGGTCGGTCGCTGACGGAGGGAAAGAGGAAGTTTGTTCCAAGATGTCGGTCCTGAGACAGCAAAAGAGCGCCGACCAACAGTTGAAAGCTTATACCTAGGGATCTGGAGAGAAAGCGGGTCAGAAACTGAACGTAAAGTGCGAGCTGGCGTATAGATGGAAATATTGTCGCAGAGGTAAGATGGAGCAGCTTTATGGATAGATTTATAGCAAAGGGTGTTTAATTTATACTCAATTCTGTCTGCGACAGGAAGCCAGTGCAAAGAACGGAGAAGAGGGCTAACGTGATCAAACTTTTTCTTCCTAAGGACAAGACGAGCACACACACACACACACACACACACACACACATACACACACACACACACACAATCTACAATGACTCCTTGTATGTTTGGGAAAATTCCGAATTGTCACAGTAAACTTCAGAAATCGGACATTTCCTGGGAATTTATTTCTTAAAAGAAGTAAGTTTACCGCCCACACAGATTCAGCCAATCACAATGGGTGTCTCATACTCACAACACTGATTCATGGCAGGCGTTTCATACTCAACGCCCCGATTCAACCAATCACAGTAGGTATGTCGTGTTTACCGCACGGATTCAACCAATCACAGCAGATGTTTCATACTTCCCATACTGATTCAACCAATCGCAGCAAGCGTTTCATACTTCCCGCACTGATTCAACCAACCACAGCAAGCGTGTCATACTCACCACACTCTTTCAACCAATCACAACAGGCGTTTCATACTCACCACACTTGTTCAGCTTATCGCAGTACGTATTATTCGCACAGAGGCGAGCATTGCCGTCCGCACTGCACTTTTGTTTTATTGCAACTCCTGAAACAGTTTATTTTTCTAGTTGTTACATTTTAGTATTTCTACTCTCTCACCCTTGCGCTTGAGAATTTCTTCATTCTCTCTCTGTGTCTCTCTGTCTGTCTGTCTGTCTGTCTCTCTCTCTCTCTGTCTCTCTCTCTCTCTCTCTCTGTCAAATAGGTCTTATTTTCACTTAAAGGCAATTAAAAAAAAGCTCTTCTGTTCTGTCCTGCTCTCTCTGTGCTCTTAGCTTATCTCATTACCCTGAATAAATAACATTTGGTTCGTTCTCTCTCTCTCTCTCTCTCTCTCTCTCTCTCTCTCTCTCTCTCTCCCCTCCCTCCCTTCGCTCGCTCTTAATCGCATGTACAAAATAATTGGAGAAATCTAAATCGTAAACTGAAATCAAAGTCATACGTAAGTGTGTGTTTTGTTGTTTTTATGTCACCGAGTTCACTGAACGAATGTGTTATGGAAGCCAGAAGCGACAGACCTACATTAGTCAGTAGTCGTTACTTCTCTGTGATGTTGGGATCTTCTAAGACTGACAATTCTGGTGCCAAAGAAATGACAGTGGTTGGCCATTGACATCTTCGAAGAACTCCCCGTGCAAACTTAACTCCTTTGAAACATTTCTTTTTTTTATCTTGTAATGTACTCACTGCTTTGTTCTTTTTGTATATATTATTGTGAGACAAAATGAACGCGCTTGTAAGTTGTATCCTTTTATAATGTAATTACTGCGTTGTTCTTTTTCTTATCTTGTAAAACAAAAATGAACACATTCGGATTCTGTTACAAAATACTTACTGCATTGGTAGAGGGAAGAGTCGCAAACGGCATCGGAGAGACATTCCTCCGGATCGCAATCGCTGTTCAAGTCTAGTTCTGTAGGACACACACGCCCACGCACGCAAGCACGCACACACGCACGCACGCACACGCACGCACACACACACACACACACACACACACACTCACTCACACACACACTCACACAAACACACACGCACATACACGTACGCACACATACACTCACACACACACACACACACACACACACACACACGTATGTATGTGTACCATAAGCACACGTGAATGTACATACGCATAACACACTAATGCATACGCGCATGCACGCATATTCATACACCCACCCACACATAAACACATTATAATCATACACACACAAAAACACATACACAAACTAATCTTCATGACATGTTAGCCTTATGTACAGGTCTAAATGAAACCGTATACTACAATCTGAACATTACAGCGGAGAACACTGTTATTCTCCTTTTAAAACTGCCTGGGAGCTGGTAAATAACTTTATCTTGTAGGCTGTCCGCAAACCCTCCTCAACAAACTTCAAAAAGTTATAAACAATGCAGCTCGGTTAATCCTTAAAGTCAGTCGCACAGACCACATCAAACCCCACCTCAATACCTTACACTGGCTTCTAGTCGAGGCAAGAATTCAGTATAAAATTGCTTGCCACTGTTTTCAATGCTGTCCATTCATCTGGTCCTGCCTACCTCTCTGATCTCGTTCGCCTGTACTCACCCTCCAGGTCTCTCCGTTCCTCTTCTGACAAACTTATCTTTTTTATTCCTCGTACAAACACTAAGACATATATGGTGAACGATCATTTTCTTTCAGCGCCCCTTCTATCTGGAACTCCCTACCCTATGAACTTCGTTCTGCTAAATCTTTTTCAATCTTTCAAAACCACTCTTACAAATCACCTCTTCCAGCAATACCTCTGATTTCTTCCCTGTCCTGTTTCCTGCCTTAAAACTATATTCCCTACATTGTGTGTGAGGGTATGCGAGCATGTGCTTTTGTGTGTGGGTGTGTGGGTGTACGCGCATGCGCGTGTTGTGGCTGTGTGCATGTTTGTGATAGTCAATATTTTAGTAGTTTATTTATATATTTATGATCTATCTATTTATTCATTGAAATAATTTGTGAAGCGCCCTAAGCTCAAGAGAGAAAGGGCGCTCTATAAATATTAGTTATTATTATTATTATTATTATTATTAATATCTTCACAAATAAACCGTTACAAGTCTAACTCGTTCTTGATATGAATTTGTAACACTTTATCTGGGATGAGGAGTATGTAAGCTTAATTTAATTTACCAATTATTGTTATTAAAACAAGACGGACCTAGCATTGGTCCTGGTTTTTCCCCCTCCATCCCAACTCAACCATTTAAAGTGACGCAGAGAGAAAGAGAGAAGATAAGAAAGAGATGAGAGGCAGAGACAAGCAGGGCGAGCATTGGCTGAATTGAGACAGAGATGGTTGAGGGAAAGTGGGGGAAAAACCAGGACCAATGCTAGGTCCGTCTTGTTTTAATAACAATAATTGGTAAATTAAATTAAGCTTACATACTCCTCATCCCAGATAAAGTGTTACAAATTCATATCAAGAACGAGTTAGACTTGTAACGGTTTATTTGTGAAGATTTGAGGGGGGGATAAAGAGCGAGGCAGGCAAATAGACTGAAAGACAGTCAGACAGAACAAAAGGGATGGACAGACAGAGAAAGAATGAAAGCTAACACAGGACAGACACACAAGACATACTCGAATGTTTAAAAAAACAAAAAAACAAAAAACTTACTGCACACTTTTTCGATAGGGTCACATGACAATCCCGTAGCACACGAGTCGTTTTTAAGATCACAAAGGGCCATAAATCCATGCTCTGACAAAAAACACACCAAAAAACACCCATAACTTCTAGGAGTACTGCACACAACATCAGCATCAGAGCCAACTATGCACTGCACACAACATCAGCATCAGAGCCAACTATGCACTGCACACAACATCAGAGCCAACTATGCACTGCACAAAACATCAGCATCAGAGCCAACTATGCACTGCACACAACATCAGCATCAGAGCCAACTATGCACTGCACACAACATCAGCATCAGAGCCAACTATGCACTGCACACAACATCAGAGCCAACTATGCACTGCACACAACATCAGCATCAGAGCCAACTATGCACTGCACACAACATCAGAGCCAACTATGCACTGCACACAACATCAGAGCCAACTATGCACTGCACACAACATCAGCATCAGAGCCAACTATGCACTGCACACAACATCAGAGCCAACTATGCACTGCACAAAACATCAGCATCAGAGCCAACTATGCACTGCACAAAACATCAGCATCAGAGCCAACTATGCACTGCACACAACATCAGAGCCAACTATGCACTGCACACAACATCAGAGCCAACTATGCACTGCACACAACATCAGCATCAGAGCCAACTATGCACTGCACACAACATCAGAGCCAACTATGCACTGCACAAAACATCAGCATCAGAGCCAACTATGCACTGCACAAAACATCAGCATCAGAGCCAACTATGCACTGCACAAAACATCAGCATCAGAGCCAACTATGCACTGCACACAACATCAGAGCCAACTATGCACTGCACACAACATCAGCATCAGAGCCAACTATGCACTGCACACAACATTAGCATCAGAGCCAACTATGCACTGCACACAACATCAGCATCAGAGCCAACTATGCACTGCACAAAACATCAGCATCAGAGCCAACTAACTATGCATTGCACATCAGCATTAGTAGCAAATCCCAAACACTTCATGTGCCTTTTTACATGATATTTTTGTGTGCGTGCAACGATATGAAACATTAGACAATAAAAGACAAAGGCGTCACGTAAACCAATAACAAAGATACAAAATATACAGAAAGAATGATCAACACCACACACACACACACACACACACACACACACACCACACCACACCACACCACACCACACCACACCACACCACAACACAACACAACACAACTCAACACAACACACACGCACACACACACACACCGTTATGATCAAGAAAATCAGAAACGGTTCAATTAAAAACTCAAATGAACGATAAGAAAAAAGTATTTGATTAAATTGGTATCAGACACGTACTGCATACTAAATTTATAGGCCTATACATCCACACATCTAAATTAGTAAACACACACACGCACTCGCGCGCGCTCACAGACACACACACACACACACACACACGGACGCATAAACACACGCGCGCACGCATAAGACTCACACTTTCTCGCAGTCAGACAATGCACAAAACATCAGCATTATTATCAGCTAAAACTCTTTGAATTTACTGTTCGTTGTGAGCATCTTAACAATTTCATGTACTTTTCAGATTTTGTGTAATTCTGTTGTTTTTGTTTGTGGCTCAAGCCACAAACCTATAACTCACTTTGTCGGTCGGTCGGTCTGTCTGTCTGTCGGTCCAAAATTGTCGCACATTTTTACAAAATTGTCGCACTTCAAATCGAGGAGAGAGAGAAAATGGAGTTTTACGTCCTCTTGGTCTGAATCAGACACATATGGGACATTTGTAAATACAAATATGGTGGGAACAATACTGGAGGCAATGTCCGGAGGCAGTACGAAACCAGTAAAGTCCCGATTTTTTTAATTAATTCAATTATTAATTTATTAAACTTCAAATCGAGGTTACACTTCAAATTGAGGCCGCTCTTTAAAATGATGTATTTTAAAAGCGTACAAAATAATAAACATACGTAATACAGACACTACAACAGACACGACGAGTATGCGGTGCTTCTTTCGATGAGTATAAGTAGGATACATAGTTTTAAATGTTTTCCAAAAGATATAAAAAGTGACGAAATGGTGCAGAGATAACATTCTGGTTTACAGATTAAAATTATTGAAAAGCCAGGGGAGGTGACTCATGATTAGAGTGGTAAAAATAGACCGCGTGCCACAAACTATTGCGATTTCGCGCTTGTTTCTCTGTAAGAAACGAATGAAGGGATAGAGTTTGTGTGTGCAATGTTCTCCCTCTATTGTAGGTTAATGACTTCTGTTCAGCTGCCTTAGTTCGTGTATATTGTGTTTCTCACTCACTCGATTTTTTCTTTTTTTTCCCCGATCAATGTTCAGCTGTACCAGTACAAGTTTTGTGTAATGTCATTTCCTTTCACTCATTCCTGAAGAAAAACCCCGTTGGGTTTTGAAAGCTTGAAAAAATACTGTTCGTGTGTTTACTTTGAGAAACAGAATTAAGAAATATAAACACCTGATTTAGAGCATAGGCTACTTACTGCATGTCTCCACTCCGGCGTCACCATCACATAATGAATTTGAGAGACATTGATCATCATTGCTGCAATTCTTGTCAAAGGCTAGTTCTGTAGAGTCACAATCATACATACATACACATAAAACACCCATAGCATTTCGTCTATCCCGTTGTATTGAACTTCTTGCTCTGCATCAGTGTATTATGCATGCTATTCTCCTTTCAAACAAATAATACCATCACACTGAGAGCTGTATAAAGGTGAAGCGCTATATACAGTTTCTTAAATAATAATACTGACAGCCAAATGAGTAACAAGAAATTGATGGATTTAGTTGATATAGGTTTTTTTCCCACACACACATAAAAAAAGTGTCTACTCAAGTCACAGCGTTACAAGGAGCACAACATTGATGGATTTACAGTTGATATAGTTTTTTTCCACACACATAAAAAAGTGGCTACTCAAGTCACAGCGTTACAAGGAGCACAACATTGATGGATTTACAGTTGATATAGGGTTTTTTCACACACACATAAAAAAGTGTCTACTCAAGTCACAGCGTTACAAGGAGCACAACATTGATGGATTTACAGTTGATATAGGTTTTTTTCACACACACATAAAAAAAGTGTCTACTCAAGTCACAGCGTTACAAGGAGCACAACATTGATGGATTTACAGTTGATATAGTTTTTTTTCACACACATAAAAAAGTGGCTACTCAAGTCACAGCGTTACAAGGAGCACAAAATTGATGGATTTACAGTTGATATAGTTTTTTTTCACACACACATAAAAAAAAGTGGCTACTCAAGTCACAGCGTTACAAGGAGCACAACATTGATGGATTTACAGTTGATATAGGTTTTTTTCACACACACATAAAAAAGTGGCTACTCAAGTCACAGCGTTACAAGGAGCACAACATTGATGGATTTACAGTTGATATAGGTGTTTTTTCACACACATAAAAAATTGGCTACTCAAGTCACAGCGTTACAAGGAGCACAACATTGATGGATTTACAGTTGATATAGGTTTTTTTCACACACACATAAAAAAGTGTCTACTCAAGTCACAGCGTTACAAGGAGCACAACATTGATGGATTTACAGTTGATATAGGTTTTTTTCACACACACATAAAAAAGTGTCTACTCAAGTCACAGCGTTACAAGGAGCACAACATTGATGGATTTACAGTTGATATAGGTTTTTTTCACACACATAAAAAAGTGTCTACTCAAGTCACAGCGTTACAAGGAGCACAACATTGATGGATTTACAGTTGATATAGGGTTTTTTCACACACATAAAAAAGTGTCTACTCAAGTCACAGCGTTACAAGGAGCACAAAATTGAACAACACTTGAATTTTCATCATCAAAGACATTCCCATATTGTCCATAACAGAGGTATTTCGCTTGGATATTTTCCTGTACATAAATGAGTGTTTTCCTGGATTTTCTTTGGAAATGGTCACCAATGTGTTACGCGGCATACGAGGCAGCTAAATCACTTTTTGACAGCCAATAATGGCACAGGGACACGTTGATTTTGATCAATGAAGAATTGGTTGTAATGACGATAACAATAAACGAATAACACATATGAAAAAAAAAGTAATATCAGTGTATGTATTATTCTGAACAGTGAAAGTAAAGTGTGTGAATTAGTAAAAGAAAAAAGGGGGGGGGGGGGGGGGGGGGGGGGGAAGAAAAAAAATTACATTTAAAGAATATAACCGAAACATGAACAATGTTAAAGATAAATACTAAGTGAACTACTTAATAAACATTTACAAACTCAATCAAGAACAGAATAATTGTTTAGAATACTGGGTAGAGACAATGGCGTCGATCCATCAATAAAACCATCAAGACCCGAATTCTTGAAAAGTTCTCTTGCTAATGGACAATGAATCAGTAAATGACTGACACTCAAGGATTCACCACACATGCATTTAACATTAATACAGTATTTTGTTTTGAATGAATTCAAACGTAGTCTATGGATTAGACTTTCAATCTCCCTGGACGAGAAAGTAACCAAGCGTTTTCTGAGAAGTGGCGGTTATATATGCCATTAATGGATTTATAGTTAATATTAAAAAACCCTGCTTTTTTGTTCCTGTTTCTGTGGGGAAAGCTTTGGGAATATAAAATGCTTTTCTCTGTGACAAACCTATATGTCCTCTGCCTTAATTATTTGTTTACTGAGGTTATTCGTTCATTAATAATTACATTTATTCATATTCATATACTGTTTCTTAATATTCCTTTGTTAAAGCAACATTCTATTCCTTTGTTGAGGAATATAAAGATATACAATGTGTACATTGTCTATTGATATGTTGCTGACTTATTACCATGTCTCACTCTTTTTTGCTGTTGTGTGAATTATGCTATGTTCCTTGGGAGAGAAAAAAAATTAAAGGGAGAAAAAAAAAAAGCTGGAAATTCTGCCAGCAATGAAACATTAATTTTGTCGTTATAAACCCTCTGCCAAAACACATTTCCCTGATAACTCTGACATACGTGACAGAGACCGACAATTGATATGTATGACAGACACATTCTGCAACCTTAAAAGGGATTTACTCCATATAGACGACAAATGGAAAAAAAACCCATCTGGGCCAGTGATAAAGTAGGCTACTTACTGCACCGCCTCAAAAGAAAATCGCACACATGACCGGAGAGGCACTCCTCGGTTTTGAGACACTGGTTGTTCAACCTGCGTTCTGTGGAACACACACACACACACGCGCGCACACATACGCACGCACGCACGCACATGTGGTAAAGGCGCGCGAAATTGAGAAGCAGACAGCCAGCGGTAGGCAAAGATACTGGAGGCCCACACAACATCAAAATGGCAGAAGAGGGAGATGCATCCTTAGGGATTGAGTTGGACAAGTGCCAACAAGAGCCTCGCCTCGGTTAAAATTAATTCAATTCAACTCTCTCTCTCTCTCTCTAAAACAGGATCCGATTTTTATTATACCCCAAACCTACCTCCCCCCCCCCCCCCCCCCCCCCCCCCCCCCCCCCCCCCCCACCCCCCCCCCCCCCCCCCCCCCCCCCCCCCCCCCCCACCCCCCCCCCCCCTATACCCCTCTCTAACCTCCCACTCCTCCCTGTGGCAGGGGAGGCCAAGCTGGGAACGATGGTTGGACTCAGTGTTGACCTTCAAGATTTACATAAAGCCCTCACGTAGTCTTGGCGTCTCTGACAATAACCGTCAGCTGGCTAGCCGAGAGAGTAGAGAATTAGTTTTGCATTCGAAACCAATTCTTTACTATTTAAACTATTTAATAATACTTTACGGATAATATTGAATAGAAAGAGATGGTGGTATGAAAAGAGCATTATTTACTCTATATCCACAAGATGTATTAAATGGATATTGGAAGTATTTAATAGATTTTGGGGATATTGAATAAAGAATGGTTTGGAATTCATTTTATACTTTAGCGTTTCATTTTCTACTCTACTGAGTTTGAATCTATTCAATAGAACAAGCACATTATGGAATATGTTTTACAAAGTATGGAATATTTCTACAAAGTATGGAATATTTTTACAAAGTATGGAATATTTTTTACAAAGTATGGAATATTTTTTACAAAGTATGGAATAGATACAAGCTCTTAATTCATTACTCCACTTTTCTATTCAATACTTTTCACTTTTCTATTCAATAGAACAAGAACAGTATTGAATAGAAAAGCGCAGTAATGAAATAAGTTGTTCTATATTTTGGATTATTTACTATTTCTATTTAATATTTACATTGACACTATTAAATAGGTTTTTGTGTATTCAATAGCTCTTTTTCGCATTGAAGAGGCTAAAATAGAGTAGATAATAAAACCCCGTTTGGCCCGCCATACCTAGGCCCCTACATGTAGTCAAACAAACATGGCAGCTGAACGATTTCAACGAGCGAATCTTCCCGGTGTTTCATCTGTAATTGAAGCCGCTAAACGAGTTCGTAGAATGCCACCTATTAGGCTACGTGTAGGTCACAAAGATACTAGTCCTATCTACCAATGGAATGCTTCGTTTAAAAAACTTATCAAAATGGCGCGTTCGAGAGAGTTTTACGACGAGAAACTCTATCTAGCTGCTCGACAGAGTTTTGAAACTCTATCTAACTGCTAGCTATAGTTTAGAAACTGTATCTAACAGTTCGATAGGGTTTTTAAACTCTGTCGAACTGCTAGATAGAGTTTTGTATCTTTGGCGCGCCATATCATGAGGTCGTTGGCAGACTTGCCTACGAATCCCCTCGCTCCATCCTCTACAGCTAGAGGGCCGGGCCGCACATTGTCTCTCATCTTCAACATACCTTTGCTCTCTTTCTCGGTTTTCTTTGTCCATTTCTGATCGCTAGCAATCAGTTCTCGCTAATGGTCGTCAGTCTGAAAAGTTTAGTCTTTCTTGCGGAGTCCCCTTTTAGTTATGTGCTAGTCGTTGTCTTTTTTATACTCTATATCCAAAGGTCAAATACGGAAGTCAGTCATTTACGTAAATGACTGAAACATGTTTGAGTCATTCACCGTAAATCACTGAAATTTGAAGACCATTTTTCCCCTTTGTGAATTTCAATCCATCAGGAACAAATGTCCAACATTGAATTACAGGACCGAGTTGCCATGGCGTTTTCTGAGCAGAACTTGTCTATGATTTTCTCTTGGAGTTTCTAATATCAAACAATGTGGCAATAATTAGGACCCAGCACCACGAAAGGGACATTAAGTGTGCAACTGACCATTTTGAGAAAATTACACACTTGACAGCTGCAGACCATTTTCTTTCTATTGATACAAGAACCATTTCAGTATTTCTTTCCGTTCCAGAGTTATGACCATTCAAAGTTAGTTGGGTGAGCTTGGCCATTTTGAGAAAACACACTCTAAAGTCTAGCCTAGCTGAAGAAAATATATTGACTTACTCGTTTTAAAGCACTCACAAGACCATGTAGAGACCACACTAAAGATTGTCCTTTATAAATATGAAAGATAAGATGCTACAGAACACGAAAATACCCATAGCCAAAAATGGACAAAAACAAAATAAATTTTTGACTTTCCAAGCCTGTTGTGAGAAAATAGCCCAGCGACTTCATGTCCGTTTCGTGGTGCTGGTCACATTGTTATGTGGACACAACATGAAACACCACTTCTGTGCAGCTGACACAAACATCCATAACAGCGCAACTCCTTAAAGTTCTAGATTCACTTCTTTCAGAAATTGGCTGACATCCACAAACTGTATAATAATAATGAGGAAAATATATAGCGCTCATCCTACTATGTAGGCTACATGGCGCTTTACATATAATAGAAATGGAATAAAAACATGAAACAAAAATCAAATGACATGAGCAGAAAATACACATGACAATCAGCAACAACAACTGATGTGACTACTACCACTACTACAACTACCACCACCACCACGTACCACTACGTCGCATTGGTACGATTCGCCATCTCCTGTCTATAGATACTGCTAAGATACTAGTCTGCGCTTTTGTTCTCTCTAAATTAGATTATTGCAATTAACTCTTGTATGGCTGCCCCCAACACCTCCTTGACAAGCTTCAAAAAGTCCAGAACTCTGCTGCCAGACTTGTCCTGAAGGCCTCTAAGCATCATCATGTTCAACCACTCCTGATATCCCTCCATTGGCTTCCCATCAAAGCACGTATTGACTACAACATTTCCACTCCATGTCATTCTTATTTCTCTGGAAATGCCTTTCTCTGGAAATGTTTGGTGAGCGCTCCTTTTCCTTTTCGGCCCCATCAATTTGGAACTCCTTACCACGCGAAATTCGCCATATCCAGTCCTTGCAATGTTTCAAATCAGCTCTCAAGACCCACCTATTCAAGCTACATCACAACGTTTAGGCCACATTACTTCTCGATTCTATTCTCATAGACACCCTAATGGTAATGGTGTGTGTGCGTGCGTGCGTGTGTGTGCGCGCGCGCGTGTGTATGTGTGCGTACGTGCGTGCCTGCGTGTGTGTGTGGTGGTGGTGGTGGGGGTGTATGTATGCCTATTTGCATGTGTGTGAGCGATTATCTGTTGGATGTATTGTTTTTAATTTTTGTTGTTCTTAAGCGCACAGAGTTCCACATTTGGTGGGGGAGTGCGCTATATAAATGATTCACTATTATTATTATTATTATTATTATTATTATTATTACTACTACTACTACCACCACCACTACTACTACTACTACTACTACTACTACTACTACTACTACTACTACTACTACTACTACTACTACTATGACTACGACTACTACTTATAATAGGCCTAATACAAGTATGCATTGTCACACAATTTGCAAGAATAAAATAAAGGTATATATTCACAACATACACACACACACAAGCAACACACGCGCGCGCACACGCACACACACACACACACACACACACCACCACCACCACCACCACCACACACACACCACACACACACACACACACACACACACACACACACACACACACAATAAAATACACATATACACACACATGAACACACACGCACGTACCATGCATATATGCAGTCAAATACATAAACGCATCACACACACAACACAAACAGACGCATGTACACATACACCACACACGTGCGACATACCCCCTTTGCCTCTTATCAGTAAACTTGTTTGTTCTTTTTGGAAGGTAAAACAATGAACTATGAGCAGACTTACTGCACTGCTTTAGGGTAGGATCGCATAAATCGGTGGAGAGACATGTATCATCTTTGTCACAACTGCCATTGGAGTTTGTTTCTGTGAAAACGCGCGCGCACGCACACGAACACACACACACACACACACAAACACAGCCACGTGCAAACGCATTTGCATGCATGCACACAATCAACATATGTTAAGCGTACACATTCCCGCGCACGTGCGCATGCAGACACATACATACATACAAACACACAGGCACACGCATACCTACCCCACCCCCACCCCCCACACACACATATGATGTAAAAAAGCGTCATCAAACTTATTCTTTTATCGTCAATATTTTGGCTTTACTTGACTTGACACACACACACACACACACACACACACACACACACACACACACACACACACACACACACACACACATATATACACACATGAACACACACGCACGTACCATGCATATATGCAGTCACAAATACATAAACGCACACACACAACACAAACAGACGCATGTACACATACACCACACACGTGCGACATACCCCCTTTGCCTCTTATCAGTAAACTTGTTTGTTCTTTTTGGAAGGTAAAACAATGAACTATGAGCAGACTTACTGCACTGCTTTAGGGTAGGATCGCATAAATCGGTGGAGAGACATGTATCATCTTTGTCACAACTGCCATTGGAGTTTGTTTCTGTGAAAACGCGCGCGCACGCACACGAACACACACACACACACAAGCACAGCCACGTGCAAACGCATTTGCATGCATGCACACAATCAACATATGTTAAGCGTACACATTCCCGCGCACGTGCGCATGCAGACACATACATACATACAAACAAACAGGCACACGCATACCCCCCCCCCCCCACACACACACACACATATGATGTAAAAAAAGCTTTATCAAACTTATTCTTTTATCGTCAATATTTTGGCTTGACTTGACTTGACTTGACTTGACTTACACACACACACACACACACACACACACACACACACACACACACACAGAGGGCAGGATGAAAAAAAGCTTTGTTAGCTTATTCTTTAACCCTCAATAAAGATGATTTTGACTTGACTTGACTTTACACACACATACACACACACACACACACACACACACACACACACACTCACATACGGAATGAAACAGCAGATAGATTCGCTAAAACTGGAGCTAAACAATGTTTTGATTGTGATTGAAGATCCTCCTTGAAGATTTCTTCCGCTGGAATTTGGTTAAATTTGGAAAACTGTGTTTACAACAGGAATCGTGGGGAAAAGCTACATTTCCAAGATAATAACTAAACTAATTAAAGCTAAATGCACGGAACACTCAATATTCTTATAATGGTGTGTGTACCTGTAGCATGCCTATCTCAGTGCCTTGTTTGTTGATATAATGTCCTATCTGACCTCCAATTTATAGAGAAAAATCTATTGGCTTTATCAATTTTCAAAATCACAATCAAATATTATCCAGCTTCTATTATTGCACAATTAGAAGTTGTAAAGTTACTTAGATCTGTCTGTTATTAAGTTCAATAAGTTAATGCTGTTATTGTATTGATCACTCAAGTTACACATTCTTAGTTTTTGTTTGCTATTGTTTTATTATTTTTATTTTTCATCTAATATCATCAATGGTGAACAGAAGTTAAATAAGCCACTGAACTGAACTGAACTGAACACACACACACACACACACACACACGGACGCGCACACGCACACACACACGCACGCGCGCACGCACGCACGCACGCACGCGCACACACACACACACACACACACACACACACACACACACACCACACCACAATACAAAAATGCCCATACATTTTATTATTTAAAAACTAATATAAAGTAGACAGTGTCTTGTTTTCCTGGAAAGGGGAGTGGGTTGTTTTTTCCTGTGAAAACATCTCACCCAGTACTTGTCCTGAGAAAGCAACGCTCCCACAGTATTTCTCCTCAGAAAGTATCGCATCCAGTATTTCTCCTCAGAAAGTATCGCACCCAGTATTTGTCCTCAGAAAGTATCGTTCCAACAACATTTGTCCTCAGAAAGCATCGCACCCAGTACTTGTCCTCAGAAAGTATCGCTCCAAAATTATTTGTCCTCAGAAAGCATCGCACCCAGTATTTATCCTCAGAAAGTATCACACCTAGTATTTGTCCTAAGAAAGTAACGCTCCAACAGTATTTGTCCTCATAAAGTATCGCTCCAACAGTATTTGTCTTCAGAAACTATCGCACCCAATTATTGTCCTCAGAAAGTATTGCACCCAGTATTTGTCCTCAGAAAGCATCGCACCCAGTATTTGTCCTCAGAAAGCATTGCGCCCAGTATTTGTCCTCAGAAAGTAATGCTCCCACAGTATTTGTCCTCAGAAAGTAACGCTCCCACAGTACTTGTCCTCAGAAAGTAATGCTCCCAAAGTATTTGTCCTCAGAAAGTAACGCTCCCACAGTTTTGTCCTCAGAAAGTAATGCTCCCAAAGTATTTGTCCTCAGAAAGTAACGCTCCCACAGTTTTGTCCTCAGAAAGTAATGCTCCCAAAGTATTTGTCCTCATAAAGTAATGCTCCCACAGTTTTGTTCTCAGAAAGTAACGCTCCCACAGTATTTGTCCTCAGAAAGCATTGCGCCCAGTATTTGTCCTCAGAAAGTAATGCTCCCACAGTATTTGTCCTCAGAAAGTAACGCTCCCACAGTACTTGTCCTCAGAAAGTAATGCTCCCAAAGTATTTGTCCTCAGAAAGTAATGCTCCCACAGTTTTGTCCTCAGAAAGTAATGCTCCCAAAGTATTTGTCCTCAGAAAGTAACGCTCCCACAGTATTGTCCTCAGAAAGTAATGCTCCCAAAGTATTTGTCCTCATAAAGTAATGCTCCCACAGTTTTGTCCTCAGAAAGTAACGCTCCCACAGTATTTGTCCTCAGAAAGTAATGCTCCCACAGTATTTGTCCTCAGAAAGTAATGCTCCCACAGTTTTGTCCTCAGAAAGTAACGCTCCCACTGTATTTGTCCTCAGAAAGTAATGCTCCCAAAGTATTTGTCCTCATAAAGTAATGCTCCCACAGTATTTGTTCTCAGAAAGTACCGCTCCCACAGTATTTCGAGGGGTGAATGCCAGAACTGCCCATCTGTGCTCTTTATTCCTTTTGAGATAGACCGTTCTGGCAGGCACCCCTCAATTGTCCTCAGATAGTAATGCTCCCAAAGTATTTGTCCTCAGAAAGTAATGATCCCACAGTATTTGTCCTCGGAAAGTATCAAACCCAGTATTTGTCCTCAGAAAGTATTGATCCCACAGTATTTGTTCTCGGAAAGCATCACACCCAGTAATTGTCCTCATAAAGTATCGCACCCAGTATTTGTCCTCACAAAGTAACGCTCCCACAGTATGTGTCCTTGCAAAGTATCGCACCCAGAATTTGTTCTCAGAAAACAACGCTCCCACATTATTTGTCCTCAGAAAGTAACGCTCCCACAGTATTTGTCCTCATAAAGTATCGCATCCAGTATTTGTCCTCAGAAAGTAACGCTCCCAGTATTTTTCCTCACAATGTAACGCTCCCACAGTATGTGTCCTTGGAAAGTATCGCACCCAGTATTTGTCCTCAGAAAGTAACGCTCCCACATTATTTGTCCTCAGAAAGTAACGCTCCCACATTATTTGTCCTCAGAAAGTAACGCTCCCACAGTATTTGTCCTCAGAAAGTAACGCTCCCACAGTATTATTTCTGTACTGGTCTTTTTCGTGACCCTGGGAAGGCAATGAGAGGGAGGGATTTGAACAGGGGCAGGGGAGAGAGTATATTTGTGACGTAAGTGTCCCGCGCGACCCACTTTCTTTATTTCTTATCTACACCCCCCCCCCCCCTTCTCCCCTCCCCCCCCCCTCGCCTTTACATTTCTCTGTCCAGCCGCCACGTTAATTGCCCCGCTGCTTCAAACGAACGCCGCGGAAGGGCGTTATCTCTTTCTCCCTGGTCAGCACGTACCATCTACCGAGGTTATCTCCCTTCATCCCCCCCCCCCCCCTTTTCTACCGTCACATCACAAGAAAGTGACCACCACAGTCGGCCCCTTTCAACCCCTTCCTTTCTGAGCACGAGAAAGATTTGAATGTCGGCACGTGATAAGGATGTAATAGGCGCGTGATTGTTCGGTACATTTAGAACAGCAATCTTGTGACGTATGGACTGTAATACACCAATAGCAGGCTTTCATTGTTTGAAAGTGAAGGCTATAATTGGAGTGGTGAGAAAAAGTTGTCACACAAGATGCTGAAACGTAGCTAGAGCAACACTCACAACCAGTCATCATAAGCCCACTAGTAAGTATTATTGATGGCAGGTGATTGAGATCTTGTGTGTTTGACTCTAGTTTTGATCTAGATCCTATGTTCAATGATGAATAAGGAGTAGATAGATATGCTATAGAAAAGAAGTGGTAAACATTCTATTCTATTTATGTGCACTGATTATTTGTGTGTGTGTGTTTTTGACTTGAACACTTTTGGTACCAGAACCGGAGTTTATGCCTACTAACCCTTTTGTCTATTTTTAGTAGGAAACCTATGGGCCGCAATCTTGCACTATTTTTAGTAGGAAACCTATGGGCCGCAATCTTGCACTTTATGATACCATTCCTTTCCAGGTGTTGGATGGAGAGTGATGATGGATTGATCACCTTTTATGTTTTACTGATCTCAGTTTGTTAACTGAAATTCAGTTTATTTATTAACTACATGTAGTGCTATTGTACAAGGGAAGCCTTCAAGCCGGTTGGGATTCACTAATTCCCTGCCGACTGAAGCCCCTTGTCTCTAAGCCATAGAGATCTACATCCACCTTCTCCTGTGATTATCAGCAGGGCATCGTGGGCCGGACGATCATCCCGGACTCCACCAAGCACCAAGACGGGTCCGTCGCCAAGACAACCTGCACCCAGAATCCGCGAGGAGACCACGCTTGAACCGTGCCATCCCGCGAAGCCATAATAGGAACGACTGGGAGCTACTCTCACCTGACGAGCAAGCCCAGAACTTCAAACAGCTAAGTCTACCTGACTGCGCCAATCATTTGAACTTTCCTACGGACAATAAACATAATTAGTAACCCTTCCGGCATGGGGCGAACCTTATAGAAAGACAAAAGTCTTGTGAATCCTTTCGGATTTCATTGTTTTTTTTATCCATATTTTGTTTTGGCGCCATTGAGCTGCTTTATTATTATTGTTGCATAATCTTATGCAGATTTTGGGAGTAAATAAAATACAAGTGTCAAATAATCCTGAACCCTTTGGTCAGACTGATGAGAGTGGGAGTCTTGTAATTTCATGTAAAACCCTACTTCTCTCTGTCTGCCATTTAGAGCAATTCAACCACTTGTATTTCTTACAACCATCTGACGAGCCAGAACCCGGGCACAAATATAAATTTATTAGATGAAAAGGGGCCGGGAAAGTTGCTCATCTCCCATACCCTAGAGAAGTGGGCTAAAGGCAAATTATCTAAAGTCTTCCCTAGAGACTTAGCCTTTTAACCCATTACCTCGTCACATCTAATTGGGGGCTCGCGTCCGGGATATTTTTTTTCATAAAGTCTAACAAATTTCAATTCAAACGGTAGTTCCTTTTCAAAACTGATCTTGTGTCCACTGGGAAAGTTATTGTGATTTGGTTCACTGTGTTTTGATTTGATTTGTTTGAATGCTATTTATGACTTTATTTTGATGTGCATGCTATTTCTGTTTATGCTGAAATAGTTAAGTGTTGTTTGATACATTCAACTCAGCAGCTTTGTTTTTATTTTGAATAGTTGTATTTACAACCATGGCTGAGATTGTTAAACTTAGGAGGGAACTTAAAGAATGGGGAGAATCTCTAGGAATGTCAGGCCAAGAGTTAGCAAATTTTGTCATATCTGAATATGACAAAGAGAAAACTCGCGAGGAGGCTGAGAAAGACAAACAGAGAGCTCATGAGGCTCAAGAGGCTGACAAAAAGCTCGGGAGGCTCAAGAGGCTGATAAAGTCCGCGAGGACAAACAGAGAGAAAGACAAACAGAGAGCTCATGAGGCTCAAGAGGCTGATAAAGCTCGCGACACTCAGGAGCAAGAGAAAATCCGTACTCATGAGTTAAGGCAGAGACAACTAGTGCAGGATGCCAAAAATAAAGAACTCGAACTTGAGGCCACTGAGCGAGAAAAAGCGCGAGACCATGAGCTAGCTATGAAGCAGCTTGAAAACTCAGCAGACTCTGAGACTGCTGCCCCTCAAAATTTTCCCCCTCCCATTCATACCTCAGCCATGACCTTCACATTGGAGGCATTCAATGAGGCAACCGAGTCTATCGATGCATTCCTCGATAGATTTGAAAGACTGGCCCAGGAATTTGAGCTTGCTCCGGAAAAGTACAACCTCAAGCTTGCCCAAAGTCTCAGGGGTGTGGCTTATGAGGTGTACAGTAAACTTCCGTCAAGCCAAATTACCGACTACCCAGCTTTGAAAGAAGCCCTGCTCAACAGATACGAGTTGACAGCGGACGCCTACCGGAAAAAGTTCCGGTCAACCAGAAAAGGTAGGGGAGAGTCCTATGCCCAATTTTCAGATAGACTGGGGAACTATCTGACTAAATGGGTGTCCCTTTCTGCCAAATCAGAGTCCTATGAGGATCTCCGTGAACTGATGGTTGGCGAGCAACTGCGCGAAACCATGTCCCCAGAGTTACGCACCTTTACTGCCGAACAAGGTGCCACAACTCTGGCTGACCTCATCCAGCTAAGTGATAGGTACACTCTAGCCCATGATGAACCTAGCGCCCCTAAAAGGCCAAAACTACAGCAAGTAGTTGGGTCCACTGCTTCACAGCAGAGCAGGTTTAACCCCAACTCCAAAAGTGGGTCAAACAGTTCTACCCATGAACGACAACCACTGGGACAACCCTTATTCTGCTCATACTGCAAGTCGAACACCCACAATCGGGATGACTGCAGGAAACTTGCTTACAAGCGGCAAAATGTTGCAACTATGCAAGTCGTCTCGACTTCGCAGAATTGCACAAACCCCTCCCCAGTACAGTGTCCAGGCACACCGTCAGTCGTTGGACAGGCGACTGTCAACAACATCCCTGTTCAGTGTCTCTATGACACTGGACTGTCATGCGACGCCATTGTCTGCGGATCCTTAGTCCCCGCGTCAGCATACACGGGAGACTTCATCTCTCTGCAAGGCCCTGATGCTGCAATCCCCCCATCCACTTTGCCAGTCGCCATAATCAATGTCGACACCAGATATGTTAAGGGACCCATCAAGGCAGTGCTCATGGACAGTCCTGTCTATGACCTCATACTGGGATCACAGTATGTGTTTTTAGGGCACCCCTCTCAACCTGCCCTAGTTTCAGCAGCATTCCCTTCTCCCCAATCCACAAACCAACTCCCTCCCTCCTTCCCAAAGAGCAAATCTCCCTCAGCAGGGAAGAAACCTCTCAACGCGGCAAACCAAATTGCCGCGCGAGCCAATCCAGATTGTCCCAAGTCCCCAAGTCCGCCACAACTTGGAAAATCCTTCCCAAGGAATGTCCGCCTAACGACCCAAGACCACTCGCCACAGGTACCTCAGGTGAAAGGCAGCACTGTACCCGCAAACACCCACCGAAGGTACTATCGGGACAGGCCGCCGCACGTACAGCCGTCACCTACCCCTCCCTTTCAGCGAGTGGCAGTCGACTTGGTCGGGCCTCTACCTAAACGGAAGAAGAAATTCCGGTACATAGTCACCGTGGTCGACATATGTACCATGCAGTGCGATGCCGCCCCAATCTCCTCACTTGATGCTAGTCAGATAGCTGCGGCACTCAAAGCCATTTTCGCCCGAATCGGCCTACCAAACCACATCATCAGCAATGATGAATCCAGGCTAAAGGGGAAACTCAGGCAAGAGGTGTTTGCTATTCTGCAATCAACCTTGGGACAACTCAACACAGGATTGCCGCACCAACCTCAGTCGGAATCCATTCCACTGATCTCTAACCCACCTGCTCCTTTGAACTCTGTGTTGCGACCAGATGTTCCACCATTCCAGCCGACCCAGTCTCCCCACTAATTTGTCCCTGTCGCCCAAGTCGAAAGTGGAGTCGGCGTTCCACAGGAAGATTCCGGTACCAGAATCTTTTCTTCGGGGGGCCTCTGTGACGTAAGTGTCCCGCGCGACCCACTTTCTTTATTTCTTATCTACACCCCCCCCCCCCCCCTTCCCCTCCCCCCCCCTCGCCTTTACATTTCTCTGTCCAGCCGCCACGTTAATTGCCCCGCTGCTTCAAACGAACGCCGCGGAAGGGCGTTATCTCTTTCTCCCTGGTCAGCACGTACCATCTACCGAGGTTATCTCCCTTCATCCCCCCCCCCCCCTTTTCTACCGTCACATCACAAGAAAGTGACCACCACAGTCGGCCCCTTTCAACCCCTTCCTTTCTGAGCACGAGAAAGATTTGAATGTCGGCACGTGATAAGGATGTAATAGGCGCGTGATTGTTCGGTACATTTAGAACAGCAATCTTGTGACGTATGGACTGTAATACACCAATAGCAGGCTTTCATTGTTTGAAAGTGAAGGCTATAATTGGAGTGGTGAGAAAAAGTTGTCACACAAGATGCTGAAACGTAGCTAGAGCAACACTCACAACCAGTCATCATAAGCCCACTAGTAAGTATTATTGATGGCAGGTGATTGAGATCTTGTGTGTTTGACTCTAGTTTTGATCTAGATCCTATGTTCAATGATGAATAAGGAGTAGATAGATATGTTATAGAAAAGAAGTGGTAAACATTCTATTCTATTTATGTGCACTGATTATTTGTGTGTGTGTGTTTTTGACTTGAACACTTTTGGTACCAGAACCGGAGTTTATGCCTACTAACCCTTTTGTCTATTTTTAGTAGGAAACCTATGGGCCGCAATCTTGCACTATTTTTTAGTAGGAAACCTATGGGCCGCAATCTTGCACTTTATGATACCATTCCTTTCCAGGTGTTGGATGGAGAGTGATGATGGATTGATCACCTTTTATGTTTTACTGATCTCAGTTTGTTAACTGAAATTCAGTTTATTTATTAACTACATGTAGTGCTATTGTACAAGGGAAGCCTTCAAGCCGGTTGGGATTCACTAATTCCCTGCCGACTGAAGCCCCTTGTCTCTAAGCCATAGAGATCTACATCCACCTTCTCCTGTGATTATCAGCAGGGCATCGTGGGCCGGACGATCACCCCGGACTCCACCAAGCATCAAGACGGGTCCGTCGCCAAGACAACCTGCACCCAGAATCCGCGAGGAGACCACGCTTGAACCGTGCCATCCCGCGAAGCCGTAATAGGAACGACTGGGAGCTACTCTCACCTGACGAGCAAGCCCAGAACTTCAAACAGCTAAGTCTACCTGACTGCGCCAATCATTTGAACTTTCCTACGGACAATAAACATAATTAGTAACCCTTCCGGCATGGGGCGAACCTTATAGAAAGACAAAAGTCTTGTGAATCCTTTCGGATTTCATTGTGTTTTAACCATATTTTGTTTTGGCGCCATTGAGCTGCTTTATTATTATTGTTGCATAATCTTATGCAGATTTTGGGAGTAAATAAAATACAAGTGTCAAATAATCCTGAACCCTTTGGTCAGACTGATGAGAGTGGGAGTCTTGTAATTTCATGTAAAACCCTACTTCTCTCTGTCTGCCATTTAGAGCAATTCAACCACTTGTATTTCTTACAACCATCTGACGAGCCAGAACCCGGGCACAAATATAAATTTATTAGATGAAAAGGGGCCGGGAAAGTTGCTCATCTCCCATACCCTAGAGAAGTGGGCTAAAGGCAAATTATCTAAAGTCTTCCCTAGAGACTTAGCCTTTTAACCCATTACCTCGTCACAATATTATACTGTACTTTTTAAGAGAAGTTACGAAAACTTACGACAGTAGCAATCACGGGCACACACACATACACACACACACACACACAGAGAGAGAGAGAGAGAGAGAGAGAGAGAGAGAGAGAGAGAGAGAGAGAGAGAGAGAGAGAGAGAGAGAGAGAGAGAGAGAGAGAGAGAGAGAGAGAGAGAGAGAGAGAGAGAGAGAGAGAGAGAGAGAGAGAGAGAGAGAGACAGACAGACAGACAGAGAGAGAGAGAGACAGAGAGAGAGACACACACACACAGACACACACACACCACATATTTCAGACTCACTGCATATTTTGGCAATAGGGTCGCATGAAAGGCCTTTGGCACAACCGTCCACTTCTTCAATGGAGCAAGAGGGCGTTTCTGTATCCTCTGCAAAATGATAAACGAATACTGTACAAAGGTAAAATAAATGAGCAACACCTTTAAGGAAATCAAACAATATAACGAATGACGCTAACAGACAACACGCACATTGCTTGTATTAAAATCTCACAAAGCTAAGGAATTCTTTGTTTTGAAGTCTCTTCATTATCATTTGTTTTGCTTGACCGAGTAGTTTTTAATCCATTCAATAACTATCGAAACATAAGGCACCATATTTCAGACTCACTGCATATTTTGGCCACAGGATCGCATGAAAGGCCTTCGGCACAACCGTCCACTTCTTCAATGGAGCAAGGGGACCCTGATCTATGCTCTGCAAAATGGTAAACAAATATGCACACTTGTAGCAAGCTGTTGCTCATTAATGCTGCATTAATGAGGAACACCTTTAAGAAAATTCAGTGAACTGTGCTAGCCGCTAGCAAGTTGCTTGTACGTATTAAAATCTAACTCAGCTATGGATGTTTTCGTTACAAAGTCTGTTCGTGATACAAAAACATTCTAGACTGAGTGGATTTGATCCATTCAATAATTGTCTAAATATAAGGCACCATATTTCAGGCTCACTGCATATTTTGGCCACAGAATCGCATGAAAGGCCTTCAGCACAACCGTCCACTTCTTCAATGGAGCAAGGGGACCCTGATCTCTGCTCTGCAAAAAGGTAAACAATTAAAAATATGCACACTTGTAGCAAGGTTTTGCTCATTAATGCAGCATTAGTGAGCAGCACCTTTAATGAAATTTAGTGAATTAATAGTTAGTTAGTTAGTTAGTCTCTTATAGTACCATCAACAGTTATGGTTATCTCAGGACTGTTACAGCGTAAAGTTCGACCACGTATAACAAAACACACATCAATGATTCTTAACAAAGTCCAAATACCTGAAGAAACAAAAAGAAAAGAAATATGCACTACAGTTCACGACATGGCATCTTCATGATTGTATCATATAGCTCATAACTTCACACAGTGCTGGAAACGTTGAGCCAGGTCATCAAAAAGTAAAAAAGGATAACAAGCACATCCTAGTAAAACAAATTTATATAAAAAGGCCATAATTATAGGCAAATACGCACTGCAGAGTGGGCAACATGTGCCCACTCAAGTGCGTAAGGTCTCACGCCTGAAAGCCAGTGAACAATTAAAAAAGAACACAGCTGTTTCGGGAGCAACATTTAGTTTATTTATATTTTCGTAAGTTTTTTCAAGCCAACTTTAGTTTACCATAAGTTACTTTTCATAAATAACATTAATGAATATGTTGTAGTATGTGACAAAATTATTTATATTCAGTGGATATTGTTTGATTTTCACTCATGGGCAATTTTGCAATACTAAGTGCATTAGTCAAGAACATTTTCTACTAAATATATTGTATGAAACTGCTCAACAAAATAAGTTTTTACCATAAATTTGATTGAAGAAATATATTAAAAATACAATGAAGAACATACAGCCCAAATATGTTAAAAAAACCAAAAACTTGGTTAAGTTTTTATCTAAGATTTCTAGATTCAGTCTTTTAACTAAAAAGATTGATTTCGTATGAGTGAATTGCTAGTTAGTTAGTCAGTTAGTCTGTTAGTCCCGTCAACAGCTATGAGAAACCTGGCATGTCATAAAATGTAAATAAGGCCAGGAAAGAGTGAATAAAAAATGGGGATGAGGGGCTACTCTTAGTTTAAAGCTCCCCCACTACGACAAGGTAAACAAATATGCACACGTGTAGCAAGGTGTTGCTCATTAATGCTGCATTAAAAAATAGCCAAAATAATGTAGGGAAAAACGTTTTTCTAAAACTACAGTTGTGAACAAACTTAAGGCGGGTTGTTGTTGTTTTATCGCTGGGAGACGATTTGAAACGTTTTCTCAGCACCCAGAACATGAACATAACATTTAAAAAAATCAAACACTTTCGTGAATGACGCTAGCAGCTAGCAATTTGCTTGTATCAAAATCTGACTGAGCTATGAACATTTTCGTTATAAAGTCTCTTCGTTATCAATTTGTTTTTGACTGAGTGGTTTATATCCATTCAATAATTGTCACAAACACACACTCACACACACACACTCACACACACACATACACACTCACACACACACACACACACACACACACACACACACACACACACACACACACACACACACACACACACACACACACACACACACACACACACACACACACACACACACACACACACACACACACACACACACACACACTCACACACACACACACACACACACACACACACACACACACACACACACACACACACACTCACACACATACACTCACACACACACACACACACTCACACACACACACACACACACACACACATACACACACACACACACACACACTCACACACACACTCACACACACACACACACACACACACACACACACACACACACACACACACACATACACACACACACACACACACACACACACACTCACACACACACACACACACACACGCGCGCACACTCACACACACACACACACACACACACACACACACACACATACACACACACACACACACACACACTCACACACATACACACTCACACACACACACACTCACACACACACTCACACACACACACACACACACACACACACACACACACACACACACACACACACACACACACACACACACACACACACACACTCACACACACACACATACACACACACACACACACATACACACACACACACACACACACACACACACACACACACACACACACACACACACACACACACACACACACACACACACTCACACACACACACACACACACACACACACACACACACACACACACACACACACACACACACACACACACACACACACACACACACACACACACACACACACACACACACACACACACACACACACACACACACACACACACACACACACACACACACACACACACACACACACACACGCGCGCGCGCGCGCGCGCGCGCGCGCGCACTCACTTCCCGACTTCTGTTGATCCTTTTGGTTCTGCTCTTGTACTTGTACATTTTTTAACCCTCTCGCCGCCAGCCATTTTTCAGCCCAAAAAATGACATTAAGCTTAACTGGGTAGAGAAAAAACCCCTGCAATATTGGGAATTCCTCTGTGACATGTATAACATTAGGCCTATCCTTACCTCCCCAAATTAAGAAAATAGTCTTTGGATAACAGGCCCTGATTTGATGCCTTTTAGTTACATGGATATTGTAAGCTTCACATCCTCACGACCGACGGATTCCGTCCCGTAGACAGCATGCTCAACAAACGTCAGAGCCTAAGTTGTCAGGATAGGGCCACGTTAGACATGCCGTCCACAAGACCCGGAACAGTCAATCCGAGGAAGGGAAACCCACGAGTAAAGAAAATGAACTAAGTTAACTTAAAGCACAATCGCTCTAAGGATGAAAACAAAAACGGTTGACAATTTCAACTGATATTTTATTTATGGTATTTCGCATCTATGAACAGAAGAACAGAACCATAGTATTCCAAGCTATTATCAGCACAGTAACTGAGCCTAAGAATCTAACGAACTCGTAACACGATTTAATTTCTTAATCCCTAACGCTTTCCTCGCTAGGTGTAGACTACTGGTAGGAGGTTTACAAGAGAGAGATTATTACGCTTAAAGATTTATGCCAGAGTATCAGAGGTTTAGGAAGAACAGTTAAGTTTCGGAGATTAGGATGGAATAATTTGCCTGCGAAAAGCTGCTTGTTTTATAACCTTCCCTTAGTGACCGATTTGGGCGCTTCCAATCAAAACATTGTATCTAACATGGCAGCCTCCGTGCACAAGATTATAGATCTCCTGAACATAGTACTACAGTCTTTGGACATTAAACAGACTGGAAAGAATGAACGATTAAATTCTAAATACTCGAGCATGCCAAGGGAACGTTTACCCACTTGAACAAACAAGTATGGCTCCAGGTAAGGAGATCTATATTTCTTCTTCATGCGTTAATAAAGTAGGCCTACACCCCAATGAAAACGGCTTTGCAAACTATGGAGATCGTGCACTAAAATTTTATCAATCGCTGGCCTGCAACCCTCTAAAACAATACTACCAGACACTACACTGACAATAACATTAACAACGAACACATAATCAAATAGAAACTAGCTTTAACCCTACCAACTTCTGAAACTTTAAACTCTAGGGTGTAGAATAGTCAAAAAGACTTGTAATAGCCAGAACACTAATAGTAATACTAACATTTAACACAACTCAGGCACAGTAAGCCTGTGGCTTACAATATTAAACCATTGTGGTGCAAAAAAGCGACATTGGCGGTGAAAGGGTTAAAGATGACCTTCGTATTGGCTATCTTAATATCAACAATGGCAGGAATAAGACAGATGACACTGGCAAAAATACTTCAAAATAACGGTAACAATTTTCATCTATTTTGTTTTTCGGAATCCCACTTATCACACATAACAGATGCTGATATCAGATTATACGATTAGATCCGCACAAACCCAAATCCACAGGCCTCCTTTTGTATTTAGCATCCTCATTAAAGTGCAGAAAACTTGATATTACTACAAATTCCATTGAATCTCTATGGATCGAAATTACATTAAAAAATAGTAAACCACTGATAATAGGTTTTGTATACAGAAATTCAGCAGAAACAGACTGGTATGATAGCTTTAACTCTTTAATGGATGACATTGCAACGCTAGACAGTGAAACAATACTATTGGGGTATTTTAACATCGACTTATGGAAAGCAAAGCCAAAATGGCATAATAATAACATCTATAGTTTACATGGCTTTGAACAATTAATCAACCATCGGACACGCATAACGGAAACAAGTAAGACCTTAATTGATCGTATCTATACAAAGAATAAACAACCCATCATTGAATTATGTACTTCTCCCTCTGAATGTAGTGATCACAATGTCATCTGTCTTACCTGGTATAAAACACACATCAAAATTCCAAAGGTAGGACATAAGACCATAATTAAAAAATATATGATATGAGCTTTAAAAAATGTAGTGAACAATATGTCCTATCAGACCTAGCCAATGCTCAATTAAATTTTATTTATCAAATTAGAGATCCTAATGAAGCAGTTGATGTTTGGTTAAATACTTTTATGGTAGTGTATAATAAACATGCTCCCTTTATAAAGAAAAGAGTCAAACAAGAAACGAAACAATCCTGGATTACTAAAGATATTGATGCTGAAAGAAATACACGGACTCACATAAAGAACTCGGGCACATAGCAAAAATTTAGAAAGCAAAGAAATAAGGTAACCAATATGAAACGTAAATCTAAGCGCAATTATTTCCGACAAATGTTAATATTCACGAAAGATTCCTGCTAAATATGGAAAGCCATCAACATGCTAACTAACAAACACGTAACAAAAAGTCAACAAATTGTTTCAGATGTCTCTGCTGACCATTTAAACAACCATTTCGATAATATAAAAGAAAAGGTTATATCTCATGATAGATCAAATGAAAATGATTTATCCTATCTAAAATAATTTTAAAGATCAAAACATCGATTTTCCTTTCGATATACAACTAATGGCAATATTTGAAGTTAGCAAAAGTCTGTTATCCTTAAAAGATTCTAAGACACACGATATAGACGGTTTGGATATTAACATACTAAAGGTTGCCTGCCCAGTAATATGTGACTCACTAACTTATTTATATAACTTATGCATAGACAAACACTGTTCTCCTTCAAAATGTAAACAAGCCAAGGTAATCCCTATCCATAAATCAGGTGATATATGTCTGGTATGGATCAGCTTCAGTTAAAGATAAAAGGAAACTCCATCAAGTCGTCAAGACATCCTCAAAAATCATAGGTCACAAACTGCCATCCCTAGATAACATCTATAGTGTGCGCATAAGACGCAAAGCTAAGTCCATCATATCTGATTGCACACACCCAGCCAACCATCTGTTTCAATCACTCCCTTCTGGTAAAAGGTTCTGCTCCTTTAAGTGCGAATCTAACCGCCTGAAGAACAGCTTTTACCCCTCTGCTGTCAGAGCCATCAATACTCAGTAGGCTCACCCCCTACGGGTATTTTTGTATCCTATTTTGCTCAGACTTGTGTTAATCGGTGTGCCTGCATGCTCGCGGTTGTGTGTGTGTGAGTAGGTGGGACATGTGTTGGCATATATGTGTATGCACGTGTATGTGTGTGTGTTGGTGTATGTGTAGGTGTGCGTCTGACAGAAATAAATAATCTGAGAGAGAGACTGATACATGATAATGTAATCTTTCTTTTTTTTCCCCCTCCTCTTATATTGGTCATCCATTCGATGTGCATGCTTTCGTTGTTGTTGGATTGTGTCTTGTGCCAAACCAAAATGATTTCCTTCGTATTACGATGCATTGGCTGATTAAAGAATCTTGAATCTTGAATACAACTAACCCTTCTAATTATCGACCTATTTCTATCCTATCAGCCTTATCCAAGCCTCTCGAAAAACACATACAAAAATTCTTAAACTCCTATCTATATACAAATAATCTACTTCATGATGATCAGTCTGGGTTTCGAAAGAACCAATCATGCCACAATGCTTTAATACAGCTTGTTGATAGTCTATTACGTAACATTAATGAAAATAAGTGTACTGATTTACTTTTCCTTGACTTTGAAAAAGCGTTTGGTGTTATTAATCATTCACTCCTGCATAAACTAGAATTGTATTGCCTTCCTCCTGAATTTCTAAATCTTATGTAATCTTTTTTAAGTGGTAGGAAAAACAACTGGTCACGATGAATTAAAAAAAAAGGTCAGATTTGCTTCCAATCCACTATGGAGTTCCGCAAGGGTCTATTCTAGGCCCACTGTTATTCTCTATTTATATAAACGACCTTCCATGTTTTGTTAATAGTAAATGTGAAATGTTTGCAGACGACTCATCCCTCCACTATAGTGATACAAATGCTAACTGTTTAGTAAACAAGCGCCAAAATGATGTTCAAAATGTTCTCAACTGGACTCAATTTAATCACATGTCACTGAATGCCAATAAAACAAAATGCATGTACGTATCAACTCGACAAAAAGACAAAAGATTAACTCACCATTCCCACCACTATTTATTTGCAATAACAAACTTGAAGTTGATTTGCACAAAATATTAGGTGTCATTGACAAAGATCTGTCTTGGACAGACCATATAAAGTCTTTAGGGAAAGGTCTGTCTAGAAAAAATGCTTCAGCTAACCAAAATAAAATATGTTCTTGATATCCATTCTTGTAAACTTTTCTTTAATGCACGCATTCTCTGAATGATTGATTATGTTTCAAAATTATGGGTAATTGCAGTGATACCAATTTAAAGATCATCCATTGTATGTATAAAAAAGCAATGAAATAAATCTTGTTAAAATCAAGCTCACATACCATTGAAGACTACAAACAAGTGGATATAATAAACTTTCAAGGCAGTCTTTTCTACAACAAGGCAATCTGCATGCATAATATTGTCAATAGCAGACAAATTTAAGACAAACACAAGCAGACACACCCATTTGATATCATTCCCTCGACCAAATAACAATCTATTCAAATCTAGTCTCCTCTATCCGGGTGGAGATTTATAGAACAAATTACCCTCAAATTAAAAACACACACATAACAAACAATAACTCTTTCCAAAAAGAAAGAAAATATATCTCTTTAACAGAATAAAACCTCTCACTTTATTTTCCTCTTATTTGAAATGAGGAACAAAATAGAGAAAATGTGTTGATATGTGAACGTGATGTCACAATTAAGAATGGATGCATATATTGTACATAATATGTTACTCTCCCACTCCCCATCCTCTTCCCTGTTTATGTCACTTGTTTGTTTCTTCGTTTATTGTCCCCTCTTTTCCCCTGTCTTTATTGTTTACTACTTAGTAATCTTTAGTTCCTTCGTTATTTTAATTTTTTTACGGATAGCTTGTTGAAAAAAAGTATATTATTTGCTTATTCAATGTTCCATCTGGAAATATAATTTTGACTTGACTTGACTTCACACACACACACACACACACACACACACAGACACACACACACACACACACGCGCGTGCGCGCGCGCGCACGCACACGCGCACACACACGATGTAAACAAGTTGTAATGCTTATTCCTTTTATCCTCAATAAAGCTCATTTTGACTTGACTTGACTTTACTTTACTTGACACACACACACACACACACACACACACACACGCGCGCACGTTTCTTGTTCTCCTTTCATGCACTGAAGACAAATATTGTTATGTCTATTGTTTTGTGGTAGGGGGACTTATTGATATAGTACCTGTCATGCAATTCGTACCACCTGGTTTCCCCAGAAACAATAGAAAATTGAGGGTTAATAATTGTGTGTGAAGTTTGGACAATAGATGGGAAATACTTTATCACAACCAAAATGCAACAAAGCGGATTTCATTTTGGCAGCATCTGATGTTATCTTCGGTAATGCATTTTTTATTTGTTATTCAATGCCCAAATACAAAAATTAAAACT
This sequence comes from Phymorhynchus buccinoides, assembly GCA_017654935.2. Lineage (NCBI taxonomy): Eukaryota > Metazoa > Mollusca > Gastropoda > Neogastropoda > Raphitomidae > Phymorhynchus > Phymorhynchus buccinoides. The sequence goes on along the minus strand of CM065708.1, from coordinate 27,163,451 downwards.
CTAAATACCACTCAACAAATCTTGAAACTGTTAGGGTCAATGTTATTCATTTGGTAAATTAAAATATTCCAAGCAAAAATAACTAAAGCCATAGTTATGCAATTCTTACCTATGTCATGCAATTCGTACCTCCAGCGACTTTTCAATGGCGCAGCCACTCTTAGGCATTCAGTAGCCTGCTTGAAGTGACTTCAAATGTTTGATGATATAATGCATGTTTTATTTTGCCGTAACAGGAACTAACTGGAGAATTTAGAAGAAATACTTGACTATAGTTAAAGCCAAGTCACAAGCATTCTACAGTTGAATTAGTGCTTTAACCCTGCTGGTACGATATCAGTAACTAGGTGGTACGAATTCCGTAACAGGCTTGTAATTCGTACCTTTTGAAGAAAACAAATATCCTTACTATTGTCAAAAGTATGAACCTTATCTTATAAAAATAGTATACAGTCTACGAGCTATATCCATGGTGAAAGTTTTATAGCTTTCGGTTTATCTGCCCTTGAGATACATATTTATATCCTTAAGAGGTACTATATCAATAAGTGTCCTCTACTCACTGCACAATGAATTATCGCACGTGTCAGAGGATAGGCAGTCCTCACTAACACGGCACTCCATGTTCACTGCTTCTGTGGGGACACACGTACACACACACACACACACACACGCGCGCGCGCGCGCGCACGCGCGCGCGCGCACGCGCGCGCGCGCAAGCACACACATGATTTAGATGAAAATAATCAACAATCAAGAAATAAAAAGAAAATTTAATGGATAAAGAAATGTAGACACCAGAATTGAAGATAAATAATTAGCATTAAAACACCCCTCCTATTTGTTCTAGCTGTAGAACTGTTAGTTATTAAAATCAGAAATAGCGAAATAAAAGGACCTTTAAACTTTAACTCTGACCTTTAAAAAAAAAAAGCATTAAAACACCGGAACTATCTTTCTCTGTTTCTCCCTTCACATACTTCTCACATAATTTATATCGACGCAAAAACTTTGTGTACAGATTCATCTACGTAATTAAACATAGACATGGATAACAAATAATGCAGGAGAGAAAAGAACCAAGCAACAGAGAGAGGGAGAATGATATTACAGACTTCAGACACTTTTTTTTACAAGGAATCTGAAGTTCAATTATGAGAATTTAGGACACAAGGAAAGACAGAGAGGCAGACAGGCAGACAGGCGGACAGAGGCAGACAATCTAAACAAATTAACAAAATCAAACATTTAGATTAAGATAGCAGTCAAAGACAACATTTCCCCATTTCTTCAGGTAGGAGTGTATAATTATAATTTGCTTACATCTTGCATTCAGTGCAGTTAAAAAGTCCAGAAGAAGTCCCAGTCCCCCCGGATCCAGGTGTTTATATGGCCTGTTATGCCATAGTGTCGAAGCTTGTGGACTAAGAAGGAGTGGGAGACTGTCGAAGGCTTTGGAAAATTCAATTACCAACACATCATTTGGTCAGCCCCTCTCCATTGAGTGCGACAACTCATCAACAAGCCCGAGTAGCTGGCTCTCGCAAGAACGGCAGTTCCTGAACCCATGCAGCTCCTCTCGCAGGATGTTGTTCGCTTCCGCAAACCCCATGATGGTGCTGACCAAGATGTGCTCAAGGATCTTACACGCACACTTGTCAGGAACATGGGGGCAGTAGTTTTCAGCATGATATATTTCGCCGTTTTTGAAGGCCATTCTCCAATCCTGGGGGACGTAGCCCGTATTGACTGATGACTGGAAAAGGCGAGTCAGTGCAGGGGCAATGTCATCTGCAAGGTCCTTTAGGAGTCTGTGGCTGAGTCCATCTGGACCTGTTGCTTTCCTGGGGTCCAGTCCTTTCAGCAGTTTTCTGACTCCTGCCACTGAGTTACAGATACACTTTAGAGCAACGGGCACACTGGCGCCAAAATAGCACAGACAGACAGACAAACATTATGACAAATGGAGCCCGTATGACACTTACTACAAATCTTGTTCTTGTTCTTCTCCTTTTCCTCACACTTAGCGCCTGTCACGCAGTCACTGGTAGTGTTGCACGGATAAAGCGGTAGGACACCTGTAACAGAGCCAGAAGGTATGAGTTAACTGAGGCAGTAAGTAATGTACTCAGTCAGTGGTCTGTATTAACAACAGATCCATAGTTTGTTATTGATTTAACACATCCACCCAGTAATGTTGGCCTGCTCTTTATTTGGTCTTTAACCCGTTTCGTAGCAAGATTTCGTCTCTGGAATATTTTGGAGTTGTACCTGTCTTCTACTCTAAACACACCCATAAACACGAAAAGAAACTACTTCTGCAAAATGTTCTTTTTCTTTCTTTGAATATCTTGTTGTCTAGTTAATCCGTGGATGGAGTGTGCTGCTTTGGTCGTCTGCTTGGCACGCTGTGATATGGACACGAGTATAAATTGCCACTTTTCTATAATATATATGTATTATTTGCTTTGATAAAACATGTTTTTCCAACCAATGTCTTTATTTGTGAACTTCAGAAACAAACTGAGTTATCATTAACTTTTAAAATTGTTCTGTGTTCTGAAAAGAAGAAAATAGTAAAATGTTCTGATTTACCTTTTCTCCCAATGGGGGAGAGGACAGTGCCCATACAGAGACAGCTGTTTCGACCTAGTGAAAGTCTCCTCAGTCTGCATATCGGCCTGCAATTTGACTTTCCAGTGGTTGTCAGGGCTCCCAGGGACCCCCACTCTACCCAGAGAGGCCACGCCTTGCAGGCAGCATGGTCACTCTCTCTCAGTTTTTTGTGATAGTGTTGTTCATAGACTGTGTAGTGTGGTGAAAGTTGTACGAGTGCAGCATGATGGAGTGGAGCATGTATTGGTGTGTGTTTTGTGCCATTCTGCCACCAGATATACTGGTTATTTGGATTTCTTTTTGGGCACAGTTCTCGAGTATTCTCGCTGGTCAAGAAACGCCATTTCCCCAACCCCACCTTTCCCAACATCTGGATTCCATTTCTTCCATCCCTACAGCCTACCACCATCCCGCCGCTACAGCGTCTCTTTCTTCAGAAGAGGGATTCGTTCCCTCCATCTCCACCCCCACTACCCACCACCACCCCTCCCTCCTTGTTCCTTTCGCCCGCGTCTCTTACTCCAGGCAACAGCTTTTATCTGTGGCCCCATCAACACTGGACCCCTGTATAGAGGATGCTATTAGAGGGGCAGGAATTGGTTACCACCTCCCTCGCGCTCGAACACATAGAGGGGGACGTCGAAAGCAGAAGAAAATCGGCATTGTGTGTTGAAACAGGCCTGACCCTGCCACTACTACTCAACCCCCGCCAGCTGACAGCAGTAAATCCTCAGAGCAACAACACGGCGTGTCATCCTCGTGTTCCCGTCTTCCAGACAGCGCTAGGCCTGGTAATAGGCTTAGCGACAGTACAACGGCTACAACTAAGCGTTTGGCTGCTAACACGGACAACTTGATTCAAATTCCTCTTTCCTCCTCTGTTCGCAAGAACACTAAACTTACAGTTGCCTCTTTCAACGCCCAATCTGTTGGCCCAAATTGTAGACAGAAAAGAGCTGGCATCACTTCCTTCATCACCGACAATGACATTGACCAACTGTTTGTGGTAGAGACATGGCTCAAACCGCAAGGGGATGAAGCCGTTTGTGCAGATTTGACCCCTGAGGGTTATGCCATCAAGTCTCTGCCACGCCCCTCTCGTTGTGGTGGCGGTATCGCTGTTATCTACAGACACCCTCACCCCCCACCTCACCTTCAACTCTACCTTCTCGTTCGACCATTCTTCCTTCGAACTGTTCCATGTCTCGCTGACCTCACAGCATAGTGTGTTGCATTTTATGTGTGTGTATCGTCCTTGGCCCACGTCTGTAAATAAACTGACTGAAACTTTGTTTTTTGAACAATTCCCTTGTCTGCTTGACCATTGTAACACGCTTCATGGAAACCTGTGTCTGTTAGGGGATTTTAATTTTCATGTTGACTCTCCCACTGATCGTAGCTCTATTAAGTTTTTAGAAGTGTTAGATATGTACAATCTTCATCAATCTGTGTCCAGACCCACTCACAAACATGGCCTCTGGACTTGGTGATAGAAAGGCCCAGTGATGGAGTTCACCGATCCTCAGAGGTCAATCATGACCTCGAGTCTGACCATGTTTGTGTTGTGAGTTTGTTTGACATAGAGCTCCCTGTCCACAAACACGTGTACCGCAGCGTCAGAAATATCCGCGCAATCGACAGAACTGTTTTCGGAAATGATATTAAAGTAGAATTATCTAAGTACACATCTAGTTCTTGTACTGCCGCTGAGTACGATAGTGCCCTTCGGTCAGTATTGGACAAACATGCTCCTGTTTCTTCACGCAAAGTTTCTTCTAGCAGAGAATCAAGTCCTTGGTTTAGTGTGATGCCTAACGAAATAAAAGAAGCAAAGAAAAAACGAAGACAGGCCCAAGCACAATCAGATTCTTCAGGGCTCACTGTACATAAACAAATATATAATAAAGCTAAAAATTATGTGACTTTCTTGACAGATCAGGCAAAAACGATGTACTACAGTACCAAAATTGCAGCGGCAAGATCTAGTAAAGAACTGTATTATATTACAAACAAACTGTGTGCAAGGGTTAAACCTACCAAACTTCCGACTGTTTACCCGCCACCATCATTGCCATGTGTGTTTTCTGATTTCTTTCATTCCAAAATTGAGAACATTAGGAAAGAGCTTGACTTGCAGCCCACTGTTTCACACCCCCTAGGCAAAGATTTTGTAGGCTCCCCTCTTGTTGCTTTTTCGCCTGTGTCTGAGAAAGATGTCTTTGATGTTTTGAAAAGATCTGCCCCCAAGACGTGTGACCTTGACCCCTTACCAACCCCTTTGTTCTATGAATGTCTTGATGTTGTTGTGCCTGTCATGACTCAGATCATAAACGACTCTTTACTGAGTGGTGTTTTCCCTGACCTGTACAAAACTGCTCTTGTTAAACCCTTGATAAAGAAGCCTACCATGGATCATAATGACTTGAAAAGTTATCGGCCTGTGTCCAACTTAGCGTTTGTCTCCAAAATAATCGAGAAAATTGTCCTTGCACAATTGTCTAACCATCTGTCAGCAAACAATTTGTTCAACCCCCTCCAGTCTGCCTATCGACCTGCTCACAGCACTGAAACGGCTCTGACTAAAGTTCTTAACGATCTCCTCTTAGCTCTTGACAATGGAAAAGTGTCAGTCTTGACTCTCCTAGATCTGTCGGCAGCATTTGATACAATAGATCACACCATTCTTCTATCCCGGCTGGAACGTGTTTTTGGAATCCATTCTACAGTTCTACAGTGGTTCTCCTCATATCTAACAAATCGCTTTCAGACTGTCTTGATCAACAACTGCAGTTCAGATCCGAAGTTAATTTCTTGTGGTGTACCTCAGGGATCTGTATTGGGGCCAGTTCTCTTTGTCCTGTACACTGCTCCTCTCTCTGATGTTTTTGCTAGTCACTCTGTTATTGACCATTCCTTTGCTGATGATACCCAGCTTCAAAAATCGGCGGAACCTACCCAACTTGACAGCGCTATTCAGTCTATGGAATCCTGCCTTCATGATGTCAAATCCTGGATGACATGCAACAAATTAAAACTTAATGATGACAAAACGGAAGCTCTGATTGTTTCCTCTCAGCGTATGTCTGCAACGATATCTCTTCCAGAAACTCTTACAGTTGGCAATGCTTGTGTTCAGTTTTCTAAGTCAGCAAAGAATCTCGGAGTTACCCTCGATTCAAATCTTGCAATGCATAAACAGGTTATTAATCTCATACGTTCCATCAATTATGAGCTCAGACGAATCAGTGCTGTTCGACACTTTCTGTTTGTTGCAGCCACGAAAATTCTTATTTCTGCCTTTATTCTTTCCCGCATTGACTATTGCAACTCTCTTCTCTGTGGCTGTCCTAAGTATCTCCTGCAACGTGTTCAAAAACTGCAAAACAGTGCAGCACGCCTCACTCTCAAGATTCCACGTTCTGATCATATAACACCTCATCTTCGTAACTTGCACTGGCTTCCAGTAGAGGCTAGAATCAAGTATAAAATAGCTTGCCTTTGTTTCGGTGCTGTTCACTCCTCTGGTCCCGTCTATCTCTCCGAACTAGTAACTGTCTACTTACCTGCTCGCTCCCTACGTTCTTCCTCTGACTGCTGCACACTCAAGGTTCCTCGGGTCCACACGAAATCGTTTGGTGAACGATCTTTCTACTATTTAGCACCTCACTTATGGAATTCCCTCCCACAACATGTCCGCTCATCTGACTCTATTTCCGCCTTTCGCTCTGCCCTTAAAACTCACTTGTTTCGGACATAAGGGGGTCCGTTTTATTGCAGAAATCTTGTAAAAAATGTATTTACAATTATTGTATTATTCGTATTTTGTATGTAGAATGTCTACGTCTTGTAAACTTTAAATGCTTGTAAATGAGGTAGAAGGGTATTTTTGTTTTTGCAAAATTTGTCTATTATAATTAGTCATGTAATTGGTATTCGATGGCAGTATGATTTTATTTCAAGTTGCAGTATTGTATTCAAACTTGATTGGGAATGTGAATGTGGTCTCTATGTTTCTTCTTAGAATGTTCATGTTGTAACTATTTTACTTGTATAATTAATTGTGTGTGAGTGTGCGTGTGCGCATGCATGTGTGTGTATGTGTGTGTGTGTGTGTGTGTGTGTGTGTGTGTGTGTGTGTGTGTGTGTGTGTGTGTGTGTGTGTGTGAGTAAGGAAGTAAGAGAACGTTGTGTGTAAGCATCATGCTTATTTTACTTTCTAATGATTAATTATTTGTTTGCCTTTAATGTTCTTGTTATCAATGTAAAGCGCACTGAGCTCATGTGAGAAAAAGCGCTATATAAATTCCCAATATTATTATTATTATTATTATTATTATTTGGGGGTATATATGAAGTACTAAAATTCTAAATGACCCTCTAAAGAATGTGCAGGGGGACCCAGGGATGCACAAGAAAAACATTATTTTGGCATTCGCAATGCCACTGGGACCCTCTATCCCGCCTCTATGACCCTCTATACTGTAAGTGAAGGAGTCCCTGGGACCCCTTGTTTTGCGGGGTGATCGGGAGCCCTGCGGTTGTCAACTTGAGCAAGAAGACATTCTACAAGAGAATGGTGTCCTCTTTGCACCAAATTGAAAGTCCACAATAAAAGCAAACCAGCACTAAGTTAAACCAGATATAGTAAAAATGAATGTAAAATAACGAAAATAATAATGTTCTAAAATTATAATTTCAAAATATAACAGACATGACTACAGAGGGACGACTACTGAGATAATGTCCAACTTAAAGGATAAAAATAGTATGAATGGAAAATATCAGTGATTAGCTAGGTCCGTTCCCTTAATCTGAAGGACTAAACTGTTGGTGCGTTTGTAATGCAGAATAATTTGCTTTTATAAAACTTTTTGCTGGGGTCGAATCATTTCAGCAGTTTTCTGACTCCTGCCACTGAGGTACAGATACACTTTAGAGCAACGGGCAGGCATATAAACACACTGGCGCCAAAATAGCACAGACAGACAGACAAACATTCTGACAAGTGGAGCCCATATGACACTTACTACAAATCTTGTTCTTGTTGTTCTCCTTTTCCTCACACTTAGCGCCTGTCACGCAGTCACTGGTAGTGCTGCACGGATAAAGCGGTAGGACCCCTGTAACAGAGCCAGAAGGTATGAGTTAACTGAGGCAGTAAGTAATGTACTCAGTCAGTGGTCTGTATTAACAACAGATCCATAGTTTGTTATTGATTTAACACATCCACCCAGTAATGTTGGCCTGCTCTTTATTTGGTCTTTAACCCGTTTCGTAGCAAGATTTCGTCTCTGGAATATTTTGGAGTTGTACCTGTCTTCTACTCTAAACACACCCATAAACACGAAAATAAACTACTTCTGCAAAATTTCCCCATTTCTTCAGGTAGGAGTGTATAATTATAATAATGTTCTAAAATTATGATTTCAAAATATAACAGACATGACTACAGGGGGCCGACTACTGAGATGATTTCCAACTTAAAGGATAAAATAGTATGAATGGAAAATATCAGTGATTAGCTAGGTCCGTTCCCTTAATCTGAAGGACTAAAATGTTGGTGCGTTTGTAATGCAGAATAATTTGCTTTTATAAAACTTTTTGCTGGGGTCGAATCATTTCAGCAGTTTTCTGACTCCTGCCACTGAGTTACAGATACACTTTAGAGCAACAGGCAGGCGCATAAACAGACTGGCCAATATAGCACAGACAGACAGACAAACATTCTGACAAGTGGAGCCCATATGACACTTACTACAAATCTTCTTCTTGTTCTTCTCCTTTTCCTCACACTTAGCGCCTGTCACGCAGTCACTGGTAGTGCTGCACGGATAAAGTGGTAGGACCCCTGTAACAGAGCCAGAAGGTATGAGTTAACTGAGGCAGTAAGTAATGTACTCAGTCAGTGGTCTGTATTAACAACAGATCCATAGTTTGTTATTGATTTAACACATCCACCCAGTAATGTTGGCCTGCTCTTTATTTGGTCTTTAACCCGTTTCGTAGCAAGATTTCGTCTCTGGAATATTTTGGAGTTGTACCTGTCTTCTACTCTAAACACACCCATAAACACGAAAAGAAACTACTTCTGCAAAATGTTCTTTTTCTTTCTCTGAATATCTTGTTGTCTAGTTAATCCGTGGATGGAGTGTGCTGCTTTGGTCGTCTGCTTGGCACGCTGTGATATGGACACGAGTATAAATTGCCACTTTTCTATAATATATATGTATTATTTGCTTTGATAAAACATGTTGTGTCCAACCAATGTTTTTATTTGTGAACTTCAGAAACAAACTGAGTTATCATTAACTTTTAAAATTGTTCTGTGTTCTGAAAAGAAGAAAATAGTAAAATGTTCTGATTTACCTTTTCTTCCAATGGGGGAGAGGACAATGCCCATACAGAGACAGCTGTTTCGACCTAGTGAAAGTCACCTCAGTCTGCATATTGGCCTGCAATTTGACTTTCCAGTGGTTGTCAGGGCTCCCAGGGACCCCCATTTGGGGGTCTATGAAGTACTAAAATTCTAAATGACCCTCTAAAGAATGTGCAGGGGGTCCCAGGGATGCACAAGAAAAACATTCTTTTGGCATTCGCAATGCCACTGGGACCCTCTATCCCGCCTCTATGACCCTCTATACTGTAAGTGAAGGAGTCCCTGGGACCCCTTGTTTTGCGGGGTGATTGTGAGCCCTGCGGTTGTCAACTTGAGCAAGAAGACATTCTACAAGAGAATGGTGTCCTCTTTGCACCAAATTGAAAGTCCACAATAACAGCAAACCAGCACTAAGTTAAACCAGATATAGTAAAAATGAATGTAAAATAACGAAAATAATAATGTTCTAAAATTATGATTTCAAAATATAACAGACATGACTACAGAGGGACGACTACTGAGATAATGTCCAACTTAAAGGATAAAAATAGTATGAATGGAAATTATCAGTGATTAGCTAGGTCCGTTCCCTTAATCTGAAGGACTAAAATGTTGGTGCGTTTGTAATGCAGAATAATTTGCTTTTATATAACTTTTTGCTGGGGTCGAATCATTTCAGCAGTTTTCCGACTCCTGCCACTGAGTTACATATATACTTTAGAGCAACATGCAGGCGCATATACAGACTGGCCAATATAGCACAGACAGACAGACAAACATTCTGACAAGTGGAGCCCATATGACACTTACTACAAATCTTGTTCTTGTTCTTCTCCTTTTCCTCACACTTAGCGCCTGTCACGCAGTCACTGGTAGTGCTGCACGGATAAAGCGGTAGGACCCCTGTAACAGAGCCAGAAGGTATGAGTTAACTGAGGCAGTAAGTAATGTACTCAGTCAGTGGTCTGTATTTACAACAGATCCATAGTTTGTTATTGATTTAACACATCCACCCAGTAATGTTGACCTGCTCTTTATTTAGTCTTTAACCCGTTTTGTAGCAAGATTTCGTCTCTGGAATATTTTGGAGTTGTACCTGTCTTCTACTCTAAACACACCCATAAACACGAAAATAAACTACTTCTGCAAAATTTCCCCATTTCTTCAGGTAGGAGTGTATAATTATAATAATGTTCTAAAATTATGATTTCAAAATATAACAGACATGACTACAGGGGGGCGACTACTGAGATAATGTCCAACTTAAAGGATAAAATAGTATGAATGGAAATTATCAGTGATTAGCTAGGTCCGTTCCCCTAATCTGAAGGACTAAAATGTTGGTGCGTTTCTAATGCAGAATAATTTGCTTTTATAAAACTTTTTGCTGGGGTCGAATCCTTTCAGCAGTTTTCTGACTCCTGCCACTGAGTTACATATATACTTTAGAGCAACATGCAGGCGCATAAACAGACTGGCCAATACAGCACAGACAGACAGACAAACATTCTGACAAGTGGAGCCCATATGACACTTACTACAAATCTTGTTCTTGTTCTTCTCCTTTTCCTCACACTTAGCGCCTGTCACGCAGTCACTGGTAGTGCTGCACGGATAAAGCGGTAGGACCCCTGTAACAGAGCCAGAAGGTATGAGTTAACTGAGGCAGTAAGTAATGTACTCAGTCAGTGGTCTGTATTAACAACAGATCCATAGTTTGTTATTGATTTAACACATCCACCCAGTAATGTTGGCCTGCTCTTTATTTGGTCTTTAACCCGTTTCGTAGCAAGATTTCGTCTCTGGAATATTTTGGAGTTGTACCTGTCTTCTACTCTAAACACACCCATAAACACGAAAATAAACTACTTCTGCAAACTTTCCCCATTTCTTCAGGTAGGAGTGTATAATTATAATAATGTTCTAAAATTATGATTTCAAAATATAACAGACATGACTACAGGGGGGCGACTACTGAGGTGATTTCCAACTTAAAGGATAAAATAGTATGAATGGAAAATATTAGTGATTAGCTAGGTCCGTTCCCTTAATCTGAAGGACTAAAATGTTGGTGCGTTTGTAATGCAGAATAATTTGCTTTTATAAAACTTTTTGCTGGGGTCGAATCATTTCAGCAGTTTTCTGACTCCTGCCACTGAGTTACAGATACACTTTAGAGCAACAGGCAGGCGCATATACAGACTGGCCAATATAGCACAGACAGACAGACAAACATTCTGACAAGTGGAGCCCATATGACACTTACTACAAATCTTCTTCTTGTTCTTCTCCTTTTCCTCACACTTAGCGCCTGTCACGCAGTCACTGGTAGTGCTGCACGGATAAAGCGGTAGGACCTCTGTAACAGAGCCAGAAGGTATGAGTTAACTGAGGCAGTAAGTAATGTACTCAGTCAGTGGTCTGTATTAACAACAGATCCATAGTTTGTTATTGATTTAACACATCCACCCAGTAATGTTGGCCTGCTCTTTATTTGGTCTTTAACCCGTTTCGTAGCAAGATTTCGTCTCTGGAATATTTTGGAGTTGTACCTGTCTTCTACTCTAAACACACCCATAAACACGAAAAGAAACTACTTCTGCAAAATGTTCTTTTTCTTTCTCTGAATATCTTGTTGTCTAGTTAATCCGTGGATGGAGTGTGCTGCTTTGGTCGTCTGCTTGGCACGCTGTGATATGGACACGAGTATAAATTGCCACTTTTCTATAATATATATGTATTATTTGCTTTGATAAAACATGTTGTGTCCAACCAATGTTTTTATTTGTGAACTTCAGAAACAAACTCAGTTATCACGTTAACTTTATAAATTGTTCTGTGTTCTGAAAAGAAGAAAATAGTAAAATGTTCTGATTTACCTTTTCTCCCAATGGGGGAGAGGACAATGCCCATACAGAGACAGCTGTTTCGACCTAGTGAAAGTCACCTCAGTCTGCATATTGGCCTGCAATTTGACTTTCCAGGGGTTGTCAGGGCTCCCAGGGACCCCCATTTGGGGGTCTATGAAGTACTAAAATTCTAAATGACCCTCTAAAGAATGTGCAGGGGGTCCCAGGGATGCACAAGAAAAACATTCTTTTGGCATTCGCAATGCCACTGGGACCCTCTATCCCGCCTCTATGACCCTCTATACTGTAAGTGAAGGAGTCCCTGGGACCCCTTGTTTTGCGGGGTGATTGTGAGCCCTGCGGTTGTCAACTTGAGCAAGAAGACATTCTACAAGAGAATGGTGTCCTCTTTGCACCAAATTGAAAGTCCACAATAACAGCAAACCAGCACTAAGTTAAACCAGATATAGTAAAAATGAATGTAAAATAACGAAAATAATAATGTTCTAAAATTATGATTTCAAAATATAACAGACATGACTACAGAGGGACGACTACTGAGATAATGTCCAACTTAAAGGATAAAATAGTATGAATGGAAAATATTAGTGATTAGATAGGTCCGTTCCCTTAATCTGAAGGACTAAAATGTTGGTGCGTTTGTAATGCAGAATAATTTGCTTTTATAAAACTTTTTGCTGGGGTCGAATCATTTCAGCAGTTTTCTGACTCCTGCCACTGAGTTACATATACACTTTAGAGCAACGGGCAGGCATATAAACACACTGGCGCCAAAATAGCACAGACAGACAGACAAACATTATGACAAGTGGAGCCCGTATGACACTTACTACAAATCTTGGTCTTGTTCTTCTTCTCCTTTTCCTCACACTTAGCGCCTGTCACGCAGTCACTGGTAGTGTTGCACGGATAAAGCGGTAGGACCCCTGTAACAGAGCCAGAAGGTATGAGTTAACTGAGGCAGTAAGTAATGTACTCAGTCAGTGGTCTGTATTAACAACAGATCCATAGTTTGTTATTGATTTAACACATCCACCCAGTAAAGTTGACCAGGGCCTGTATTCACGTTGAGATAGCATGAGACTTAGCATGATGCTAACTTAGAAGCTCTTCCAATGTCCTATAGGATTTAATAGGACATTGGAAGAGCTTCTAAGTTAGCATCATGCTAAGTCTCATGCTATCTCAACGTGAATACAGGCCCTGCTCTTTATTTGGTCTTTAACCCGTTTCGTAGCAAGATTTCGTCTCTGGAATATTTTGTATTTGTTCCTGTCTTCTACTCTAAACACACCCATAAACAGGAACATAAGCTTCTTCTGCAAAATGCTCTTTTTCTTTCTCTGAATATCCCGTCGTCTGGTTAATCCGTGGATGGAATGTGCTGCTTTGGTCGTCTGCTAGGCGAGTTGTGTTTTTGGCAAGAGTAAACAATGCCATTTTCATATACAAAAACAATAAATAAATAGGCAAGTATTTTATATAGGTTAGCGTTTGAATTACATCATTGCCAAAGGTAAAAGAACACTGGTATCTTTGGAGAGACAGCCGACCATCAGACAAACAAAAAAAGGTAGAAACAAGCAGAGAAACATACACACAGAGAGGAGGGAAAAAAGAAAGAAAAAAGAAAGAGATAATGTGCCCTTTAAAAACAACAACAACAACAACAACAACAACAACAACAACAACAACAACCCAAAACAACAAGAGACATGCAAACAAGTGAAAGACAGACTTTAGAGCAGCAGGCCGGCATATCAACAAACTGGCCGATATATAAAAGACAGGTAGACAGACAGACAGACAGACAGACAGTCTTACTGCATTTCTTGTTCTGACAAGTTGAGGCCGTATGACACACGGCTGTTTTGCTTTTGTCGTCACAAACTGCTCCGTGTGATAGCGCTGATCCGCGCGCGCGCGCACGCGCACGCACACGCACACGCACGCACACACACACACGCACGCGCACACACACACACACACACACACACACACACACACACACACACACACACAGAGAGATGTAACTCACAAACTTGCCCAACGTTTAAAAAAAAGTATCACATTTTTGCTGTTTGTTTTTGCGAATGTGTACACTGCTCACACCCAAAAAAGTTAAGGGCCACACTGCGATATATAGAAATATAGAGAAAGACGACAAATAATGTTGCGCAATAACTTAAATCTGTATCCCTGACAATACAGAATTGTTGTAAAGAAATTTATAAAAAAAAAAACATACCAAAAAACTCAGCGTGACAGTAAGAATGAAGCATTGTAAACAGTTGTCATGGAGGTTAGCATGCAAGAGGTTATTAGCAAGGAAGTTTTGGACAAAAATCCAACAATATTGAACACTGATTTTGATAACAGCACGAAAGTTTACGTGTGGCTTTTTTCCTTCTAATTTGTATTATGAAATTTGCAATGGTGAATTATTTGACTATTATTATCGTCGCAAAAATATGGCACGCTTTAGACATGCATGTTCAATTTCAATGTTGTTGTTGTTGTTGTTACTGTTGGTGACGCACCGTAGCTAAAAGACTCCAAGGATCACTCCAACACTTCAATACTATAGTACATATGCATCAGCTAGGGATGATAATATTATGTCTGACCGTTTGTGATTACCCGCCACGTGGGCAGCCGCGCTCTGTCTTCGGGTGATTTATAATTATTAGTATTATGAGCATCTATATGCCTAATCAAATGAATGCCCTAGGCGTTTACAATAAATAAATAACGTTTAAAAGGGCATTTGGGAGACTGATGATGTTATGCTAGGAGCTTGTCATGGCTAAAGATAATCCCCGCACAACTATGCATAGCATAACAACATGTTGATGTAGCCTTGGTGTTCCAGCCTAGGTACCACACAAACAAATACACAGCAAGTGCAGAGTGACGTTATTTTATTGACGAAACAAAACAGAACGTGTAATATTTCAATAAAAATGTATTTTTCAAACATTATAGACAACACAACAATACTTCCCCGCTTCACAGTCGAGCAGTCTCCAAATGACCAGGTTTAAACATTTAAAAAAAATCATTATTTTTGAATACAGTTCAGAAGTGTCAGAGGGAGGGAGAGGTGGGGCAGTGGGGAGAGGGTGGAAGTTAGAAATAGTGAGTGCAATAATAATGATAATAATGGGAATTTATATAGCGCTCTTTCTCACATGAGCTCAGTGCGCTTTACATTGATAACAAGAACATTAAAGGCAAACAAATAATGAATCATTATTAAGTAAAATAAACACAATGATTACACGCAACGTTCTCTTACTTCCTCACACACACACACACACACACACACACGCACGCACGCACGCACGCGCGCGCGCGCGCGCGCGCGCGCGCGCGAGAGAGAGAGAGAGAGAGAGAGAGAGAGAGAGAGAGAGAGAGAGAGAGAGAGATCGTACGCGCGCACACACACACACATACACACGCACACCTGCACGCCTGCATGCATGCAGGCACACACACACACACACATACATGCACACACACACACATGAACGCACGCACGCACACATGCACGCACGCACACACTCACACACAATTAATTATGCAAGAGTAAAATAGTTACAATATAAACATTCTAAGAAGAAACACAGACCACATTCACATTCTCAATCAGGTTTGGATACAATACTGCAACTTGAAATAAAATCATACTGCCATCAACATACCAATTACATGACAAATTTTGCAAGAACGAAAATACCCTTCTATCTCATTTACAAGCATTTAAAGTTTACAAATCTCATCAATGGCAATGCTTGCAGAGAGAAAAAAGTGCGGATTGAAAAGGGATAGTAGATGGAGGGGGGGGGGGGGGGGGGTGCAAAAGACAGGAGTTTGAGGGGTGGAGGGGGGGAGGTAATACCATGTTGTACAAGATATGAACAAGCAGTATATATGTTTTACAATGTCCAAAAGTAAAAATAATGATACTTTTAAAAACAAACTGAAAAAGAATTAAAAAGGGGGGGGGGGGGGGGGAGAGAAAAACAAATGGGCAGAGAAAGTGTGAATTCATAGGGTAGCTGTTGGGGTGGGGGGTGGGGGGGGGGGGGGTTTTAAGGTAAAGTTTACAATACCATACTGCAAAGATATAAGCAAAAATAGAATAGTATAAAGACTGTTTACCACAACTGATAATGAAAGCATTTTTGACAATAATAAATATATGGCAATTCGTGGGGAAGGGGGTTAGAAAATGGGTTCGCCGCCTATTGCACCAAACCCGGGTCTGATCCCAAGTGGGTTTTATCAGTTGTGGTAAACAGTCTTTATACTATTGATTTTTGGGGGCTTATATCTTTGCAGATATTGTGAATTGAAGTGCCTGGTGACGTGGTGCCTGTGTTCTTTGACATGTGGGACCAGTAAAACCAGGTTCGCGGTGCGTTTTTGGTTTCGCCCACATACTGAGCCCCATGACAGCGCCGACGTTAGAGCAGGTAGAAGATGTTGGAAATGATGATGATGATGATGGTAGATGATGATGAAAGTAGAGCTTTCTAAACAGAATCTAAGCCTGACCGGAAATGAAGCTATATATGGTAAACAAACTGAAGCCAACAAAGTTAACAATGTGTGAACAAAAACCAAGGCACAGACGCTTCAGTTTGAAGATGGCTCTTTAAAAAAGAACAATTATATAGAAAGTAACGTATAGGGGTACGTTATAAGCGTCTGCTTGCTGTTATCCCATTAACCACATTATTGTTCACTTATCTCTATTTGTGTTCTTGAACACTTTTTTTGAAACCAATTATACAGAACAAGTTTGTTCCTTATGCAATGATCGAAGGCCGGTAGAGCTTTCTAAAAACAAGCGCGAAATCGCAATAGTTTGTGGCACGCGGTCTATTTTTACCACTCCAACCATGAGTCACCTCCCCTGGCTTTTCAATAATTTTAATCTGTAAACCAGAATGTTATCTCTGCATCATTTCGTAACTTTTTATATCTTTTGGAAAACATTTAAAACTATGTATCCTACTTATACTCATCGAAAGAAGCACCGCATACTCGTCGTGTCTGTTGTAGTGTCTGTATTACGTATGTTTATTATTTTGTACGCTTTTAAAATACATCATGTTAAAGAGCGGCCTCAATTTGAAGTGTAGCCTCGATTTGAAGCATGAAGTTGATGTCCCATATGTGCCCTGGCGGGCCGAGAGGACGTAAAACACTATATTTCATTCTTCGCCTCGATTTGAAGTGCGACATTTTGTCAAAATGTGCGACAATTTTGGACCGACCGACAGACAGACCGACCGACCGACAAAGTGAGTTATAGGTTTGTGGCTTGAGCCACAAACAAAAATGTCTAAGCGTGAGTGGAAATGAAGCAGTAGGCTTTACTCGTAAACGGGGTAAATGCCTGAGTTAAAAGGCACTTCTTCCGCAGATCCCCACGTCTTAAGTGACAGAATAGTCAAGTGTGGCTGTGCTCACTCAAAGGAAGAAAGAAAGGGAGGAAGGAAGAGCACCTTCAGAACATCCCTTCCTGCTTGAAGTCAATCTGTTGTTGCCTTTTTTTACGATTTGTTAAAAAATAACTTCCTTTCATGTAAGAAGGGGGAACAAATCTGCATCTATGTAGAATTTATGTAACTGGTGCTCAGAGACACGCTTGTTTGCTCCCCCCCCCCCCCCCCCCCCCCCTCATAGTATTACTATAACGAAATTTAACAAAGGAGGGAACTCTCTTTCTAATTAACTCCCCTCCACCAAAGTTGATTACAATAACAACCATCCAGCAATGCGTGGATCAGAGCCAAAGGGAGGCAAACAAAGCATCATTCTCAACCAAAGAAGGTGCCAACTTCGCCTTTATGACCCTTCACCCACACAGTACACATCAACAATGGTGGAGAGGACGACATACAAACAAATATTACTATAATTAGACACAACGCTGCATGCAGTCGTGTAGACCTTTACTTCTAAGATGATGCAGTTCGTCATTTATAAACTTTATTCCATGTTTGTGTGTGTTGCTACCATACCGAATTGATGATATCCGTTAACGGCCAGTTCGCAGAGCTTGAAGCCCTGCCACCAGTTTCTCCTGATGAGGGAGAAGTAGGTGCCAACCATGGGCTGATCGCACGCCACAGCTTTGTAGTTGACCGTGGAAAGACCAAGTTTATGGAACTGACAAAGTACTTTCTTGGGCGGGGGGAAGATTCCCACTTCGGCCCTGGAGCTCACCACCGAGTAGAAATCGTAGATATTTTCTGAAACAGGCACATGTGGGACATGAATAGGCATAAAGATGATGGGACGATCCTGGAGGTCATGCAATGCCAGGGAAGTCCCAATGGTGGGTTTTTTTTTAAAGTATCAAGATAAAATTACGAGATGTTAAGAGTTAGATTACGTGATGTTAGATTAGAAACCCATGTTCTGTGAAACAGGTATACGCATGCATGCATACACACCCACATACATATGCGCGCGCGCACACACACACACACACGCGCGCGTGCGCACAATAAGGACGATTTTTCACACAGCCATGTACATAGTAATTAAATGTTCTTTTTTTTGTCAGTTGTTTGAGTGAACTGTTTTCATGTCCCCCTTTGTTGCACAGGCAAAAGGTAGGTCAGAGCAGGGGCTAGTTTCCACTAGGGGACGCTATTCACGCGAATAACTGTTACGCCAAAAGCGGCCTAAGAGACACTTTAGAAAACAATTGCGGGAAAATATGACAAGCTCTTCTTGTCCGATTGGTAAAAACAAAGTATTATTTTTAACCAAACTTTAATTGGTCAATGAACAAGAAATATGTTAACCCCGTACATGTCACGTGATAGTTCCGGACAGTTCGCGGCGTGCGTGGTCTGGAGGGAGAAGAAAACGTTAGCCAAACTATCGGCAAACAAAGATGTTTGTTAGGAACGTGTTTTGCTGAATTGTGCTAACGGTGCGAGGGTTCCCTCTTGTGAAACGGCCCCCTGGTGAGATTGTTGTTGCGTGTGGAAGGATGGAAGAGAAAATATGGTATTGCTGTCAAGCAGCTTTCGAAAGACGAAATGATGGAAAGAAATGGAGGAGATATTAGGATGTGCCAGATGTGTGTGTGTGTGTGTGTGTGTGCGTGTGCGTGTGCGTGTGCGTGTGCGTGCGTGCGTGTGCGTGTATGCGTGCATGTTGTTGTTATTTGGTGTGCTTTTTGTGTTCGACCCCACCACACCTCTGTTCCCCATTGACACGGGCTCTCTCTCTGTTTACATAATAGGCTGTGAGCCAGAAAACGAAATCATGCACCCCCTGCGGATTTATGCAGACCATCGTTATTTGTTTAGTAGTCTGGGACGGTATTCATGTCGAGATAGCATGAGACTTAGCATGATGCTAACTTAGAAGCTCTTCCAAAAGCCCTATTAAATCCTATAGGACATTGGAAGAGCTTCTAAGTTAGCATCATGCTAAGTCTCATGCTATCTCAACGTGAATACCGTCCCAGGACCCTAACAAACTCAAATCAGGATGATTGCACTCAATCCTCCTCCGGGTGAACTGTCACGGACGTCTTGAATTTACGTACATGCTGATACTTGAACCCCGTCATCCAAGACACAATGATTCAATTTTTACAATAGTTTCTGACTTCATCTTTGCCAAATTTGCATTTGACTTCTTTTCAAACAAAATTATTCACATTTTTGATGTCTGAATTGCAAAAATGCTACTCTTATTTCTAGCTAAAGTGTGTATGAATTGACACTATATTTCTATTACGGTTGTGGTACCCCCCTTCCAAATGGGTTTTTCGCCTTATGGAATATATTTTCATTTTATTTCATCTCTCTCTCTCTCTCTCTCTCTCTCTCTCTCTCTCTCTCTCTCTCTCTCTCTTTTCTCTCTCTCTCTCTCTCTCTCTCTCTCTCTCTCTCTCTCTCTCTCTCTCTCTTTCTTTCTTTCTCCCTCGCTCTCCCATATCTTCAATTTACGAAGTGAACTGAACTCACGTGTCCTGGTGGCATGAGGGGAAACGGTGTAAGAGAACACTTTGAAGTGGGTTTCCAGGTACACAGCGATCCAGTAGACCTTATCACTGCCACTGTAGTGTTTCTGCTCGAAGCAGTTCTTGGTGTCGACGGTGTTGCCATCTGTCAGGCTTGCACCTCTACCAATGTTAGTGGGTTGGTTGCTGTCCAGCACTGTCTTGTCCTTGGCAATGTTGGCAATGTCTGAAATGCAGACAGAATGGGATAATACTGCTATGAATGGAAGTGGGTAGGGTGCTGTCCTATCTCTACTTGTGTCTATGCTTCCAATACTGGGTGTGGGTAGGGTACTATCCTGTATGTGTATGTGTGCGTGCTTGCGTGTGTGTGTGTGTGTGTGTGTGCGTGTGCGTGTGCGCGTGCATGCGTGCGTGCGTGTGTGTGTGTGTGTGTGTAGCGGTGAAAATCATACCCCAAGCATCATTATCTGGCGGATAGAACCCCTCTGTCAATTTTCCTTACGATCGGTTTAGTAGATCAGGCTTAATGTCACAGGTGCGGTCATACAATATACAGACACGCCGATAAACGACAAGTCTCTTTTTGGACTCTAACATCCTTCATTTAGTAACAGAACCAGGTGTACCAGAAACGGACAATATGATATGAGAGAGAGAGAGAGAGAGAGAAGAGAGAGAGAGAGAGAGAGAGAGAGAGAGAGAGAGAGAGAGAGAGAGAGAGAGAGAGAGAGAGAGAGAGAGAGAGAGAGAGAGAGAGAGAGAGAGAGAGAGAGAGAGAGAGAGAGAGAGAGAGAGAGAAGTGTGACTCACTTGTGCTCAGACCAGGAGGAGCTTCAAGTCCATCAGCTTTGTCCTCAACTACGCACACAAGAATACCAAAATAATGGTCAAATATTGAGGGAGAGAGACCAATTCATACCACTATCACGTAATTCGTACCTCCTACGTCTTTTGAATGGTGTAGCCACAAAAAGGCATTCATGAGCCTGTTTAACGTGACATTAAACTTTTTATGAGAAAATAAATAATAATAATGAATAATGCTTATATAGCGCATAATCTTGCAAAGCAACTCAAAGCGCTTTTCACTCACCATTCGTACAAACATTTCTAACAGACTGGTTCACGTATTCTCACCATACAACTCTATGAAAATGAATACATTAGAGAATGCATTGCATATAATCAAAACACAACACACTAACACCCACCTCCTTTCAACACCCCCCCCAACCATCCCCTGCCCCAACCCCCCCCCCCCCCCCACTCCCGCCCCCCTACTCCCCACCCCCACCCCCATACGCACACGCGTTAACCTCATACTCAACCCGAAGAATACTCTCACCCGAAGATTTCAAGGACCGCTTAGGAACTTTAAGAAGCGTCTGGGAAGAAGAACGAAGAGTACGAGACATAAGAATTAATTTGACGTCACAGAGACTAACTGGAACATATAGAAGTGATAATTACCTTTCGTTATAACCAAGTCACGTGCATCCTACTATTAGTGCTAAAACAAACCTGGTACCATATCAGTAACTAGGTAGAAACAGGTCTTGTAATTCGTACCTTTTGAAGAAAAAGTGTTTTTCCTATTAAGTCAAAAGTACAAACTTTATCTTTATAATTATAGTAAATAGTTATAGCCCTCTACCAGCAGTATCTATGTTGAAAGTTTTATAGCTTTTTGATCATCTGCCCTTGAGATAGAGATCTCTATCCTCAGGAGGTACTAGGGGAAGACGGGGTAAAAAGCGCATGGGCGGGTAAGAAGCCCACCCCAATTATCTCATGAAATAAAGAAAATTTCAGTCAAATTTGCCCATGAGACGAATGCTAGACATTAACGCTCGTCTCATGGGCAAAATGAGACTGAAATTTGCTTCATTTCATGAGATAATTGGGGTGGGCTTCTTACCCGCCCATGCGCTTTTTACCCCGTCTTCCCCTATATCAATAAGTGTCCCATATATCAACAATGACTCACAAAAAGCAAAAGCATAATGCTCGCAATCAATGGCCGTCTGATGTGAAGAAGACAAAGCACGCTGAGTATGTTAACATGCAGTGAATCATGTAAGCATTACGCTAGGCACTAGCACTCACATCCAAATCCTGTGAGATAGACGCTGTTGGCCAATACCCCACCACACATGGATTTACTGCCGGATTGCCCCCGGCAGGGCGTGTTGCACTTTGACTCTCGGATGTCGCCATGTTTCCCATAACTGTTCCCGCACCAGCAATCTCTACCAGACTGCACGCCTGCATAAAGACTGCCTGCACATAATAAAAATTATACGCAACATGCCCTTAGGTCACTGCTATTGTCAGCATAGTACAGACTGTAGCAATACACACACACACACAGGTCGCTGCTATTGTCAGTATAGTAAAGACTGTAGCAATGAACACACACAGGTCACTGCTATTGTCAGCATAATACAGACTGTAGCAATACACACACACACAGGTCGCTGCTATTGTCAGAATAGTACAGACTGTAGCAATATACACACACACGGATCACTGCTATTGTTAGTATAGTAAAGACTGTAGCAATGTACACACACAGGTCACTGCTATTGTTAGCATAATACAAACTGTAGCAATACACACACACAGGTCACTGCTATTGTCAGCATAGTACAGACTGTAGCAATATACACACACAGGTCACTGCTATCGTCAGCATAGTACAGGCTGTAGCAATATACACACATATGCAGGGCACTGCTATTGTCAGCATAGTACAGGCTGTAGCAATATACACACACAGGTCACTGCTATTGCCAGCATTGTACAGACTGTCGCAATATACACACATGCAGGGCACTGCTATTGTCAGCATAGTACAGGCTGTAGCAATATATACACACATGTCATTGTTACTGTCATCATAGTACAGGCTGTAGCTATATACTCACACAGGTCACTGCTATTGTCAGCATAGTAAGGCTGTATAAATACACGCACACAGGTCACTGCTATTGTCAGCATAGTACAGGTTGTAGCAATATACACACATAATCATATCGCTGCTATTGTCAGCATAGTACAGGCTGTAGCAATACACACACAGGTCACTGCTATCGTCAGCATAGTACAGGCTGCATAAATACACACACACAGAGGTCACTGCTATTGTCAGCATAGTACAGGCTGTAGCAATATACACACACAGGTCACTGCTATTGTCAGCATAGTACAGGCTGTAGCAATGCACACACACAGGTCACTGCTATTGTCAGCATAGTACAGGCTGTAGCAATGCACATACACAGGTCACTGCTATTGTCAGCATAGTACAGGCTGTAGCAATACACACACACAGGTCACTGCTATTGTCAGCATAGTAAAGGCTGTGGCAATAATATAAACACAGGTCACTGCTATTGTCACCATAGTACAGGCTGTAGCACCACACACACACACACACAGGTCACTGCTATTGTCAGCATAGTACAGACTGTAGCAATAATATAAACACAGGTCACTGCTATTGTCACCATAGTACAGGCTGTAGCACCACACACACACACACACAGGTCACTGCTATTGTCAGCATAGTACAGGCTGTAGCAATAATATAAACACAGGTCACTGCTATTGTCACCATAGTACAGGCTGTAGCACCACACACACACACACAGGTCACTGCTATTGTCAGCATAGTAAAGGCTGTGGCAATAATATAAACACAGGTCACTGCTATTGTCACCATAGTACAGGCTGTAGCACTACACACACACACACACACACAGGTCATTGCTATTGTCACCATAGTACATGCTGTAGCACTACACACACACACACACACAGGTCACTGCTATTGTCACCATAGTACATGCTGTAGCACTACACACACACAGGTCACTGCTATTGTCACCATAGTACATGCTGTAGCACTACACACACACAGGTCACTGCTATTGTCACCATAGTACATGCTGTAGCACTACACACACACAGGTCACTGCTATTGTCAGCATAGTACAGGCTGTAGCAATAATAGTCACCATAGTACATGCTGTAGCACTACACACACACACACACACAGATCACCGCAATTTTCAGCACAGTACAGGCTGTAGCTGTACATGTGAGCATTTTATAGGTGTAGTAATACACACACACATGTCACTGAACCTGTCAACATTCACGTAGTACAGACGAAGTACCGAATGTACACACACTCAGATCATATATAATATCACAAAACAACAGGCAAACTTCAGTGTGGATTGGATGACACAAGGATGAATGACAACTATAAAACACTGCTCAAAGACTGTAGACTTCCTACCCACCCACTAACCAAAGAGGAAGCAAGGAAAGAAAGAAAGAAAGAAACAAAGGAAGAAAGAAAGAAAGAAAGAAAGAAAGAAAGAAAGGACGAAAGAAAGGAAAATGTCTTTAAAGCAATGGGTCATCCCCATTAATACAAAAACAATCAATCGAGTGGTCTACTGGTGATACTCTAGCCTTCAAGCTCAACCCAACTCAACTTTTATTTTGTCCTCATAAAAAAGGATAATTTTCTTGCGGACACGTCAAATACACACACAAGAAACCAAACAATTTATATCGGAACAAATTGTAATTATATGCTTTAAAAGTAAAAGTAACCTTACACCCCACCCCTTCCCCCCCCCCCCCCCCCCCCCCCGCTCACTTTAACAACTGCACGTCCGCTTGCGCGCTCACTTTCATACAACCCCCCACCCTTCCCACCAACATCCCATCTCATCACAGGACTTTGGCAATAAAATATAGACCCTATTTGAACAATCACACCAAAACATATATCTCTCTCTATAGCACTCTCTCTCTCCCTTCTCCTCCCCCTCCCTCATCCCTCCTCTTCTCTCTCCATCCCCTCCACCTGTCTCTCCCTCATCCTCTCCCACCATCTACCCCCTCTCTCCAAAACCACCTTTTTTCTTCCGCAATAATACAATGAGCTAAAATGAATAAAATTATATGTACACATGCCTAATAAAAGATAACAGAATGAAACATTAGTCATACTAAAAGCAATCACAATAGCAATACTAAAAGCAATACATTTATCAGCATAAAACAGAGCAGAAAAACTAAATACAAACTCAATGACATAAAAATATGTATAAAATCATTAACCACTTTTCCACCTGCGCACTGAAGTCACTCCCACTCCCTCCACACGCAGACACAGACACATATACACACACACAGGCACACACTCACACACACACACACACACACACACACACACACACACACACACACACACACACATTCAAATTGAGAATTATGACTATATAAATAAAAATGATTTTAAAATAAATAAGTCAAATACAAAAGCACATCCACACAGATCAATATATAACTGCATAAAAATCAAATAAGACAGATTTTAAAACTGAATCAATATTTTTGTTGTTCATTGTCAACTCAATACAGCATTCAAATCTGGTCACAGCGTTTCAAGTCAAACCAATCCAACGACAACAAGGCATTTGACCCACCATTTTTGAAGCACGTGTGGATGCACTTGGAAGGGGAGTTTTCATTTGTCCAGGTTTTAGTATGAAAAAGCTGTTCATCAGTGTCCCGATCTTCAGATACGTCCCTGTAGCAGCCAAGGTAGTTTTCACCTGCAAACGCAATCTTCATCAACATCGCTGTCCTTGTCAGTGTATTGTAGTCATACCCGCCAACACCATCAACCTCGTCGTCATTATTTACTTTACTGATATCAATGGAAATACAGTCGATGGCGTTTATAACAAAGACGGTTATAACGAAAATCGGATATAGCGAAGCAAAAAGGCTGGTCCCGGCAAAAATCCTTCTTTACAAGACTAAAAAAATCGTCGGATATAACGAAATGACGCTTATAACGATTGGGTTTGGGATTCCCAGGCGGACGATCATGATGGTTATAACGAAACTGTGTTAAAGCCCCAAACGTAACAATTGTCCAACATGTAGCAAATTGAAATTGTATTACATTTGGGCAATATTGTTGCTCAAAAGGTAACAACTGTTACATTTGGAGCAACGACATTGATGTCAAAGTGACCACTGACCTCTGGTCATCTACATTGTAATTTTCAAAACTTTAAGTTTAGCAAAGTGACCACTGACCTGTAGTCATCTACATTGTACAATGTACTTCTTCTTCGGTGTTCCCAGGCCATATGGCCATAATGGGTAAGGTGACACAACCTAATTTGCATAGCTTTGTATATATCTGCCAAACTATTTAACATTATTATCTACATACTCCTCTCTGACCTGAGGCATTGTAAGAACAACACAATTTGAAAAAGTTGTTTTGAGATGTCACTTTCAGTTTTGGCTTTTTGTCAACCAGCAGAAAGCTGCACGACCCTCGCTGGGGTATTGCTACTTACATTTATGTTTTATACTGGAAGAGTTGAAAATCTTGTTATTAGCAAACATTAATAATTTGAGCACAATCTGTTCAGAGAGAATGGGGATGTACCCTGGGTAAGGCTTCTCCATTATAAACCAATTTTAACCCAACCCACTGGAATAGCAGCTGCCCCCTTTGCTATCTGGCAGTCATGGTCGGAACCGACAGACAGGCACACACACACATACACTACAAGTCAGACAGGCATACACATGCATATACTACAAGTCCCAGAACTCAACCTCACTACACATACGCTAACTCAATCAATCAAATCATTTATTTTAAACATTAGTGTCCATAACGGAAATTTGTCTTTTTGTGAGCAAGCGTCTTTGGGTTGTGTGCAAGTGTCTTGTGAGCATCTGTCTTTTGAGCATTCGAGTGACAAGGTGGATTTGGTGATTGAGAGGTTTTTTTGAAGCTATGGTGCCTATCCTTATTTTTGCTTCTAGCGCTCTCACAGTGTGGAGTTGGAAAGAGCGTAGTGAGCTTTGTTTTGGGGGGGACAATTTTCTTGTCTCGATCTTGGTCAGGATGAGTCTAGTCTGGGAACGGTTTTGCCAGGATAGGACCTCAGTTTTCCTGTCCTATTATAGATGTCCCAGAACTGAACCTCACTACTTCGTTGCTGCTTTGGCAGGTCAGTTGACTAGAAGGTTTATATTTCTTAATCATTCGTATTTTTCTTTCAGCTTCTGAAGGTTTTAATCAGTAATATTTGTCGTCTGCTTGATAGTTTCGTGTGAGTGGAAAAGGTGTTGTTCATATAAGCTGAACTCTTTTTTTGGTCATGTGGCTTAGAATTGGAGAATAGTTTCAAATTTTCCATCGATTTTCGGTTCGGTTCTCGAGAGAGAAAAGATATTTTGTATTGGGAATTTATTCGAGTATATTTATTTTCAGGATTCTGCCTGGGGTTGTTCCGGAGGCTGTCCTTGCCCACTTGAGGCTGTTTCTCCATTAACTTTTTCTCCGCTTCAGCTTGTGCTTACTCTTGCCGCGGTTGGTGGCGTTTCTGCTGTTTTGTTCCCCATGATGAGATCTTCCTTGTATATCGTTTGTATGAGTTTATTTAACTGCAATTGTGAAGAAGAAAAGAAAAACATAAACATTTGAATTTGTGAGAAATTGATTGATTGAGAGGTTGAACAAAAAGTTGTGATTAAAAAAAATAGAAGATATAATTAATTACATTAATCGTGATTTAAAGAAAGTAGAGTGATACAACTCAATTGAAGAAGATGAATGGAATGTCAGAAGAAAAAGAAATGAAATTGCATGTTGGAAAAAAATGAAATAATGGAAAAGAGGAACTCTATTCACTTTGCTATGGACAAATATCTATGTGCCACTGTTGGCTTTGTTGGTGAGTGGAATTTTTTTGGTTAGTAAGATAATTAAAAGCGAACATAGATTTTTTATATGTGAGGATTATCAGATTGTGAGTATTGAATAATTCTAAAGCGCTTTCATTGGCCAATTGTTGTAGTGTGTAATAGTAAGCTATTATAAAATGTTTTATGTGGTGCGAGTGAAAGTGTGTGGATAATTAACTTGAAAAATAACCCAAACAATTGTGTCATTAAAATTAAAGGGCTGAATTTGATAAATTGCTTTTCTTTGCTCAGGTTTGTGTGGTTGAGGTTGGTGAAAGCGGTGATGAAGAGAACACGCGTATGAATGATTTTCTTGGTAATGAATAATTATAATTAAAGTCTAAAACTGGCCGCCCACCACCGCCTGACAATTCGTCTTGTGAGCATATAATATATATGTTATATGCCAACACCTATTCAAGACTGAAATCTGGCCAAATTCGGCCATGATTTGACCGAAGCTCAGCCAGATACTATAACGTTAAAAATGTAACATAGAAACAGTATAAATAGTGTCCTGTAACTTTCCAGGAAATTTCTGCAAAATTGGATGAAAACTAGAAGTCATTAAAATCCAAATTGATTAATCTTACACAACCTATTTTACATGAATTTGAATAACTCCCAAACTATTGAACGTATCGTCAATAAATATGCTTCTGATACTGGTTAGAGAAAGGGCAACAAAAGCCAGAAGTAAGTTTTGAGGCATCAGTTTTGGTTTTCACTGTTGCATGAGCCAATTGAACGCTGCACTCACCTAGCTGGGGCACTTTCGATTGGTACCTCAATCTGGTTGTGAGGTGGAAAAATTGCAAATCTATGTCTTAGAAACTGTATCTATTCAATTATATAAATTTGTATATTGCAATATCAAGTGATTTTGCCAAATATTTACAGAAAGACGACCCAAAACTGCCAATTTAGCAACATTTCAATCGAAAAAGAAAACAGACAAAAGAAAAAAACCCAGAAAAAAAACCCGACAGCTTGGCAGAATACGCTCATGCTTTCACAATTATCCGATCACTGTCTGATGTAAAGAAGAAAATTTAACATTACTCAGTCTTCACACCTACATCACTGAGTATGCTAACACTGAATGATGTTAACATTACACTTGCCACTTACTTTCAAATCCTGTGAAAAAGATGCTGTTGGCAAGTGTCCCTCCACAGGTGGCGTCATTGTGTCCGGGACAGGGCTCGTTGCAGCTGTATGCTGGGCCATATTTTCCGTAAGTGTCCCCACACCGGCATTCCTGACCATGCTGCAAGCCCGCATACGTATACCCTGCACACACAGGCAGCACACCCTCAGGTCACTGCTATTGTCAGCATATTACATGTTGTGGCAATGCACACTTTAAAGGTCAATATTATTGTCACCAATGTACATGCTGTGGCAATATATGCGCACATGTCACTACTATTGTTAGCACACTACACGTTGTAGCTCTACACACCCTCAGGTCACTGCTATTGTCAGCATAGTACATGCAGTAGAAATGTACACTTAACCCTTTCACCGTTAAAGTATAGCACAGCCTGTAGGAATATAAATAGGCAGCGATTTAATGCTCCAAAAAAATAGATGATATTGACCAAAAAACAGATGCTTGTGGCAAAAGAAAAGACCATCTAACCCTAACCCTATCCCTATCCCTAACCACGGAACGAACCAAGAAATAGAGCAGGAGGGTGTAAATCTACATATTTGCCGAGAAATCGATGTACAAAGCCATGCACTTATACTATTTTTTTGCTGGAACCATTCCTTTTTTTGGTTGATAAATTTTAAGTCATATAAATACAACCGAACCTTGCTTATCAGACATTCCTGTATCGCAGGCACGCTGGTAAACAGGACAGCTTTTCTCGATTTTTCCACTTCCTATGAACAACTAGAAGAGTCTTTGATGTAACGACCACCCACTATTCTTAAGCCTTAGGATTGAGCGAAAATTAAATTCCTAATCACCTTTGAGCTCATCTCTGCTTTGAAGATAATTTCTTGTGATTTAGTCCTAGTCGTGACGGCACAATAGAGGGCGGATTGGTTAAAATACCTAGTTTATTTTTAAAATAGGATATTTCTGACTGCTCTAATTTGAAGTATAAGGGCAAAGATCATTTTTGGCACATGGCGTGTAACATTTTTACCATTTGTTTTTCGTAATTTCTGTACTCATTGACTAGTTCATTCATTTCTTTCTGTGTTCATTCATTGCTTATTTATTTATTTATTTTATTATTTTAAAGGCGAAAATGGTTTATATACTTGTTTACTTTCATGCATATTCATGGTTTTCTTCTTATTATTATTATTATTATTATTATTATTTATTTATTTATTTATTATTTTTTCTTCTTCTTCATCTTCTTCTTCAGCGGTCAATTGTGCTTGGCAAAGCGTCAGATCTTTACAACAATCGTCATGACGAAGTTCGCAGTCTTCTCCAGGTCATGGCGGCTGCCTCAGAGCTGCACCTGTAGCTCTATCCCCCCCGGCCAGGTCTGGCGTCGTAGAGCATCGTGGGCAGAACAGCGTTGGAGAATCATGATCCGGGGTCTGGGGTCCAGTCCCACATGGACATTTGTCAGTGTGGGCGATTTTCAGATCGTTGAGGGTGGCCCAGTATATAGCAATGGCCAGTCCTCAGCCGGAAGAGGATTGTCTGCATGTGTCTTTGGAGCTGGTGGATCTGGTCAACATCGCTGCTTTTGCCGAGCCTTCTGTTCCACTGGGACTGGTAGTGGTTGCGAACGATGTTTTTTGATTCCCAGTAGGTCAGTCAATGCATGTCTGAACTGCTCCATTTTGCTGCCTGCTTTGGAAAGAGCATCAGATTTCTCGTTTCCAGTGATCCCACAGTGAGATGGAACCCATTGGAGCGTGATGGAGGACTCTTTTGACAGATTATGTAAGGCTTTCTTGATGTATCTCAGGTCTTGTTGGTTTCTGATGTTCTGAAGTCCATGAAGCAGGTAGGGATCGGCAGTCCATGAAGAAGACAATCTTGGATGGTGGGTTCCCAGATTTAGAACTAGTCAAGAAGCAATCTTCCAAAAAGTGAAACCACCTAAACGTTGCTGGTTAGAAGCAATCATCCATCTGGGATAGAATGTATGGATGTAGAGTAATGTATTCCACATGGATGTTGCTTCTGTATTCGCGAAATATGGCCGCCATGACAGTTTTCAAAATGGCGGCTAAAATGGACTAACCGCTTTATATCTTGCGTATTTATTGGAATAACTTTGCCATCTCAGTGGCTAAATATATGTTTTTTTAGGGTGCTGATTCACAATAATTATATAGGCCAAAAAGAGATTGGAAATACATTAATTCATTTTCGGTCCAATTGCAAAACAAAACACACAAAACAGGCTGACAATTTAAAACAATACAACAAATTTCTTGTTAGCTTCAACAAAGCAACACAATGAATATTTGTGTCTGTAGATCTTTTATCTAGAGGTGAACATACTAAAGGAAATGTATTTGAAGCATTGCATATTTTGTAAATTGCTTGTTTAAAACCATATTTATAATGTAAGTGAGGGTTAGCTGGTGAAACCACTAATCTTCCTTCATGAAACATTTTGAGATTGTCAAAGAAGGCAATTCTCATGTATTCGAGTACATAATGTCCTGCAAAGCCCATTATAATGTGTTGTACCAACCATGGAGTCTGGGCGCTGGAATCTTAAACCATTGAGTCAACAGCTGCCTTGGTTTGGTACTTTTGACTATTTCCATCACACTTGATGGAAAAGTGGGGGGGGGCACTTTTCTTGGCTGAGAGGAAGATGTTCCCAGTGACAGCACCAGAGGTGCATTAAGAATTTGCAGAACAAGGTGATTTGTCACAAAACAGACCAAGCAGTTGTTCAATAAATTCCAGGTTATCAGGCTTTTCAATAAGCAAGCAAAACAGCGAAGGTTGCTAGAGGTCTTATTGGAATCGCCAGAAACGATACTGCTAGAGATATGGGGTGCATCAATTTAAAAGAAATGGTACCACTCACAAGAGACTCTAGAACAAATGTCAACCTGATTGATGATTGATGACGAAGGAACACGAATAATAATAATAATAATTGTACATTTATATAGCGCTTTACCTCAGATGAGCCCAAAGCGCTTTACAATCAATGATTCATCAACAGACAACAAAAACAGCATTCAAGAGTGACACCAACCAGCAACAGCGCATATACAAAGCAACTCTCTCTCTCTCTCTCTAACACACGCACACACACACACGCACACACATAAACACACACATTTATTGAAGCCAACTCGTTCATACCCCATTCGGTAAGCCACAGCAACCGAGCCGCATGGACTGACCACATACACCAACACACATACACAAACACCCTCACACAAAAACGTACGCACGCAGACAGACACACAGACACGCACACAAACACAGACACACACACACACACATGCGTGCACACACAACCCACAAAACCAAAACACACACAAGCACACATGTATGCACACATTCATGCTCACACACACACACAACACACACACACACACACACACACACACGCGCACGCACACGCACGCGCGCACGCACACACACACACACACACACACACACACACTCACACACACCACAAAACACAGCACAAACCTCTTATTCAATCTTCCCTCACGTGCACACAACGATAGACAACTGATCAAATATTTAGGGCGCAGCAGGAAAAATATGGGTTTTAAGAGAGGTTTTGAATGAGGAGACTGAGTTGGAGTGTCGGAGAGGAGAAGGCAGAGAATTCCACAGAGAATCCTCACACAAGGACTTTGGAGGAAATAAAAGACTAGAAAGAGACCAATAATCATGTGCAAAAACTGGCCAATCTGTTCCCAACTTTCAAACCCTTCACTTGCAGAAGTCAGGAACTTTTAGAACTTACCATAAGCGAAGCAGCAAGTGGCGGTCTGGCAAGTGATTTGCTGACAACTAAAGAAACTGGGTATTAAATCATCAGTGACTTCGTGTGTAGAAGCACCAGGTCTCATAACTGTGTACAAGTAAGAAAACTCAAACATTTTGATAGCATGCACACAATTCAAGTCAATGTAGGGAGGGCAAAAGCTGTTGCACTTTCAAAGCAGGAAAGAGTTTTTGACAGGGAGCTGGAGAAAGAGCTTTGAAAGCAAATTATATTTTTGAGAATAAAAGAAGTTAAAATTGAATGTTTGTGTTGAATTAGGGTTTCAAATGCATGGACAATTAAATGCATGCATTTTGTGCGTTCAATAATGGTATAATGCACATAATATCACATACATGAGCAACTATTTGTCCGCAATGTGCTCAAATAAGCTGATGTCGTAGGCCATTTTGAAAGTGTCATGGCAGCCAATAAATTGCTGACCAAAATCAACATCCACCCCAGTTGCCTCCATAGACATGTAGACAAGCCATTTAAACTAGATGTTTGCTTCTACCCCGAAATGTTTAGGTCAGCATTATTTTGGCAAGCTACAGATCTCTGCTTCTAAACTACAAGATTTTGGGTGAAATGCAGCAGTGCTAATGTTTCGGCTCTGTAATATGAAGAGATCTTCTCTGTTAGTAGGGCCATGGGGGAATCAGTGTTACATCAGTCTTCCGTATGAAGATGTCTGCGCCTCCATTTTTGACTGCTCCCTCCGAACATCCTTCAGCGTAGACGTGAGTGCACTTGCTGGGATGGTACTGATTCTCAAATCATTTTCATTGCCAGAGCTTTATGGACGTGAGGGGTTTGGCAGTCCTTCTTTCCTATGCCAGGAACTTCAGAAATGACTGAGATCCCTTCCAGGTTGTACGGATCCTCAAAATCAGAGAGCACCTCAATTTCGGCAGAGGACGGAGGCAGCAGGTCTTGATGGTTTTGATGTATGTGTGTCTGTGTGTATGAGAGAGAGGTAGGGTGGTTGTAGTGGTGGTGGTGGTGGTGGTGGTGTGTGTGTGTGTGTGTGTGTGTGTGTGTGTGTGTGTGTGTGTGTGTGTGTGTGTGTGTGTGTGTGTGTGTGTGTGTGTGTGTGTGTGTGTGTGTATGCACGCGCATGCGTGCATGTGTGTTTCCCAGTATGTGAGTTTGGAGACTGTAGCATGTCTTATTGATATTGTCTGCTTTTATGCACAAATCTTGTATGTTTTATTGCTTTTCATATTATCGTTATATTCTAGTGATACTATGCCTATGGTTGTGGGAAATACTTTTATTACGTACTAAATACGTACTTTTAGCTGAGCATTTGTTTTTAAAGGAGACAACACGCACATGCCTTTTCAGCAATTTATAGTTTCAAGGTGGGCGGGTTGGTGTATAATAGAGACTGAAAACTGAAAACTTCTATTTTACAAGCATTAAGAGTTTAGGCCAAAGGTAGTCATCCAATATGTCCTTTGAAATAAAGAGAATAAGATAAAATTAAGTTAACAAAACAGTAAGGCAAACAAACTGACACAAAGCATCAAAACAAACATTTTTAAAGAGAAACAGAATTTCAAGTAGAAGAGAAAAATAGTGCTGCAGGAACACGCATTCCTATATTAGGCTGTATGTATATAATAAGAAAACTTAAACTAAACAAAGCAAGCAAAGAAACATGGGCATTATGATGATGGACAACAACAAAGTACCAACATGTTCACAAACAAAATACAAATAGAACCAAAAAACAGTAATAAATAGAACAACAACAACAAAATGCAAGAACACACATCCATGGGCCTACAATTGCCTTTCAAAGCATGTCATTAAAATTAAGGAAATAAATACACTAAAAAATAATAATAATAGCAACATAAACAAACGAAATTAAAGTCAGGTACGCCAAGGCACAGCAATCTCTTAACACATAAACAATGAATGAAAGAGATGACGGAGTCCGTTCATAGCATTTCAAGTCACATTGCACACAGACAAAGTAAACCAACACAACATTCAAATCTGTTCACAGCATTTCAAGCCATGTTGCACACAAACAAACAAACACAACATTCAAATCTGTTCACAGCATTTCAGGCCATGTTGCACACAAACCAACCAACACAACATTCAAGTCTGTTCACAGCATGTCAAGCCATGTTGCACACAAACAAACAAACACAACATTCAAGTCTGTTCACAGTGCTTCAGGTCATGTTGCACACAGACAAACCAACACAACATTCAAGTCTGTTCACAGTGCTTCAGGTCATGTTGCACACAGACAAATCAACACAACATTCAAATCCGTTCACAGTGCTTCAGGTCATGTTGCACACAGACAAACCAACACAACATTCAAATCTGTTCACATCGTTTCAAGTCATGGTGCACACAAACAAACCAACACAACATCCAAATTTGTTCACAACGTTTCAAGGCACACTGTACACAGACAAACCAACACAAAGGCAGGCACGCCAACATGGAATAAAAACATGGTATCCCCAGCCGCTGGTTGTGCCGGCTACACTACGTGCTATTCATTGTGCTCAGAAGGCATTTGACCCACCTTCCTTGATGCATTTGTTGATGCACTTGCGAGGGGAGTTTTCAACAGTCCAATTTACAGCAGACCACCCTTTCTTGAGACGAAGCCGCCCTATTAAGTCTCGAACGCGGAATTCGTCTGGGTGACCTTTTTTGTCCAGGTAGCAGCCACGGTACCCCCCAACTGCAATCATGTGAACATAATTACGACATTAAGATTCGCCCCTACTAAGTTTTGTGTATGTACATAAAATCTTCCTTTTGTCTTCTTTGTTTCCCTTTTCTTCCCCTGTTGTCTTCTAAATTGTCTGACATTTTTTTTAGGAAAGTTGCCGGACAATGTGGGTATGGCAAAGTTGAAATATTCAATTATTTGGCCAGGTTTTCGGCACGGTACGGCTGAAAAAAAATGCATCTTGAATATTTCCCAAAATGACTAAAACGGAATGGGTTGATATTTTTAGTATTTACTGATTTTTTAAAAATAAATCTAACACTTTCGGTATAATACTGAACCGGATGTGCCCTGATTGTAATTGATTGATTGGCTGGGAACCTGCAGGTAAATGTGTGTTTACGGAAACGCAAAACCCGGAAGTGACGTCACACAAGTAACTTTTGAATAATTATTGTAACCATTACTATGATCCAGTGCGGAAAGGAGTTTGGCGTTACATGTTAAATAAACACGTGCCAAAAAGCTAAGCAGCCCCTCTTTGAATCCACAGCCCCCCAAAAAGAAGAAGAAAAAAAGAAGATAACTCATAAAACGAAAGTGAACTCAAAGAAGCATTTAACTCTTTATCGGTTACACAAAGACGAGTCTCGATTATGTGCTGAATATAAACAAGTACCCAAAATATCAAACCAAAGTAACCAGTTTCTGCAAGGATGGTGACCGATTTTCACCCTTTCACTTTTCTTAAACATAGCGGGACACACTAAACCCAAAATCTGATGACTTTGGAACTTGCTGGACTAAAGTACCAAACTTTCTGTGGTTATTGTTTACAACCCACTATACAATCTAGGGTCGGCCCCGAAACATCTGTGGCCATTATCAGTTTTACGTGACCCTATGATTATAAGGATATAAAAACACCCACACAGTGCACACCATTTCATCGTAACACATAACCCAAGAAACCCTCCCCACAAATCATGGTTCAGACAATACATGCCCCAACTGCACGCATAAAAAAAAGAATGCAGAAGGCCATTCCCGAAGCACCGATATTAGGTGAACGAAACTGCAAGTCTTTTAAGAAGTATGCTTATGCTTTATGGTATTCCCCTCTCACTTTTTCTCTCCCTCCTTTCCTATTCTCTTCCCTTATATTCATTCCTTCTTCTCTTTACATAACTTTGGACACTGTGTGTGTGTGCGTGCGTGCGTGCGTGCGTGTGTGTGTGTCTATGTCTGTGTGTGTGTGTCTGTGTGTGTGTGTGTGTGTGTGTGTGTGTGTGTGTGTGTGTGTGTGTGTGTGTGTGTGTGTGTGTGCGTGTGCGTGTGCGTGTGCGCGCGTGTGCGTGCGTTCGTGTGCGTGTGCAAATCAGAGCATCCAACTAGGATTTTGTTTTTGGAAGTTTAATGTGAGCTGAGTTTGTTCGTGCTTAAACGATTTTGCATGTGCAGTTATATGGGTGAGATTTTTTTCCAGATTTAAAAAAAGAGTAACGTTTTTGCCTTTTGTTTTTGTTTGTGGCTCATTCTTCTGTCATTTGAGACCTCGGCAAAGTCCAATAATTACCCAGGACGAAATATTGGGACAAATGTATACACTTGTTTTTTTGCGTTTTTTACAAATTGTTATTGTTCTCATTATAATAATATATATAAACCATAGTGCACTTGTAAAAATAAGATTTACAACACTTTTGACCACTCATAAAATGTCTTTTTATCTAAGAATCACAACACACCTTGCGTGGGGCGGGTTGGGTTTTAAATAGTTTCCCCGCCTTCAGTAAGTTTTGTGCTGGCAAAGCTATCTATCACTCTTTTTGACTCTGCTTTTCCTTTTCTTACTGTCATCTGGTATTTCCTGCCTTTTTGTCTCTTTCTCTAGTGTTGTATTCTGTATAATGTACAAATACAAAAGAGTTCCCCTGCCTTCTGGTAGCTCTGTGCTAGAAAAGTCATCTGTAACTCTTTTGACCCTGTCTTTCTTTTCTTTAATGTCATCTAGTATTTTCTGCCTTGTACTGTAGTCTTTTATTCAAGAAAACCTTCCAATTTTCTCATTAATTTTGAGCTCTGATCAAATCGAAATGTGCAGTGCGGAGAATATGAAACTGAAGATTGGACTTTTCCTCCTTCGTAGGCATGGCCTGGGAACACAAAGAAATAAATGTCCTAGAACAGTTTTAATACTTTGTGTTTAGTTGTTGTTTTTAGGATCTGTTATCGAGTGACCTTGTGTTGTTAATGTCGGGAGATTATGAAGGGCTTTGTTTGATACATGGCATAGTGCTACAGTAGTGGGATTGACAGTATTGCAGACGCCAAGTTTTCTGTACCCAGGTAAGTTTCACAAATATTTTTGGCTGAAAATTGGCTGGCCGCGAAAGGGTTAACCCTTCCCCCGCCTCCTCCTGTGTCTATTATGGGGAATGTGATGTCTTTGGTGATGCCATTAGCTTTTAATGTCATTCTCCTGGAATACTAGTTTTTATTTTAGACAAGTCAGGAAAGATACATCTCTAAGAATCAATGTCTAGCAGGTGTTGATGTACCCAAATACCCCAACTCCTTGATCCAAAGTAGGTTGTGGGCGTTTACAAGGTACCCGGGTACATACTCCTATACACGAATTTTGCTCCAAATAGTGTGTGTGTGTGTGTGTGTGGGGGGGGGGGGGGGGATTGGTCGGTAAGTACCCATTTGCACACAAAAATGCTCCAAAGTTGGGAGTGGGCGTTTAAACGAACAAGGTACCTTACAGTACATGTTGATTCGCACACCAGCTGTAAGGAGTTTCAGCATGAGGCCCTCTTTCCACACTGTATTGAAGACTGGAGAAATCAAAGAACACTGCAAGGATTTTCTTTTTCTCCTGGAAAGAGTTCTTGATGTCCTGGACTAAGAGAGCTAGTTGGTCTTTAGTGCTTCGGAACTTTCTGTAGCAAGTCTTTGGTTGGTGAGATGATGTTCTGCCTCTCCTAAGAAGAAGGCTGTGCGACGGTAGATCATACTTTCCAGGAGCTTGTTGCGTCATGCGAATAAGATTTTGTGTCTGATCAATAATCATAATAGTATGTTTTTTGACATAAACAGCATTCTGTTTGTCAGAGAGAGAAAGAGAGAGAGAGAGAGGGGGAGAACACTGAACACTGAACTGGTTTATTGTACTTTGGTCATAGACGAGAGAGAGAGAGAGAGCGGTCGGGGGGAATGGCATAGATGATGGAGAGACCGAGCGAGGGTTGGAGAGATAGAGAGAGAGAGAGAGAGAGAGAGAGAGAGAGAGAGAGAGAGAGAGAGAGAGAGAGAGAGAGAGAGAGAGAGAGAGAGAGAGAGAGAGAGAGAGAGAGAGATAGATAGATTGGTGGTTTTGGACCTTCTTTCAGCAAATATTTGGCAAATCATTTGATATTACAAATTTCGCTTACCCATACTGTCCTGAAAATATTGTAAAAAGAATCAGCAAAAGAAAAAAAGAACCTGTATAGTTACAATAGTATTCCCAACTACAGTGTCTGAAGTGGGGGTGTCTTAATAAAACATTTTTTTTTTTCCGTGTCCAAAGCTAAAACATGCTATAACAATGACTCGGGTAAAGCAAACATGTCGAATCCTCACAGCTACAACAAACACTCCTTCACATACATCAACAATGGCTCACACAAAGCAAAAGCAAAATGCAAATTTTGACGGTTGTAGCGCGAAGTGTGTTGACAATCGCCGTCTCATGTTTAACAAGCGCGAAATCGCAATAGTTTGTGGCACGCGGTCTATTTTTACCACTCCAATCATGAGTTACCTCCCCTGGCTTTTCAATAATTTTAATCTGTAAACCAGAATGTTATCTCTGCACCATTTCGTAACTTTTTATATCTTTTGGAAAACATTTAAAACTATGTATCCTACTTATACTCATCAAAAGAAGCACCGCATACTCGTCGTGTCTGTTGTAGTGTCTGTATTACATATGTTTATTATTTTGTACGCTTTTAAAATACATCATTTTAAAGAGCGGCCTCAATTAATTTTGAAGTGTAGCCTCGATTTGAAGTGCGACAATTTTGGACCGACGGACCGACCGACAGACCGACCGACCGACAAAGTGAGTTATAGGTTTGTGGCTTTTTGAGCCACAAACAAAAACTAACAAGACAGATTATCAAGTATTCACACTTACAACACTGAGAATGTTAGTGATTCATGTGAGCATAACATTCGGGTACTCACTTCCTGTGCGATAGACGCTGTTGATATCAACCCCACCACACACTCTGTCATCGTGATTGGGGCAGGACTTGTTGCATTGTGTCTCCGGGAGTCTACCGAATTTTCTATAACTGTTCCCGCAGTAGCATTCATGACCATTCTGCACACCCGCATACATGGCCCCTGCACATACAGGCAGCACCCCCTCAGGTCACTGCTAGTGTTGGCATAGTACAGGCTGTAGCAATATACAGAGCTATTAATTGGCGAGGAAACAGGGAGGGGGCAGGGTGCGACTGACCCCCCGCTCCCCCTCTCCCGGCTCAGAGGGGGGTGGGGGTGGGGGGGCAGACGTCTTTATGGTCCAGTTGTTTGTGTCGTTTTAGGTTGAACGACATGAATGCACACAATCATGGGCATATTTTTAAAAGATCACAGAAAATCAATTAGTTGCTTGATCATTTTAGCATTTGAGGAGGTGATTTTGCAGTGTCAACACTTTATGGATCTTGTAAGGATTCTATATGTGGTGGCTATGATGACGTCATAGTGACGTCAGCGTGCAAACCCTGTACAAATCAAACACCATCTCAAATTCTGACCATTCAAACACAGCCCGCTCACTGTTTTCTTTTCAACAGAAGCAAGCCGTTTTAAATCAGCTTTATATCTGGACTCTATGCGGGTCACAGGAATGTCGTGATTGTTTTCCTTCCCTCTAATTATATGTCTGCATGAGGTCCATAAAGCGGGCTAGTGCCATATTTTTTTATTATTGAATCTTGATCAAATCTGTACGGATATCCAGACAGATTCAGGTGTTCATCCAGCATACCGATATACCGCTAATTGTCCATATTTTAATCGACGAACACAATTAGGTTTATGAATGGGCAGTAAATGTGCTTGCCAGACCCTCAATGTTACCACTTGTTTTGAACGTTTTTAGATGTGTGCTATTGGACCTCTTTGTTGATTCGTCTCCTGACACACACATGCTGATTTCAATTACTGTCTTGGTTTCATCAGTAAAGGTTACTTGGTCCCATCCTCATTCCACAGTTTCTTCTTCTCCTTGCCACATGCCAACCATTTATTTCCGTTGATCTCCTTTATAACTATGTTCTTCCAAACTGGTCACTTTGTAACCCTTGCTATTTGATAAATTTTCTGACAATGTGCTTAACACACAGTTGGCAGGCCTCTAGGTGACATCCCAAGCTTCCTGCAAACTGAATTCAAATCTGTTCACAGCGTTTCAAGTCATGTTGCAGACAGACAAACCTACTCAAGGACAGACTCGCCAACTTGGAATGAAAACATCTAATATGCATAATACTAACATTTTAAACAATGCTAAATACTGAATATCCCAGCTGCTGGTAGTGCCTGCTGCACCCTGGCGTTGTTCACTGTGCTCAGAGGACATTTCGCCCACCTATTTCGATGCATTTGTTGAGGCACTTCTCAGGGGAGTTCTCAGTTGTCCAGTCCCGAGTTTTAAACACGTCTAAGTCCCGTTCACCGCGGGATCCATGGTCCTGGTAACAGCCAAGGTAGCCGTCAGCCTCCTCTGCAATCACCGTAGGTACAATCGTCATCATCATCATCATCATCATCATTATCATCATCATCGTTGTCCTTGTCAGTGTAGACACTGCCGCCATCATCATCATCATCATCATCATCATCATTATCATCATCATCATCATCGTTGTCCTTGTCAGTGTAGACACTGCCGCCATCATCATCATCATCATCATCATCATCATCATCATCACTATCATGTTATACTTGACCAATATCAATGTAAAAACTGGTCAAATCAGCAGTAAATTTGAACATTCTTCTTGATTATTAAAGACATTTGGATCTAAGGGTGGGCAATTTTTGTACAAAATAAGAGCCCAGTGACTGAACTCTCATTAAAAAAGAAGCAAACAATGTGGGTTTTTTTTAACACCACAAAGGCTATATTATCATATCATATGACAACGGTGGCAAAATCAATGAGTAGCGCAAATAGAGTCCTTCAGGTGTGGAAAACACGTCAAAATATGGAAGGTGACGTTTGTCACTTGAGAAGGTGGGTTTTCATCTTTAGAATCTTTTTTATCTTTTAGCCTTTCAAACTGACAAAAAACTGACCCTAACCAGATGTTTAAATCATATGCTTATATTCTTGTTTGGAAATGTGCAGTGGTTATGCATAGTGTGTGTGTGTGTGTGTGTGAGAGCTCCTTTGACAAGTCAAATTTTCTAACTTATGTTTTACGCATTTACTTTCTTAGAGTTAACACTTACTCAGTATCTCTCTCTCAACTTTGTCATGAATATTGCCCTACTTTTTTTCTTTCTTTTTTTTCTTCTAGAAAATGATATCTACTCAGTCTTCCTTGTATATCTTAATTTCAACTCAGACTTCTCTTTCTATTTTTGAACTCTTACTATTTGCTTGCTATCTGTCAGTCTTTCAGTTTACATTGATAACGTATGTATCATACGAAACGTCTGTATGTTGAGCCTCAATAAAAGGACCAAATACTACCTGAATGTCTTGTCTTTCACAGATCCCTAACCCTAACCCAAACTTGAAACCATTAAATACACAAACAATAAAACTGACCTAATCAAATGAAACATCAGACGGGAAGAACTCTACGTGCAGTTTTGAACAACTTGTCTTTGAAGCCTTCTGTCTTATCTGTCAGGATGTTCACTGCTGGGTTTCTTGGTGTGTGGAATGCGCATGCGCAAGCCAGTCCTGGTGGGGACGTCTTAACTTTAATCTAGACCTTACCTTTTAGTTTTAATTGTAAGCTTGGATTCCAGTATAATGCAGCCAAAACAATCACGCATGTGATCCTCATTTCTAGCGACGTGAATAAAAAATTTTTTTAAGCAATTCTCAGAGTAATTGCTATGACATGAGATAAAAATAGTTAACTTGCTGTAAAAATGCGTTTTCTGTCAATAACTGGCGTGATTTATCGAAACATTGGTCTATTTCTTCATACAATGCCGATACAAGGCTGAAGAGACATTTTTGTTGCAAATTCCTTCCAAGAATCAAGATGATTGAAAGTTCCACAAAACTCGATTAATTTACAGAAAAATAAGCATTCAAAAGTCGAGTACTGCCTGTAGAAACTATGCATACGTTTTTATAAGAAAAAACACTCAAATATTTGGGTTTTCATGATAATGGTATTTGAATCGGACAGAAACTATTTTCGCTTCAGTAATGGCGTCTTTCC
Organism: Phymorhynchus buccinoides; assembly: GCA_017654935.2. Lineage (NCBI taxonomy): Eukaryota > Metazoa > Mollusca > Gastropoda > Neogastropoda > Raphitomidae > Phymorhynchus > Phymorhynchus buccinoides. Next base: position 27,120,641 of record CM065708.1, on the reverse strand, counting down.
ATGACGTCATCTCGCGAGACAGGCTCGCGCAGTAGCAGACATTTTTGTTCCCCAACGATTTTCAAAAAGTTTAAAACCACAAAAAATTATTGTGTGCAACATCGTAAGCTTAAATTTATGGCGTCGAAGCAAACATTAGTGATTTCCTGATAAAGTTAGTAGTGTGGAGCAAAGCATTGTTAGATTCAGCGTTTGACGATCGTTTCCACTTCGCAAGGGAAGCCACTCCTTTTGTAAGAAAACGAGGCAAAATGTCGCCAAATCGGTACGACGGTAGGCTTACCGGGGTGGATGTAGGACAAAAATGGCACGGTAGATGTTTTTTAAAACCTTTGAGAACATCACTATAAGGCTTCGTCTTGTGTCCGCCACTGTTCATTAGCGCGGGGTGGACTTAAATAGCGAGCGGACAACTGATTCTGTCAACGCTTTTCAACTCGGTAAACTCCGCACCGCCGATCAGTGATCTGTCTGAAAGATGAAATTTTCAGCTTGAAAGCAAGGAAACTGAATCCTCTGTACACCCGTCACGACTTCTTTTAAGGTAGAAATAATGCAGCAACAAGAAGAAATTCTTCTTTTTCCATATTGGCCCGCTTGCAAACTCGAAAAGTTTATTATTTTTTGATTAGCTTAAATTTAAACAAAGGGACGTAACTCTGTGTCAGACTGGCACAAATACCATCGTCGCTATCATTTCAACATGTCACTTTTTTGTAAGCCTCACTGGCAACATCTTACTGTTTTTCCTCAGAAAAAAATCGATTGCATTGCTACCATCTGGTAGGCTAAAGCCTAATTTGCAGTAGGGTCTCCAGCTGTCTAGTGTAGCATCACAACTAACATCAATTAATCTCATTTTGTTAACCTGACGTCAGAAAATGACGTCGGGTGTGACACTAAAGTTTCTAAGCTAATGTAGATTGGTCCTGTTCCACCACACCTTTTAGGTGACATTATATGGTAGAAAATTCTTTCACTGACCTACAATACCCCGCGGGACTATGTTCCATTGTCACAGAATTTCGATGAAATGCAAAAATAATGAAATTTTACTATTATTAACCTCCAACTAGGGCACAATAATGAGAAATTGACTTCTTTAAAAACGAACTATTTCGTCCCCGAAAAAGGGGAGTTAAAAAACCCGTTTTCAAAACAGTAAGCTCCCCTGTGTTTAGGTGCAGATCTATTCATTAAATTAATTCGATTGTAGAGCGTTGCATTGTTTTCTTTAATCACTGTAATACATTAAAATCACCAATGAAACTGTTAGAACTGAAACGGTAAACCTTACAAACCTTACCTATTGGTATTTCAACTGTCAACAAACTTGATCTCATTAGTCCATCTTCTACCGACGGTTGTATTTTTCTTGGAAGTATTCAAACGCAACCGGTTTACATTGCAGATCAGTGGTTACCGCTACACCTATCTGTATTGTTAAAAAATCGTGACTTTACTGGAGTTCCACTGCCTCCGGGCATTACCTCCAGTATTGTTCCCACCATCTTTGTATTTACAAATGTCCCATATGTGTCTGTTCCAGACCGAGAGGACGTAAAGCACCATTTTTCATTCATTACATTGCAGATCTATTCGCCTACTTTTTGTTTCGCTTCTAGATCTAATAGTCGACCTTGTAATATTATCCATTGCCTCAGCTCAGAATGCTTGACACGACACATAAAAAACGTATCGATTAAATCATGCAGTTGGTTAGATTGGCCTTAACTTCTACTACAGGTTATACGATATAGCATAATAAAAGCTTTATTGCAATTGATTTTCAAGAATGATGAAAATCATGCTAAAACACTGTCTTTAGAGAATGAGCGATTACACGTAGAGGGCTTTTACAATTGCTTTTGGTGATGCATCTTTGGAGATTTGTTGGCTTTTGGATATTATTATCAATATCAACATTCAAAAAGCTCTTTGGGCTAGAAGATTGGAGGCAGAGCCAATCACTTTGCTCTGTGGACACAACTCTCTCCTCTCTCTCTCTTTCTTTCTGTCTCCCCCCCCCTAACACACACACACACACACACACACACACACTCACTGTCTCTCTATCTTACACACACATACATATGCGCATATGCATGTGCACACACACATACACAGCCACCCTCCCGTGCGTGCGTTAGACAGGGGTTATTTTGATAGCTTTTATAAATTTTATCTGTGGGACAGATGTTTTTTCTCATTTTATTGTATCTTGTAACACATGTATGCAACGAATATTCTCCATTACTCATATTTACGCAATCAGTTAGGCCTGCTTGGAAACATGTATCATACTAATAAATAAATAGTTTTGATTATATAATATCAATATGTGTATGTCCCTAAACTCAAGGCAGATTACAAAACCTCGTTGTCAGAACTACTGAGATCCGAACTGCAAACTTCATAATATAAAATAATCCATGGCGAGTATTACTCAGAGGTACTAGTTATCCTTACAGGCATTACTCAGTAAAACAATTAACCCAAAAAACTCACATCAATTATCCACAGAACAAGTTATATATCCCCCCCCCCCCCCCTTTTTTTTTTGTTTTTGTTTCCAGTCTAATATCACCATTGTGTCAACAGACTTTAAATTAAATCAATCAAATCAAATCAAATCCCCAACAATAGAGTTGATGTCTTATCAGTTCCTCAGTACAGGCACTTTGCTGTAAACTGAAACTGATAATTCAGACACAACAGCTTTCTGATAAACATCTGATGATACCTCTACATCACACCTTTTTTTAGGTTGAAGTCTCGTGCAAAGACCATTTGTCTCTACTGTGTGTATAAAATATAATAATATAATTATATTCCCCTTCCTCTGATAATTAAGGGGGAAAACAGGGAGTAAAGGAGACCACATGTGGGCTGTTGCTGCAGAACCCCAGTCATGGCAAAAATTGTCAGGGGCGGAGATCGGAGGGGGGGGGGGGGGGGGGGGTCCTGGGTTTCTGGAACACCCCCCCCCCCTCTCCTGGTCTGCATGTACCTTTAAGGAAAAAAAGTTAAACAATTGCTCAATTTGTTTCTTTAATAATAGCTGAATTGCACAAACGTACGGGGCTTCGCCCCCTGGGCCCCCACAAGGCCACTACGCCTTAATCCAGGACCTATGCAGCTCCCTGGACTCCCCCCCCCCCCCCCTTACGAATCATTTGGTCCGCCCCTGGCTGTTTGCGTGTGTGTGTGTGTGCACGCGCGTGTGTGATGTGTGTGTGCGCGTGTGCATGCATGCGTGCGTGCATGCGTGTAGCCTACGCGCCCGTGCGCGTGTGTGATCAATGTGTGTTTCTCTGTGTGTGTGGAAAGGGGAGGGGGGGGGGGGAGAAAAGGTACATGTATGTGTGTGGGGTGTGTGAGGTGGGGGTGAACCATTATACCTTTATTTTGCAATAGCTGGGCAAGACAAATCCAGCTAGCGAAGCACTTTTTGAGTCCAAACCCCGACCGGCACAGCTTCCGTTCATTTACCATTAGTTTGAGCTATGGTCCCTCGTTAAGAATTAGAAAGAGCCCCCTCTTGAAAGATACCAAGGAAGGAGCTGCTCCTAAAGTTTCCAGGATTCAAACTCTTCTCTCCAGACTACCCTCCCTCTCTCCCGAAATAGGCCCAATGACTGTGTCCGCACAAATGAGAAACAGAGACAGGTACAGACAGAGGGAAAGAAAGAAACAGGCAGATTAATAGAACTCCTCAATAATTAGGTGTGTGTGTGTGTGTGTGTGTGTGTGTGTGTGTGTGTGTGGCGTGTGTGTGTGTGTGTGTGTGTGTGTGTGTGGCGTGTGTGTGCGTGGCTGTGTGTATTGCAGGCAGTTCCTTCCTAACCAACCTCAATTATGCATTCACTGGTGTACCAACTGTCCGTTTTCAGGTAGGTAATAGAAGGCTTCTATTAACAAGGTTTTACGTCCTCATAGCAGTTTTCAATACGTTTGTCTTCTTTAAACACTCTATCCAACTGTACTCGAGCGTAAAAGTTTTATTGCGTCATGTTGAACATTAATAGGTCTAAAGCATTAGGATCAGGACAGAAGTAGATCTAGTCTAGAAGCAAAACGAAAACTAGGCGTAAGTTTATGTAGTGTGATACGGTTGCGTTTTAATACGTTACTATAGACATGCAATGAGATGTAGGTCTCACAATTAATACTACTTGATAGAAAAATATCAATAGGATATGAATTTGAAGTCTCAGTTTTCAATTTGTACACCTTTTAAAAGTAAATGAAATCTATTTCAACGATTTAAAACATCAACATTTATTATTTCACAAGAAGTAATGATTTCAAGAATAGATCTACATTCAAAATAAAGGGGGAGCTTACTATCTCGAGCAGTGTATTATGTTATATCCCTTGGTGGGACCGAAATAGTTCATTTTTAAAACATCAAGTTCATATTATTGTACCCTAGTTGGAGGTTAATAATAGTAAAACTACACTCTTTAAGCATTCAGCAAAACCTCTATGACAATAGAACATAGTCCCCTGGGGGCTTGTACCTAAATCGAAGATCTAAGAGAGATAGAAGCTCGTAGAGTGCCACCTATTTGTCATAAAACCAGCTGGCAGTGATCAAGGTTTCTTTGCAATAGACACCATTTATATAGACACCATTTTCAATCAATAATATACTGATCTGCAAATATGACAAATGACAAGCCGGTTGGTATGTGGAGTGATACAGGGCCGGATCCAGGGAGTTGGTGAGTGTGGGGGGGGGGGGGGGGGGGGGGGGGGGGGCATAAGCCCCTCTCTATCTCTGTCTCTCTCTCTCTCTGGAGAGAAAGAGTTGTGTTTCTTACGACAAAGTCAGCCACAAGGGGACATTTAGCGCCACCTGTATCCCGCGTATCCCTTTAAGTGGGAGGGAATCTCATAACGTAAGTGTGTGTGTGTGTGTGTGTAGGGGTGGAGGCGGTAGTCTTATGAGGGAATTCCATTATATTGGAGACAGGGAGAGAGAGAGAGAGAGAGAGAGAGAGAGAGAGAGAGAGAGAGAGAGAGAGAGAGAGAGAGAGAGAGAGAGAGAGAGAGAGAGAGAGAGAGAGAGAGTGTGTTACAGATAGACTGAGAAGCACTTACTGCAAAGCTTGTTCTCACACAGGTCACCGTGCTGGCAATCATCTGCATCGTTGCATTCATGAAGCACTGTATACCCTGTACAACAACAAGAGCCGGAAGGTACGAGTTAACACAGGCAGTAGGTATTATATTCAGTGATCTTTACAAGGTAGCCGTAGTTATCACTAGTCTTAAAGGGGCATCCTGATGGATGGATTTTTGCAAGAAACACGTCGAGATCACCATAAAGACAGCCTTTTCAAGGATCAAAACACTCATTTTGCTCTGATTTCCTAGAACTCAAACCGTCCAAACGGCGATGCCTCCTTGGTGGAGTTTCCGGAGAGAGAAGCTATTTTGGACGGGGTGGGTGGAAGCCACTTGAGTGGTTGAAGCTTTTTCTTCTTTGTAGTGCAGTAAAAAAAAAAGCCTTCATTGAAAGAATCTGACGTCCAGCACCTCCGCCACGGAGGAATCGCCGATTTGACTTCTAGGAAACCAGAGCAAAGTGAGTGTTGCGATCTCTGCAAAGGGTGTTTTCCTGGTGATGTCGGCGTGTTTCTTGCAAAAAACTCATCCAACAGGGTGCCCCTTTAAACAGCCACTAATATTATTGATGTCATATGTACAACAGCATTTCTACCAGTGTTTTCTACAAGGACACTGACTCCCATCCATACCTCCTCTACACCTCCAGCCACCCTCAGAAATGTAAGGACAGCATCCCCTTCTCTCAATTCCTGCGACTTCGTAGGATTTGCAGTGACGACCCGGACTTCCAGCGCCAGGCTGAACAGATGACGAGATTCTTCTTAGCACGTCAGTACCCTCAGCACTTGGTTTAGAAAGCCCTTGAGCGTGCTCATGCCATTCACCGAAGTCAGGCCCTGACCTCAGCTGACCGTTCTGCTGACCAGGCAGACGGCACAGTGGCTGTGCTCACCTTCCACCCCCACAATCTCCCTGTCCGCAACATTATCCTCAGCAACTTTCATCTCCTTCAACTGAAAGAAACTTTTCCCAAGCCACCCCTGATAGCCTTCAAAAGAGACACCAACCTGAGAAACCACCTGCTCCGTGCTTCTGTCCGCAAGGTGAGACAACTGCCTTTGGGCACACCCCCGTGCGCCCGTAAAGGATGCAAGACATGCCCATTCATTCGTGCCCCTAGGGTTTCTTGGAAAATAAACTTGACTTGACTTGACTGCTGCACCACGATTACTGGCCCATCGTTTCGGTTCAGGGTTCGAGCCAGCTTTGACTGCCAGTCAGAAGACTTGGTGTTGTGTGTGTAGGGTTGGGGGAGATTCATCACCTGTACACTGTGCTCCACGAAAGACACTGGTGAGACGTACCGCAGTCTCAACGACCGGTTTTCAGAGCACCTTCGCTCAGTGCGGCTGGGCTACGAAGATAAGGTGGGCTCGCACTTCAACAGCCCCCTGGAAATAAAAACCTTGAACCTTGAACCTTGAACCTACCATACCTTCACCCATGCAAGAGTGGCTGCTGTTTGGCAGAACAGAACCAGTGGGCTCTACCCCCTCTTCATGGAGTCGTTCATCATCGCCAGACTCGGCACCCTTGCCCCTGCTGGCCTCAACACCCGAGAGTGACAGCAGCTGAGCTCCAGAGCTCCAGCCCCCCCCCCCCCCCCCCCCCCCCCTCTTTCTGTACTAACATTTTCTTCTTTCACGTTCAATCCTTTAATTATTTATTTATTTTATTTTTTACTTGTTTATTCACATCTTTTTTTTTTAAATCTTAATATATTTAAAAAAAAATGAAACAGACTGCAACGTCACTGGAACATACAACAAACAAACAACTACACGACAAGTGCAAAGTGACGTTATTTTATTCACAAGAGACAAAAGAAAACTACTGGATATTTCGGCGAATGCGCCTTTATCAACACAGACAAACAATTAAACAGCAAACATCAAATATAGCAAAAGGAGCAAAAAGTAGGCAACAGAAGGAGCAAAAAACCATCAAGATCAAAATAAAAACAACACTTCCCCTCTACAGTCCAACGCGTGGTCTTCAGATTGCAAAAACAAAAAATACTTTGTCTTCTGTCAGAAAGACTGACATTGTCAGTAGGTAACAGGGGACAGGGACTGTGCACAGGAGGTCGCTTTCATCACATTGTTGACGTGTGCGTAGTTGGTTTTAATATTGGTCCTAGTTCAATCTTTGGTGATTGTTTTCAACACACGGAGTGTAGTTCCTTCCATCTCTTCGTCGCGTGTTTCTTGGATGTGAGTGGTAGTTACCATCGTCTCGTTGACGCATGTTTCTTAAAAGTGAGTTGTTGTTGGCTTACTCTGGTTAAAAAACTCCAGGGATCATCCCAACAGCGGAAGTATTTGAACACTATGGTATAAATGCATCATTATATGTGACCGTTTTTGATTACCCAGCCACGTGAGCATTCACACTCCGTCTTCAGGGGGGTTAAAAGTGAGTAATAGTTCCCAAGACCTCGTTGACATGTGCTTCCTGTGCGTGATTGGTCATCCTCATCGTCTCGTTGACGTGAGTTTTGTTGACGTGGGTATTCATCTCCATCATGCTGTTGATGTGATTTGCATTGACATAGATTGTCATCTTCATCATCTCGTTGACGTGATTTTTGTTGAAGTGAGTATTCATCTCCATGACGTGATTTGCGTTGACATAGATTGTTAACTCCATCATCTCGTTGACGTGATTTTTGTTGAAGTGAGTATTCATCTCCATGACGTGATTTGCGTTGACATAGATTGTTAACTCCATCATCTCGTTGACGTGATTTTTGTTGAAGTGAGTATTCATCTCCATGACGTGATTTGCGTTGACATAGATTGTTAACTCCATCATCTCGTTGACGTGATTTTTGTTGAAGTGAGTATTCATCTCCATGACGTGATTTGCGTTGACATAGATTGTTAACTCCATCATCTCGTTGACGTGATTTTTGTTGAAGTGAGTATTCATCTCCATGACGTGATTTGCGTCGACATAGATTGTCAACTCCGTCATCTCGTTGACGTGATTTTTTAAAGTCGGTATTCATCTCCATCATCTCCTTGACGTGGGTATTCATCTCCATCATTCGCTGACGTGATTTTCGTTGACGTTGGTATTCATCTATCTTGTGTGTTGTCCTTTTGTGCGTCGGTGTTATTGTCAGTGTGCACATCAGTCTCATTGATGTTCTGTTCAGCGCTGTCTTTTTTGTATTTTGGGTGGGGGGAGCGGGGAGGATCTCGGGGTTTTGTTTTGTTCATCTTACTGAATTTTTGGGGAGACTGATCATGTGTGTGCGTATCTGCGCGCGCGCGCGTGTGTGTGTATGTGTGTGTGTGTGTGTGTGTGTGTGTGTGTGTGTGTGTGCTTATGTAATGGCCGTGTGCGAGTATTTTGTGGTGCTTCTTTGTTTAAGCAAGTAAACACTCAAGAAGCAAACACTCAGCAACGTCAAGGTTTTCATAGTATGTCTTTCAATTTTCCAGTGAATTCTGACTTGGCATAGCAAATCCAACCAACCTGTGCTTGTCTACGATCTTGTTTATTGTTGTAGGCCAGGGCCTGTATTCACGTTGAGATAGCATGATGCTAACTTAGAAGCTCTTCCAATGTCCTATAGGATTTAATAGGACTTTTGGAAGAGCTTCTACGTTAGCATGATGCTTAGTCTCATGCTATCTCAACGTGAATACAGGCCCAGGTCTTCTATTAATCCCCTTTGTTTACAAATTAGTGTAGGCTACTTCCATAATATTCTCTTATGAGTGACAGGGATCGGGAATGGCTCTTGACTCCCCCCCCCCCCCCCCCCCCCCCCCCCCCACATGCGTTGCAGAGGACTCCAAGACACAAACAGACATCCACATAAAGACACAGAGACACAAGGCACATAAATGACAGACAGGCACAGAAAGGGATAGGATAGGAACAACAGACACAAACAAAACGGTATATAATTTATACAGCAGACAGACAGACACACAGACAGGATGCATTAAAACCGACATGTGGAGGCAACAAGGCGTGCAAGCAAGTGAAAGACAAAGAGTGACTGATACAAGACAGACAGACAGACAGACAGACAAACACTGCTCTTACTGCACTCATTATAAGAACACACGGCCCCTTTGCCGTGACAGTAGGCTATTTCACTGCGATCGCCACCACAACGTGCCTTGTGTTCCAGCGCTGACGCACACGCACACGCACACGCACACGCACACGCACACACACGCACGCACACACATACACACACGCACACACACAAACGCACGCAGCACAGATGCAATCCACAAACTCGCCCAGATTAAAAAAAACAAATTTTGTTGCTAATGTTTTTGTATTTGATTATGTGTACATCAGTGGATACTGGTTGTTTGGGTCTTCGTACCAAAAACATGTCATAACGATAATGAATTTTGCTCTTTGCACAAAACGAACATATTTACCAAAACATGTTATTTGAGAAACACTGCATCATCATCATCAAACTGTATCTAACTGATAAAAACAACAACCATTGAGACACAATCACCAATACAACAGAAATGTTAACAATAATGTGTTTGTAACACAGCCCACAGACACCTACCTTATATTTTTAATTAGCAGCAAAGTATGTCACAATGTTTCAATGGCCATTACACTCCTGCCTTGTTTCTGTTCCACAAAATAATGTACAAATATATACCATCTCCTCCTCCTCCTGCCCCAACTTTTTCTACTAAGGAAATGCTTTCCAACAAATTATTACCTTCTCCAATGCTTTCATTGTTGTAGGGTGGTACATAATATGGAGATGAAGGGTTTCCATTGACAAATAATGACCTAAAGGTATCACCCTGAACAACAAGACCCCTAGCACTTTTCCTTCACCACTAAAATGCTTGCAATGTTGTAGGGTGGCTCTTGGGATGGAGCTGAAAGGTTTCCGTTGACAAATTATGACCTAAAGGTATCACCCTGAACAACAAGACCCCTAGCACTTTTCCTTCACCACTAAAATGCTTGCAATGTTGTAGGGTGGCTCTTGGGATGGAGCTGAAAGGTTTCCGTTGACAAATTATGACCTAAAGGTATCACCCTGAACAACAAGACCCCTAGCACTTTTCCTTCACCACTAAAATGCTTACAATGTTGTAGCGTGGCTCTTGGTATGGAGCTGAAAGGTTTCCGTTGACAAATTATGACCTAAAGGTATCACTCTGAACAACAAGACCCCTAGCACTTTTCCTTCACCACTAAAATGCTTGCAATGTTGTAGCGTGGCTCTTGGTATGGAGCTGAAAGGTTTCCGTTGACAAATTATGACCTAAAGGTATCACCCTGAACAACAAGACCCCTAGCACTTTTCCTTCACCACTAAAATGCTTGCAATGTTGTAGGGTGGCTCTTGGGATGGAGCTGAAAGGTTTCCGTTGACAAATTATGAAAAGGTATTCCCCTGAACAACAAGACCCCTAATTATCCTTCACCACTAAAGCTTGCAATGTTGTATCACTCTGGGATGGAGCAAAGGTTTCCGTTGACAAATTATGACCTAAAGGTATCACCCTGAACAACAAGACCCCTAGCACTTTTCCTTCACCACTAAAATGCTTGCAATGTTGTAGGGTGGCTCTTGGGATGGAGCTGAAAGGTTTCCGTTGACAAATTATGACCTAAAGGTATCACCCTGAACAACAAGACCCCTAGCACTTTTCCTTCACCACTAAAATGCTTGCAATGTTGTAGCGTGGCTCTTGGTATGAAGCTGAAAGGTTTCCGTTGACAAATTATGACCTAAAGGTATCACTCTGAACAACAAGACCCCTAGCACTTTTCCTTCACCACTAAAATGCTTGCAATGTTGTAGCGTGGCTCTTGGTATGAAGCTGAAAGGTTTCCGTTGACAAATTATGACCTAAAGGTATCACTCTGAACAACAAGACCCCTAGCACTTTTCCTTCACCACTAAAATGCTTGCAATGCTGTAGCGTGGCTCTTGGTATGAAGCTGAAAGGTTTCCGTTGACAAATTGTAACCCGAAAGCATCACCGTGTACTACGGCAATACGCCTAACACTTTCCCGTCCCCACTGTTCTCGAAAGTCGCTGCATACAATCACATTTTGCTGCTGTCCTATCGTCTGGGATTTCCCATGCCGCCCATCCCATGTTCAAACACACCACCACACATGTGGCAAACCTGACCCAAAACAAACCGTCCTCAGTGCGCATATCTATGAGAGCTCGTGAAGAAGCTAACCACCAGAGGAGACACTGCACTACTGCTGATTTATTTCAATGGAGTTTAGTAGAGCCTGTCCTGAGCAGAACACCACCTATTAAGCCCCTTCTTACAACAATAATGTTTTAGTTTTACAAAACCAACGTGAGTGAAGTCCTTGGCACACGTCCAACAACAATAAGCTGATCCCGTTGACTTAAACCTGAACGCACCAAGGGCACAGGCTGGACTGGTAATAGAAACTGAGGTCACTGTGAGAGCAGGGCATACAAAGCGATAGAATTTGAAACACTGTTTATAATTGTAGAGGTGAGGATAATAATGATGACCAACATTCGGTGGTGTTCCTTTCTAATTTAAGACTACATGACAGGGCTGTAATCTACGTTTTCTTTTATAATGATATCCAGGTGTGAACCAGACTCTGGAAATACAGACACAACAGGCAGTGTTGGTCAGGAAATTAAAGCAACTCTCTTAGAATCGCACCTGGTAAGTGGATGAAATTCAACATGGAGTCCATGGCAAATTCACTATGAGTAGGATTTGGTCCAGGACAAAGACAAAAACAAGAAACAAACTAGCAAAAACAACAACTTCTTCTTCTTCTGCGTTCCCAGGCCATATGGCCATAATGGGTAAGGTACATGTGTGTCCGGTTTTCACTGGTCTCCCCGCTACGTACGGCCGACACATTCTGATTTCGGGGGAGCTCAAATGAGAAAAATTATTTGGAAGATATTTTTCTAAAGGCAGGAGAATGGGCCAATAAGTCAGAAAAATAGCAGATGATAGAAAGCAAAGCGAAAACACAGAGTCAAAGAAAGTGGCAAATTAAAGAAAGTTACAAGCACAACAACAACAACAATAAACCCTAGTCTCTGACTGAGTTCAAAGCCACTAGTCCGCAACACTACAGTTAAACCAAGGCAGCTGGTGAATCACTTTAAATGTTGTACGGTGTATATAAGCAGTCACAATAAGTTAAGGGTTGCCCTGTGTTTTATTTATTTTTGTTATTGGTTTCTCTGTTGAAGACAAAACGTTTATAAAGTGAACAGTTTCTTGAAACACTGTTTTAAAGTGTTAATATGATTTTATTCAATTTGCTTCCCATAAGCAGTGACCATAGCGGTTTAAAATATTGGAATTTAACAAATAATTTTCACACAAATTAAACATGTTTCCCCTTGACGACAGAGGACTCTTGCAAGGACATGAAAGAATACAAGAATGAAGCATTTTTAACAGATACAGTAGGTGATTTCATTAACAATCAAAGTTCACCATGGTGATGCAGCTATTCCATTAGATCAAAAGATCTGACACAACGTTTTGAAGAAGCACGGGTTAATCAATGAAACTGTCAGTACTCCATACTGACAGGACACTTTGACAGATTTAGTAGGCATTTCTCAAAGACATTCTTTTGCATACTGCTAGGAATGAAACACATCAAACCATGGGTCGGGATTCGATCCTTGGGTTAATGTTTAGCATCTCTCCACACCACGCTTGATCGTTGAAAAGTGTATGCAAAAGCATATTGTCCAGTTCTTCTTGGACAGTTCGTTTGCTGGGTCAGCACGTCAATGAACATTACCCTAATAGAGCTTACGTACAGACAAAGCGCAAAACTTGGATAACATGGGTCAGCTGTTTCAGTTTCTTTAGCAGGAATGTAATGCCATGACCCAGATGATTCCATTACCCTTTATAGATACAATGAGCCGAAGATGTATGCTGTGTGTTGCAGTTAATGGCATTCATACCCATGATTAACCTCAGTTTTTCTTAAAAAGCGGTGGTTAGACTTGTGACCTTTTGATAATAGGTTGGGTTCAATTGATCTTTTTCTTTTAACCAGTTAAAATTGCTGCACTACTAAACATTTGTTGTGGAAATATTGAGGAATGATTAACCTAAAACTTACTGAGCTTTCATTTCTGTAACAGTTTGCGTTCACTTTATTTATAACAAATATTTTCAGCGACCCTTAGCTTCTTGTGACTAGCTTATTACGCCTGGCTGAAATGTAGTTAGCAAGCAAGAAGTGTCACCGAGCGCAGCATCATGACCTCCACTGAGGGGAAAAGCAGCGCAGGATGTGAGTGCTGCTCGGTGACACCCTTGTTGGTTTCCTTGATTTCTGTCATACCGTAGTAAGATTGTCCATTAATTCTCAGTTTGCAGAGCTGGAAGCCGTCCGAGCCGTACTTGATGAAGGAAAAGTAGCGGCCAACCAAGCTGCGCTTGCACCGCGGAGTGATCCAGCCCCTCTTGAAAATTGTGTAGTGTCGGAAATGACAAGTCACTTCCTTGGGCGGTGGGAAGATACCCACTTCGGCCTTGGAGCTCACCACCGTGTAGAAATTATTTTCTGTCAAAAAGGTTTACCCAGGCATGAATACCCACACCCATGTAAATATATATATCTAAATCTCAGATTGTGTACTTTCACATAAATGCAATTACTAAAAACAGAAAAAAACTTTGATTTGAATATTCAGTAAAACATAACTATATAAACAAGAGCAAAGCCACAACAGCTTGCCAGAGGGGAGAGAAAGAGAGAGAGAGAGAGAGAGAGAAGAGAGAGAGAGAGAGAGAGAGAGAGAGAGAGAGAGAGAGAGAGGTTTGACATGCTTTTATGATAAGCTTAGTAGTTTTAGAACCTTCAATATTATGATCAATAATATTGTGGTGGTATACATTTAGATTTCAAACAGACAGATCCCACCTCCCCCGCACATATACAACACAGACACACGCACGCACATATGCACACACGCACACACGCGCGCAAAACACACACACACACACACACACCACACATAGAAATGCGAGCGCATCGAATTGAGCCTAGATCTATTCACTGGACAAGTAGGCCCTGTTATGACACATTTTGTCGCCGATCACATTTTGTCGCCGGCGACAAAATATGACGTACTACAATTCACATTTTGTGGCCGATCACATTTTGACGCCGGCGACAAAATGTGACGGACTACAAGTCACATTTTGTGTCACATTTTGTGTGACGGACTACAAATATCACACTTTTGTGGCATCACTTTTTCAACTTCTGTACGTTAGAAGGGTAAATATATGGAACGTTTCTTTTTCTCCTCTCTCTCTCTCTCTCTCTCTCTCTCTCTGCACGCAAACAAGCATGCGCGTTCACTTAGACCCACACACTCATATACACACACACAAATTAAACAATTTTTGATGTGGTTGACCAGTGGTCAGTGTTACAGACCAGTGGCAGTGTTACTGACCAGTGGTCATATTGGCCTATTTTGACTGCAAATTAGTGTATTAGTTCAAATGAACAATTTTTGATGTGGTTGACCAGTGGTCAGTGTCACTTGATGTGGTTGACAAGTGGTCAGTGTCACTGACCAGTGGTCACTTTGGCCTATTTTCACTGTTTGACTGCAAATTAGTGTATTATGAGTTCAAATGAACAATTTTTTATGTTGTTGACCAGTGGTCAGTGACACTGAGCAGTGGTCATTTTGGCCTATTTTTACTATTTGATCGCAAATTAGTGTATTAGGAGTTCAAATGAACAATTTTTGATGTGGTTGACCAGTGGCCAGTGTCACTGACCAGTGGTCGTTTTGGCCTAGCTTATTTTCACTGTTTGCAAAGTAGTGTATTAGGAGATTAGGAGTTCAAATGAACAAATTTTGATGTGGTTCACCAGTGGTCAGTGTCACTGAATAGTGGTCACTTTAGCCTATTTTCACTCTTTGGTCGCAAATTAGTGTATTAGGAGTTCAAATGAACAAATTTTTATGTGATTGACCAGTGGTCAGTGTCACTGACCAGTGGTAATTTCGGTCTATTTTCACTGGAAAGTGGAGGGTGGTGTGGGTGGGGGTGGGGGGGGGGTGGGTGGGGGGGGGGGGGGGGGGGGGGGGGGGGGGGACTATAACACTCCAAACACGTTGACAAACTAACAAATGCCAAGAGTTGTGATGACAAAATGTGATTTCCTACAAGGCACATTCTGTTGCATTTTGTCACATTTTGACGCCGGCGACAAAATGTGATTTTGGGCGACAAAATGTGACTTGTAGTACGTCACATTTTGTCGCCGGTGTCGACAAAATGTGATCGGCGACAAAATGTGTCATAACAGGCTCTACTCTTCCTTCGTCTTCTTTTCCCGTTGAGTATCCACAATCATCAGTTCGATTTCATGATACTATATAATTATGCGGTCAAGGTGCGAAGTCGGGCATCAAAAAACAAAATAAAACAAAAACCTACTCTACGAAGATGACCCAGCCAGTCGGGTCTCACTGATCGAGCCCCCGACATGATGCTGAGTCAGCAGGAACACCTAAACTGAGGGGGGGGGGGGGGGGGGGGGTTATTTGCAACTTAATGGAGGAATAGAACAAGCGGGCTGAAGAGAGAGAGAGCCTCCTCAGGAAACACAGCCTCCTCAGTCATTCAGGTTCATTTTTCATCTCCTCTGCTTTCATTCACTCGCATGGTGGTTTAATCGAGCAACCATTGTGGTTTTAGTTAAAGAAAGATGGAGTATCGTTATCAGGTCAGACACATCTCTCATCGATCATAACACACGTGTTGCTAAGGTCAATCAAAACGTAAACTTCCTGGGACTTTCCGGCAAGGGCGAGTCCATTTCTCACTGGTTACTTGGTTGCAAAACATGCTAATAAGCTTTGTTATTTTACTTCAGTTTACCTTTAAGAGTATTTAATTTCGTTGTCTTTATTGTCCGTCACCGAAGGTGATCGGACTTTGCGATGGGCTGGTTTGTCTGTTTTTTGTGTTTTTTCTGTTTTGTTTTTTTTTTCTGTCTGTCCAAAGGATATCTCCCGAACCGCTTGACCGAATCGCGTCAAATTTTGTGTGAAGGTGTACCATCTTAATAGGAAGAGATCCGCGCAAACCATTTTGCCGTCATGACCTTGACCTTGACGTACGACCTTGAAAACCGAAAATCTATTTTTAGCCATATCTCGGGCACCGATTGACATAGGATGTTGAAACTTGGTATGAAGGTGGTTTGGCTTATGCCCGCTCTGATGATGGCATACCGATCAAGGTCAAGGTCAAGGTAAAAAAGATCGCTGGAGCCTGAAAATCGGAGGGTAATTTTTTCTCCTTCTGTCTGTCCCAAGGATATCTCCCGAACCGCTTGACCGAATCGCGTCAAAGTTTTGTCTGTGCTGGTGTGTCACTATGAGAGGAAGGCATCCGCGCAAACCATTTTGCCGTCGTGACCTTGACCTTGGCGTACGACCTTGAAAACCGAAAATCTTTAAGGGGCCATAACTCCCACACCGTTGGTGTTAGAGTCTTCAAATTTGGCATGTAGGTACTTTGGCGTATGCCTGTTCTGATGGTGGCATACCGATCAAGGTCAAGGTCACGGTCCGGGAGATCGGTAGGCCTTGAAAGTGGTAGGGGTCTACAAATTGTGTTTTCAGCCATATTTTCCACATTTGTACTTAACAGAAGCGCTTCATATTGTGTCTGGCACTGTATAACCCTAGAGTAGAAAACACCCGAGCATAAATTATCGCCATGCTGACCTTGACCTTGAAGTGTGACCTTGAAAACCGAAATTTCCTTCTTTGCGCTATATATTTATTGTCCAAGCTGTATCTCGTGAACTACAAGACATAAGCTCTTCAAATGTTGTGTCAGGATGTGGATGAATGAAAATTTGTTTAACGTCCTCCAGAGAGAGAGAGAGAGAGGGGGGGGGGGAAGAGGAGAGAGAGAGAGAGAGAGAGACAGACAGACAGACAGACAGACAGACAGACAAAGACACACACAAAAGAAAAGACAGACAGACAGAGAGACATAGACAGAGAGCAAAGAGGACAACTGCTGTTCCAGTTGGATGAATTAAATTTTGTTTAACGTCCTCCGCCCTGGAGCAGGGGTACAGAGGCAGACAGAGAGAGAGACGAGAGGAGAGAGGAGAGAGAGAGAGAGAGAGGAGAGAGAGAGAGGAGAAGAGAGAGAGAGAGAGAGAGACAGATAGACAGACAGAGAGAGATCAGAGAGAGAGAGACAGACAGAGAGAGAGAGACACATAGGCATACAGAGACATGAGACACATAGAGAGAGAGAGACAAAGACAGAGACAGACAGAGAGAGAGAGAGAGAGAGAGAGAGAGAGAGAGAGAGAGAGAGAGACAGACAGACAGAGAGACAGGCCCTAGGCCCTACAGACAAAAGACAGAGAGAGAGAGAGAGGGGGGGGGGGGACAGAGAAGAAAACGAGAGAGAGAGACACAGACAGACAAACATACACTGAGAGCGCCACCCAGAGGAAAGCGGGGACAGAAGATCAAAGCAACCGTAAGACCACTAAGCCAGACGTCGAGTTACGGCACGCGGAAGGGGAACGTTGCCCGTTTTACCCCCCCAACTATACCGCTCTCCCGATTCTCTTCGAAGTCTCTTTGTACGTAACCCCCCCCCCCCCCCCCCAACTCTTTTTATTAACATCCTTGGGACAGACAGAAAAGAACAACAAACAAACAAACAAACAAGGGCGTCGCCGGGCGGCAGACATGTCCGTCACCAGCAATGCCACGCACTTGCGACACCCCGTAGCATAATTGTCCGTCACCGTAGGTGATCGGACTTTGCAGTCGTCTGGTTTGTATTTTTGTTTTTGTCCGTCACCATAGGTGATCGGACTTTGTGGTCGTCTGGTTTGTATTTGTCCGTCACCATAGGTGATCGGACTTTGCATGGGCTGGTTTGTATTTTTTTTCTTCTTTTTTTTTTTTTTCTTTCTCCCAAGGATATCTCCCGAACCGCTTGACCGAATCGCGTCAAATTTTGTCTGCTGGTGTGTCACCATGAGAGGAATGCATCCGCGCAAAATGTTTCGCCGTCGTGACCTTGACCTTGGCGTACGACCTTGAAAACCGAAAATCTTTAAGGGGTCCATAACTCCCACACCGTTGGTGTTAGAGTCTTCAAATTTGGCATGTAGGTACTTTGGCTTATGCCCGTTCTGATGGTGGCATACCGATCAAGGTCAAGGTCACGGTCCGGGAGATCGGTAGGCCTTGAAAGTGGTAGGGGTCTACAAACTGGGTTTTAAGCTTTATTTTCCACATTTGTGCTTGACAGAAGCGCTTCAGATTGTGTGTGGTACTGTATACCCTAGAGTAGAAAACATCCGAGCATAAATTATCGCCATGCTGACCTTGACCTTGAAGTTTGACCTTGAAAACCGAAATTTCCTTCTTTGCGCTATATATTTCTTGTTCAAGCTGTATCTCGTGAACTAGAAGACAGAATCCCTTGTAATTTTGTGTCAGGATGTGACACTCTACGGGGTGTCGCAAGTGCGTGGCATTGCTGGTGACGGACATGTCTACCGCTCGGCGACGCCCTTGTTTAGTGTTCTTGTGCCCATAATTTTTAATTTGATTTTACGGCATAATAAAAGAGTTTGAACGTAAGCTTTAGTTTTTGTATACCAGATACCCCTGCACGTTCATATCTCAGGGCCGGATCTAGGGGGGGTGCTTTGGGTGCTGCAGCACACACACACACACACACACCCTCGGCTGTCCAAAAAAAATTACTGCTTAACTGCAACTGAGGACAAAGGCGATGCTCTTGCAATAAGGTGATAATGTTTGATTGTCTTTTGTGTGTTATGACTGCAAGCTAAGCAAGGTGCAAAACTGATAAAACGCTCTTAAGAAGTTCTGTTCTGAGCTCACAGGAGATGCCACAAAAGTTTTAAAATGTTGAAAACTCTTTTTCGGCGGGGGGGCTTCGCCTCCCAGGACCCCCCACCAGGGCTTTGCCCCTGGACCCCGGCCTAAAAAAGGTTTCAAGCACCCCCCCTTCAAAAGTCTGTGATCCGGCCCTGTTAATCTTTGGCC
>CM065708.1:27061403-27096403 GCA_017654935.2 Phymorhynchus buccinoides | reverse complement strand
AGTAAATGTATGACGCGCTTACCTCATGATAAACGTAGGAGCTCAAGGCGTTTATAATGACATAGTTAATAGCTAAAAGTAGTAATAAAAGGCTTCATTAAAGCGTCATAAAGTATTTACATAGCATTCAATTCATAAATCGACACATGCACACGCACGCACAGACATAACCAATTATCTACGCATCCTCCCACCTGCACAGAGAAAACCACACCTATAAACACCTATGCATGCGCACGCGCATACATCACACACACAAACGTAGTCTCTCACTCCCCTCACCCCTCGTCGCACACCCCACCCACACCACACTACTCACACCCCGCTCCCCACAAACCCCCCTCCCTCCCCCCGCACACAACACACTCACACACATACAACACAACAACACACACACACACACACGCGCGCGCGCGCGCGCGCGCGCGCGCGCGCACACACGTTAGGCAAGCACGTCCAACACAAGCACAAGCACGCCCAACACATACACAAGCACGCCCAACACATACAAAAATAAGAAGAGGCCAACGCCAGTAGGAGCATGTAGGACTGTTCAGGGATTACAGTTGTGTTGTGTCGTGACGCACGTAAAAAGCGTGCGTTGTCTTGTTGCACGAAGTTCTCGTGTGAGCTGTTGTCATACGGCCTGCACTCGTACTGGCCGGAGTTAGGAACAGCAGTCAGTCTGGATGTGCACCCCCGTTAAGGAAAGACCTGTCTCCAGTTACTCCAGCCGGCAGTGTTACTGTTAGGGGCTGTGGGGGGGAGTTACTGGACATAAGGATAGACCTAGGCTAGTTTACCTACACATAAGGTGTGTTAGTGTAGGAAGGGAACTAGTGCTTGTTGTCTTGTAGTTTAGTAGTGGGTTTGCAGAGTTGTAGCTTGGGGTTAGTGGGGATGATAGACGACTGAGGCCACTGTGACCATACACCACAGTTGCGGCTCCATCTCAAGTCTGCTTAGTTAAGTAAGTACTTGGGTAGTTTGGGTTATGTTACCAGTTTGTGTCCTTTTGACACGGCTGTGGAGTCCTGTTTGGCTGTGAGGCTGATGAGGTGTGGCGCCATCCTGAACCCTTCCACACCGTTCCATGAAGTAAGGTCTTGTGTGTTGGTTGTGTGAGTGTGTGCATGAGTAAATGTGTGTTCATACAGCTGTGCTGAGTCATTGTCCAAGTGTGTGTTAATCTGCAGTCATTCAGTCTAGTCAGTGGGTAAATAGTAACCGTTAAAATACTTCATTAATGTAGTGTCGCTGGGAGTTATCTACATGTGCACGAAGTTCAGTTATAACTTTACATCAGTGAAGCTTTACAGGCTGGACAAGAAGAACATAATGAACAGCCTGGTCAATATTACTGGTCGTTATACTTCATAAAAGTGCAAATGCCTTGAACAAAAAAACCATGCCAGTGCTGCAAGTATTATGCACATTTTAATCTGACTTCGTACATGTTCTGTACCTATTGGATTACATAACAAGAGGCAAAGCCTGCAAGGCTCACGTCTGATTTTTATTACTATAGCAGGCATGGGAATTCCCATGACAATTCCCATGCCTGTATAGAGAGAATACTGTTATGTAGACACTTGTGCATCTGAAAACAGAATTAATTTTTATTTTACTGTGTAAATTAAAATTATTTCTATGCATTAAATTACCCCTACCCCTTTCTTTAAAATTTAATTATATGTATGCGCATGTAACATAGTGGAGCCCTATTTTTATTTTTGGCAAACAAGTAAAATTGAAAAGCATATTGACCAAGCTTTCAGAAAAAACATAGTGACCAATCCCCCCCCCCCCCCCCCCCCCCCCCCGTGTAAGGGGGTTCTACGGACACCTGTAGTAGGCCTACAGTCTTTGCCTGTGGGTCTAAGCCTCTTACTCTTAGAAAATTAATAATTGAAGTTGCGTGATTCGTAAGGCCATACTCCTGATCTGTTACTGTTTTAAACTGATTGTTCATGCGATGAAAACTTGTTCCACATCATCTACATTTCTGTAAGATATTTTATATTAGTCCTAATATTTTATTTTCGTTTCGTTAATTCCCCCCCCCCCCCCCCCCTCTGCCACAAAGCAAAGGTCAAGGTCACAGCCAGCAAGCTCATCCATGTTTATCTTCCCCTGTACAGTCTTTGCACATGGTGATCAATCGTCTAGGCCTAACAAAGGATTCGTACGTCGAAGGCAGTGACATCGACGAACCGTGGATTTTCTGTATATTTCTTTTCAAGACTGAAATGAATGTGGGCTAAATGTTAAGTACGTCGTCTTGATTATGAGGTAAGGCATGATCTCTTATTCTCTAGGCCTTGTTGCCGGAAGTGCGGTAGGCTAAGTTATGCGCAGAGATGATGTGCGAATGAACACGAACAACCGTTACTCAAAGGCGCAAATAAAGCGAAACTACCGGGCCGTCAACGCACACACTCGGTACATCCATTTGTTACAGAAAATATAAGTTGACGACGTTAAAATGTACCTATTTGTACACACCTGAAGTCTTGTGTTTCTTTTTAAAGAGCGTTTTTGTATATCTAATGGAGAGTCTTCTTTCCAGTATGTATCTCCTACTCGGTACAACACAACAGTAATCTCTGCAACAAATGATTTTCTTTCTTTTGTTCCTTACCAATGTATCTGACTGCTTTGATCGCCATGACTTGAAGGCTCACGTCAAAATCAAGTATCCTGCTAACTTTAACCCTCTAACATCTTATGTTTTTTTGAGAAAACGACAACGTTAAAGTTTCAGTGGAGAGTGAGAGTCTTCTTTAGTTTGAAGAGTGTGACTGAGTCAAGGTTAAAGGTTGCACAACAGTAATCTCTGCAACAAATGATTATCTTTATTTTGTTCTTTATCAATGTATCTGACTGCTTTGATCGTCGTGACTTGAAGGCTCACGTCAAAATCAAGTATCCTGCTAACTTTAACCCTCTAACGCCTTATATGTTTAGAGAAAATGACAACGTTAAGGTTTGAGTTAAGGTTAAAGGTCGGGGCCACGGACGCAACACACACACACACACACACACATACACACAACCGAACACGTACGATACTATAGACTCACTTTGTTTTAAAAAACGACGTGAGCCAAAAATGTTTAAAAAAAAGAAGTGAAAGGAACATTGAGTAATGAAGTGCCAAACTCTCTTCAAAATTTACTTTAACTCTCCTAGCACAATGTATTTGCTTTACATTCTTGTTTGTCCGTTGCATCTCAACCAACAACAAGGAGGTAACTATTTTTTAAGAGTGTCCATGTGTTACTTTAACGGACAAAAACCCAACTGATATAAGCTCTAAAAATAAACACACGGTAGGCAACTTGGCAGTGAATGTCTTTGCATTTGGTGGGAGTGATGTATTGGACAATGCATTCGTCTATAGTGCTAGAAGAGCTTAACACATCCAGTGCATTTTTTTTAATAATCTCGTGACACACCCACGGACAAACATACACAATCAATACATACTCTTGTTCCGGTCAATAGGAGTAGATCCATCAGGTCCGTCGAAATCTACGAAACCAGGAATAAAAATAAGAAAGTCAAATATCTGAGTACACACTTGAACACTTAAATTTCATTGTCATAGCCAATTTGGTCTAATGACAAGGAGGTGGTGTACACAAATAAAACAAAACAAAAAGCAATACCTTTGTATTATGTACAACAAGAAAACTAAATAATTAAAAGAAAAACACATATAGGGGGACAATTCTACTAGCACAGCACTTTCCCCAAAAGCATACAGTATAATCAAATATATGTGGGCCCATCAATAAATAATGTTGCTACTGTTGTAAAACAGCAACTGAGCGCTGGATTTACATGAAACATTTACATGACTGTAAACCACCCTTCTCTGATAAGCACTCACATGTTTCAAGCGTACTTTTTGGTACTCCAACAGAAAGAAGGCGCTGATCTGTGAAATCAGTGGGGGGGGGGTGGGGGGGGGGGGGGGGGGGGGTTGCAGGCCTTGGACAGGAGAATATTCTCGTTTTCCTAACTTCTCCTTTAATAACAAGAATAACCAAAACAGCATGGGATCAAAGTAATTATAGCTCCTGGAGTAGTCTGCCACTAGCGTATAATGCTATCTCAGCTTTACCGCCCACTTCAGTTCTCGCTTTGCCCACCTCCAGAAACGGTTTTGTATATATTAATTTTGTTCGTCTGTCCGGAGGGATGATGACGCCATGCTGGTCTGTTCTGTGCCAGGGTTTCCCATGAGGAGACATTGATGTTGAAGTTCTTTAGTGACACTTTGAGGGTGTCATTAAATCTCAACTTTGGTCTACCAAGACTCCATGCACCAGTCTTCAGCTCTCCATAGAAGACACGTTTTGGTAGTCGATTGTCAGACATTCTGACGACATGCCCAGCCCAGCGTAGTTGTGACTTGTGGAGTAGTGTGAAGATTCTAGGCATGTCCGTCCGCTCAAGAAACTCGGTGTCAGGGATTTTGTCCTGCCATTTCACTCTCAAGATCTTGCGGAGACAGTTGATGTGAAAGCAGTCGAGTTTCTTTGCATGTCTTTGATACACAGTCCATGCTTCACATGCGTACAGCAGAGTGGTGAGGACAATGGCTCTGTATACCTTCAGTTTGGTTGCGAGGCTCACTCCTTCACGATCCCAAACAGATGAACGAAGTCTGCCAAAGGCAGAGCTTGCCTTTGTGATACGCGATTCTAGCATCTGTTTCGTCATTGATGTTTACACTGCAAGAGAGCGTGCTGCCCAGATAGGTGAACTTGTCCATTGCCGCCAGTGTCTGACCATTCACTGTTACTGTGGGTTCCTCATAGTCTTTTCCTGGAGCAGGATGGCACATCACTTTAGTCTTCTTGGTGCTTATGGTGAGACCAAAGTTGACACAAGCAGCAGAGAACAAATCCATAGAGCATTGGGAAACAGGAGTTCTTTCAGCCTGTCAACCTGGACCTTGGACCTTGCCTGGAGGCGTCGCAGGTTGAACAGCTTCCCATCCATTCTGTATTTGATGTCAATGCCAGGGTCATCTTCTTGAAAGGCATCTGTCAGCATCGCAGTGAACATCATACTGAACAGTGCTGGAGCAAGCACACAGCCTTGCTTCACGCCATTGGCGACAGGGAATGGAGCGGATGACTCTCCATCATTGAGGACTTTGGTTTGCATGCCATCATGGAACTGGCGAACCGTCTGGATACATTTTGGTTGTTCAGCCAAACTTGCTTATTATCTTCCACAGACCTTCACGACTGGCTGTATCAAATGCTTTCGTGAGGTCGACGAAAGTGCTGTAGAGGTCGACGTTTTGTTCTTGATGCTTCTCCTGCAGCTGACGTGCGCCAAACACCATGCCTATTGTTCCTCATTCCTTTCTTAAGCCACATTGGCTATCTAGCAAGAGGTCTTGTTCGAGGTGTTTGATGAGTCGATTGAGCAGGACGCGGGCAATGACTTTTCCAGCAATGCTCAACACTGAGATGCCCCTGTGGTTGTCACACGCCTGTTTGTTGCTCTTCCTCTTGTACAGGTGTACAATAATGGCATTTTTAAAGTCCTGCGGAACTATTTCTTGCTGCTACATGCTCTGGTACATCTCGGTCATTTTCTCATGTAGCTGTGGTCTAGCGAGTTTGTAGATTTCAGATGGTATAGCGTCAGACCCTGGTGCTTTTCCACTTGACAGTTGATTAATTGCTTTTTCTACTTCTGACAGGGAAGGTGGATCGTCCATGTCCTGGTTTATGTCAACCTATGGCAGTCTGTTAATCGCATCTTCGTTGATGAATGATGATCTGTTTAATACTGCCTCAAAGTGATGTGCCAGTCTATCCAGGATTTGAGATTTATCAGTAAGCAGTGTTGTTCCATCATCGTTGAGAACAGGAGAAGAACTGGATGGTTGGGGGCCATAGACCTCTTTGATGGAATCATGACAGTTCTTCATGTCATTCCTGTCTGCATAACGTTGGATCTCGTCTGCTTTCTGGCTGAGCCATGTGTTGTGCATCTCACACAGTTTCCTTTGGACATTACTTCTGAAGGGAGGGAAGGGGTATGTTTGGTGAAACGTTTATCAATATTTTAGGTATAAATAAATTAGGTAAAATGACTTGATGAGATGGTGAGTTTGTCGGGGACGCTAGGCTTAAATGGATTAATGCAGCCAATTACTGTAATATCAAAAATAATAAAAATAGTATCCCGCTAACTTTCCTGCACATTTCAGCAAAATTGGATGAAAAACAAGAAATCTTTATAATTGAAAGCAATGAAAATAACACAACCTAATTTACAGAAATTTAATTAACTGCCAAAGTATTAAATATATCATTACCAAAATTTTCCCAATCTGAGGTAGATTATAGCCAACAAAAACCAAAAGTTTTGTTTTGTCACTTCAGGTTTTGGCTATTGCATGAGCTTACTGTGAGCTGTATGACCTTGGCTGGAGAACTTCTGGCTGGTACGTCCAGTTTGCTTGTGTGTACCGCAAATCTACTTTTATATATATATATATATATATATATATATAAAAATGTCCAAAATATGAAAGCATTCCATTCAGGTGGGGTTTTGTTTGCTTGTTGTTGTTTTATATGTATTAATTTAAGATTGAAATTTCACTAAATTGGGAAAAACAGTTGTGCTATCTTTGGGCGAATATTTCGTAAAATCATTTGATACTGCAAATTTCGCATACCCCTACTTTTCTGCAACGTATATCAAAATAGAATTGAAATATTTTTTTTTTAAAAGAGAAAAAACACCTACACCTTGTACAGTAGCAATATTATTCCCAATAACAAGGGCATGATGGGGATCTTAATAAAACAAACAGTTTTGGTAGTGGCCTCAGCTGAAACGTCAAGTCCAGTGGAACCTCTGTATTGCGACAACCCTACAGACTGGCCAAAACCGTGCATAATTGCGAGGTGGTCGCTATACTGAAGACTGTCTTAGTGATGAATAAGAAGGGAAGAGACTGAATAAAACTGTCCAGATTACTGAGGTGTCTGCGATACTGAGGTGCCCGTTAAGCAGGGTTCTATTGCATTCTATAATATTATAGTCTGATCAATGGTTCAGGAAAAGGAAACACACTGAATTTTCATGGCTGTAAAAAAAGAAAAGAAAACACCCTATCACATTACATTATTATTGTTAACAATGACACACAAATTAAAAGAGCTATGCGATCTTGACAGCAGCAAAAAACACTTTACCGCATATTATTATGTGAAAAATTACAATTATAATCATATGATAAAAGTTTTTATATATCAACAATGACTCACACAAAGCAAAACCATTATGCAATCTTGACAGCTGCAACATGAAGCATGTTGACAATCACGATGAAATGTCAAGAAGCCACATTACTCCGTCTTCACACTTACTACACTGAACTTGCTAACACTGAATCGTGTAAATATTACACCTAGCACTAACCCCCATATCCTGTGAAATGTACACTGTTTCTATTCGCGCCCCCGCACATAGTCTTTTTGTGGCCAGGGCAGAGGCTGTAGCAATCGGACTCTTTGACGGCAGAATGTTTCCCATATGTGTTCCCACACCAACATTCCGAAATACACTGCAGGCCTGCATAGGTGAAGTCTGCACATACAGCCAGCACACACACAGGTCACTGCAGTTATCAGCATAGTACAGGCTGTAGCAATATTCACACATAGGTCTGTTATTGTCAACATAGTACAGGCTATAGCATTAAAACACAGGTCACTGCTACTGTCACCATAGTGCATGTTGTAGTTCACCTGCCGAGATCCTCATGGATCAAAACAGCTGCCGTGGACTGGGCTCTGTCTTTCCTCCCCTAAAACTCAGGAAAAACTAAACTAGCACTCTATGGGTTTTTTAGAACATAGATCAAGATACCAAGTTCTTGTAACTGGTCTTGATTCTAATGTTCGATTATAAAGACATTTGGACAACACTTTTTTTTAATCAAATTTTACTATTATATATATTACTTTTACTATCACATATATATGAATTATCAGTTAATAAACCATATATATAATGTGAAGAGTAAAAGGGCCCCTAATAGTGTCCAGCACCGCACCACCCAGGAGGACATCACTCGTTGTGGTTAGAACATAAAATGGAGCAAATTAAAACAAGGAGTCCAAGTGCTCTTTTTTATGACAGATTTTTATTGCCGAATTTTCGTGATCTTTGCGCTCACTTCATCAGGGCAAATGTATTTTGTACTGCAACATAAACATTAATTAAATTATAATCTAAAATAGTGCATTCTGTGAATGATTAATAATCTTACAAAACAGAGAGAGCAAAGGAGAGAGAGTGCAAGAACGAAAGAAAGAGAGAGATCGAAAGAGAGAATGAGGGGGAGAGACAAAGACAGACAGACCGACAGACAGACGGACAGACAGACATAGAGGGGGGAGAGTACCGTAGAGAGAAAAACCAAGAAGGGAGAGACAAGAACCTGAAGAAGAAAGATATACACCTCATTACTTCACGAGGGCAATTTTTTGAACTGCAACATAAAAAATTAGCTAAAATATAATCTAAAATAGTACATTCTGTGAATGATTTGTAATCTTGCAAATATCTATGCTCGTACATACACACACCTCACTCACACTCTCACACACACACACACACACACACACACTCTTGTACGTGTGTAAGGCTATGTCAAATCAGGTACTATTTTTACATTGTACATACCCTCAACAGCACCAGCGTGGATTATGACAAGTTTTGAAATGTACGGGTATGCAGCCTACATGTTGTGAGTGAATCTCATGGTGCATCAAGGGCGACCACTCTTTGGTTAAGGTTGGTATTATGGGGAAGTGGAGAGGCTAATGCAATTTGTTGCCTCAATATATATATATATGTATATGTGTGCATAACAATACAATACATGTATACAAAGCACAAAACAAGCTTTCAGTTAAACTGCGAATGTTCGGCTTTTAATGAAAGAAGACTCTGTCAAGCAACTGACCACAAATATTCTTAGGAATAAAGAAAAGAATGAAGAGACGCAATTGATGACGTTGATACATAGTTATGACAATAGTAATGGCGTATGAGGTGTTAGGAAGACGTCATACATGGGGATGGATTCAACTAAAGTAAAGTAATAAAAGATCAATACTATGAATTATCAGTTAATAAAACATGTTTTAGGAGATAACACAATAACAAGATTGCCAAACTACACATGCGCTTGTGTTTATTCTCCTACCCTACTTCCTATTCAGAAATAAAAATACTAACACATACACACACACACACACAAAGAGACACACACATACACTCACACACACATGCATACACACACAAACACACTAACATGCACACACATACAAATGCACACTTATACACACACACTGACTCACTCACATATGTACATATATATATATATATATACATATACATATGTGAGTGAGTCAGTGAGTGAGTGAGCAAGAATGCACACACACATGCGTGCACACACACACATAAGCAAGAAAGCACACACACACACACACACACACATACATACACACAGAGATACACACAGACACTAACACACACACATACACACACGTGTGTGCACGCATGCAGAGAAGGTCAGAAGCAACTCAGGTGCACCCCAAGAAGTCTGGGCCATCCAGACCGCGGAATCATGGCAAGGCATTCAATCCTAGCGGGTAGAGTGTCAGAAGTTTGGAGATCCAGAACGTCTCACGCTGCAGTCGCTTTTGTTTGGTGTGGCAGTGTACTTTTTGTATTGACATACATCTGATGTCTGCAAGGGAGTGTTGTGGGCTGTTGAAGTGTACTGTGACGTGTGTGTCTGTATTTGTGTTGATGTTTGATCTGTGAAGGTAGAGTCGGGTTTTGAGGCTGATTTGAGGCTGTTTTGTGTTTCCCCTAAGTACTGTGTAGCGGGGCGCAAGTTACAGTAGAGCAGGTAGACGACCTTACTGGACTCACATGACAACCTACTCCTGAGATTGGACACCTCCCCGGTCCTCGACGAGCGGAACATCACAAACTCCACCGGGTGCACCTGACACACAACGCACATATCCTTCCCACGTTTGTAAACTCCTGGGCGATCGTCAACAACAGCAGGCAGAAGAGTGGGCATGAGTATCGACCGCAAAGAGTGGCAGTTCCTTTCTGCCACCATTGGAGGGAGAGGGACAGCCTTCCTCATCCTACTGCTGTTGGTAACCATGGTCTGGTGGAGTTCTTGTGTCCAGGAGCGCAGTGGGGGATTGGGTGGATTGTGAGTCACGATCAGAGGTGGGCGCTCACAGGACAGTTATTTTGGCCTGTACTGCAGCGCCTCCTGTCGTGAGACACCTCTGGCCTTCTCTGCAGCCTTACGAAGGACAAAGTCTTTGTAACCCCTAGCCCTGAAGTGGTCAGTCATTTCCTGCATCATTCGCTCAAACAGCAAGTCGTCCGAGCACAGTCTCCTGAGCCTAAAAAACTGTCTGTACGGGATGCCCCTGCACACTTGGCTTGGATGGCATGGCCGTGGGTTCAGGAAACAGTGTGCATCAGCCGGCTTGGTGTAGAGGTCAGTCTACAGGAAATCACCGACCAGGGACATTGTGATGTCCAGGAAGGGGACTGTACTACTTCCATTTTCATTGATGAATTATAAGCATACACCCAAAAACCTGCCTAAAGAACATTGCGCCTGAGCATAGACTGATATAATTTGAATTGCAAGTCTGTTAAAATATTTGTTTTCACAGAGAGCATATTACGTTCAGGATCAGTACGTTGCAGGTGCCAATACTGGCAATAGTCACGAGGGAAGTAGAAGGGTGCATGTACCTACAGAAAACAGAAAAGGAAAGACCTAAAGCTTGCACTGGGTTAAGACCATTAAACCCCCCAGTTCAGCCGGGAAGGAACAGGCCCCACTTCCAGCAACAAGCGGGGGGAGGGGGAGGAGAAGGGGGGAGAGGAAAGGGGCATCTAATTTTAGTGGTCAGTTGGGGCAGGCTCAGATGGAGATCTGATCAGCGCTGATGTAAATGCGCTGATAGAGCCTGCGTTGACGGTAGCCTCGCTCAACTTGTTCCACTCCGCAACAGTCTGCACGAAGAAAGAGCTACAATATTGCTCTGTTCGACATTTTTGGACACGAAATCCATGCGAGTGGCTTATGACCCGTTTTTCGAGGATGTTTGTGGACTGGAAGCCTTCATACTTGGTGGTTTGATCCTGCATTGCTGTATATTTGCTGGAGCAAGAAACGTTTCCGCTGAGAGTGCAGGAATGTGGCCCTCAGCTATCCTTTAGAAAAGGCAGAGACGTTGCTGCCTGCGACGTTCTTCCAGAGGAGGCATGTTCAGTTATGTTAGCATGTTGCTTACACAGCCTGGATTTCTGGTCTTGTAATCCCTTGTGATGAAGTGGGCTGCCTGGCGCTGAACTCTATCAAGTTTCTCTATGTCTTGCTTCAGGTGCGGGTCCCACACTGTTGCTCCATAGTCCAGTTTGGATCAAACCAATGCTGTGTACGCAAGGTGCCTGCACTGCTTAGGACAATTTCGAAGATTCCGGCAAAGAAATCCTAGGGTTGATCCAGCTTTACTACATATGTTGGAGATGCGTGATGACCATTTCAAATCACATGAGATCTGCACTCCGAGGTAGGG
This sequence comes from Phymorhynchus buccinoides, assembly GCA_017654935.2. Classification (NCBI taxonomy): domain Eukaryota; kingdom Metazoa; phylum Mollusca; class Gastropoda; order Neogastropoda; family Raphitomidae; genus Phymorhynchus; species Phymorhynchus buccinoides. The sequence goes on along the minus strand of CM065708.1, from coordinate 27,084,722 downwards.
GGTCTCTTGGACTCGTTTCCAGAAGACTCTTCCTAGACTATAGAAATAGGGTGAACTGACTTTGGTGGAGAGGACGTAGCACTTTTGAGCGTTGAAACGCATGCCCCATTTCTCAGCCCACTCTTCCAGTTTCTTGAGGTCTGCCTGTAGAGTCAGGTGGTATTGGAAGCTGCGAATTTCCATGTATAGTAAGCAGTTATCAGCAATGAGCCGTACTGTTGAGCTCCCACGTTCCTCCTTCTTCTGTATTTTCATATTTTACTTTCTGCTCAGTTATCCCCCTCTCTATATGCACCATCAAGCAAGGCATGCCTTGTACACCTTGGCCTTGAGCTTTGACCTTGAATATGTACATTGCTTGTTTTGGATATTGCTTCTAACTTTTATCAATGACAACCCTAAAATAAAATAAGTAGGAGTGTAGCTTAGGTTTATACAGAATATTGAATGATGATGCCGTTGAACCTTGATTTTTCATCTTGAATGCAGACCTTGACCTTTGACCTTGAATGTTTCAACGTTTTGCTTTGAAATATTTTCAAGTCTTCTCAGTTAGTCTCAACATTCGTACATCAGCTTATGGTACTACAGATGATTAATACCAATGAACTCTATAACCTTGATCTTAACGTTTGGTCATGCCATGTTGTGAATGGTACTGTTTTTTGTGTTGTTTTCAGGTTTTGGGACGTTGTTAAGAATCAATGTGTTTTTGCTATATGTGGTCGAATGCTATGTGGTGACAGTCCTCAGATAACCATAGCTGTTGACGAGACCATAACAGACTAAGTAAGTAGCTAACTAACGTTTGGTCTTTGTTGCTTGGTTCAAACAGCACAGTAAGACGTCCACTGTCAATTTGCAAGTAGGACAAGGGAGCCTTGCCATTGAATAGACAGGAGAGTGGGAAGAGAAAGAGTGGAAAAAGTTGACCTGCTAACTTGCTCGTAGCTGCATTTAGCTCGTCTTTTCACCCTGTTGACTTTCAGGGCCTCATCTGATGTTGGCAGTTGTCCCTGGAGTCCGTGTTCTGTAAGAAGTGCTGACCCATGCATTCTGCAGCATTCTCAGTGGACTGATATCTGGAATTGGTGAGCTGCTGCTTCTACAAGTCACGTATTATGGTGCTTAGATGTTTTGTGCTTCAAATGTAGAAGAGCACCCTAACAAATGTCTTCTGCTAGTTCTGGTCATCATGAATGCATCTAATGATGATGTAATGCGACATCGTATCCTTGGGATTAATACCAAGAGCAAAATCAGCTGAAAATTACATCTTTGTTTAAAAATGTGAAAACTCATGCAATGTCTCAGTAATGTCTGGCTCAAACTTACGTGTCAGGTATTTTACTGTGCACTTTTTATTATTTAATTTTGAAATGTGTTTGTATTTGTTTTTATTTTATGTAAGTCCCATCTCTTGCCAGACTTCGCATTTCCCTGAATCGAGTTGCCAAAGATGTTGCCGTCAAGAGCATGTAGATTCATCAGTGGTGACCCAAGTCCTGAGTATGGAGGACGCACCACTCATCATAACAGACGGGAAAAAATGTCAGCAGGCAAGGAGGAAAATATGGCCCTAATGTACACTCCCTTCCTGGACGTGTCTCCAGCCTGTATTATCCATGACTGGACACACGTGGATTATGTTCACTGACCAACAGGTGTACTGGGTAGTTGTGCATATTGTATGGGGGTACAAAGAGCTCAAAGACTTTACTCTTGGCTGGGATGCTAATCATGCTAGTCAGCTTCATTGGTTGCATTGGCAGGCTCAGGGTGGATGTCAGTCACTTAGAGAGATGATAAATACTGGAGTGCATACAACAGTTGCTTTCTAAAGAAAAGAACTATCCAAGGCATATCAAGACTCATAATTTTCATCTTTCAAAAGCTGCTGAGACTACTATCGCTATTATGCATGTTCATCAATACATTTGATAAAGTTCTGTAAAAAGTCCAAGCCTACACACAAAATATTGTATTACCTCATTATAGATATATTCACGATGACCAGAACTTGCAGAAGACATTTGTTATGGTGGTCTTCCAACTGTGAAGCCCAATTCTTCTAAGCTCAATGTCAAGCGACTTGTGGAAGCAGCAGCAATCTCACCAATTAAAGATATCAGTCCATCGAATTGTAGCTGGAAAATGCATGAATCATAACTTATAACAGAAGATGGATTCCAGGGAAAACTGCCAACACCAGTTGAAGCCCTGACAGTCAGCAGAACATGAAAACAATATGTAATGCAGATATGGGCATGTTAGCAGGCCAGCAGTCATCTGCACACAATTTTACAAAAACATAGACTTTGAGTGCAAACATCTCATGACTGTTGCCATCAAGGACCCAGAACATTGTCAAATGTTGAACAGAGCATTATGGGCAATTGACCCGTTTGGGACACAAACTCAGCCGTGTTCGAGTAATATGTATTTGATCAGTTTCTGAGAAAGAATAAGTATTTTATGCTACAATCCCTTAAGAAAGAACTCTGCTGGATGGCTATTTTGTTGTTGCGTGTAACTTCATTTTAAGTTGCATGCTTCACAGCACCAGTCTGCATGCCCAATTAGTTCACTAAAAGTAAACATTTCTTTAACCAGAAGAGAAGCAAGAATTGTGCACCCGCAAGTCTTCTGATGCTTTTCCCACTCTTTCTTTTCTCCACTCTTCTCTCTATTCAATGGCAGGGTCACCCTTTTCCCAATACGTAAATCGGTACTTAAACGTTGTACGGTACTGCTTGACACCCATGTGACCTTGCAACAAAGACCAAATGTTAAGATCAAATAAAAGTAATAGAGGTCACTGGCATTAATCATCTATAGTACCGTAAGCTAATGTATGAATTTTGAAACTGTAACTGCGAAGACTTGAAAATATGATCATAACAAAAAGTTGAAGCATTCAAGGTCAAAGTCCAAGTGTCTAAGGTGAAAGATCAAGGTCAAAAGGCATAAGTAATTTAAGACTTAATATAAACCTAAGCTAAAACCACACTTAGGGCTGCCATTGCGAAAGTTTACAAACGTTATGGCAAATAAAAGAAATGTACATGTTCAAGGTCTCTCTCTCTCTCTCTCTCTCTCTCTCTCTCTCTCTCTCTCTCTCTCTCTCTCTCTGGCCCCGTCCCTCACTTCAATCCCAAAACTTCATTTCCTTCTCTCGCAGACAGTATCACATTAACAGTAACAGCAACAGAAACAGTGACACAAAACCAAATTAACATCACTGTCCATCAACACACACACACACACACACACACACACACAGACACACACACACATACACTGGCATCATTAAGAGCAAGATATGACACTGTCACAATTTGAAACAGCAGTAATGGCAGTGCCATGAAAATGAATTTCTTTCTACAATAATTATTCTGTGGAAGGATGCCAGAAAACTAGAAACCTGTGCTCAAACAATACAGACATCGTACCCTACCCACTAACGAAACAGAAAGGAAAGAAAGAAAAACAAAAGAAAGGTAGAAAAGGCAATTTAAAGCAATGGCAAATCCAAATTAAGATCAATAAAAGCAATAAAGAAATCTTAGGTTGATATTCTCACCTTCATCAAAAGTGCATTCAAATCGGTCTCTAGCATTTCGAGTCCTGTTGTAAAGGATAAAACCGCACAACATTCAAATCTGTTCACAGCGTTTTCAGTCATATTGCACACAGACAAACCCACACAACATTTAAATTTGTTCAGCGTTTCGCCAGAATGAAAACAAAACATAATAGTGTGTGGTCTACACACGGTGTTGTTAATTCACTGTGCTCAGAAGGCTTAAGGCTCACTTTTTTTGTAGCATGCGGCGATGCACTTGGCAGGGGAGTTATCACGTGTCCAGTCATTAGCAATTAGCTTGGGAAGGTCCCGATCATTCGTCTTGTCCGTATAGCAGCCAAGATAGTTCTCCCCTGCAATCACCATAATTGCAATCGTCATCGTCACCGTTGTCCTTAGTGTAGTCACATTTGCCACCATCATCACTATCATGCTTGTTTACTTCACCTATAGCTATGTAAAAACAGAAGGTCTATCATGCTATTTGGTCAGTGTAATGCTCTACAAAATATGAGCCCAGCGTGATCCCTTACATACAAAAACAACAATAACAACAAACTAATTGCAGTTTTCAGAATATTACAAAGGCTATATCATCATAAGACAAAAATTTGTTTATTAAGTTCAATTGATTCGCTAAGACTTACCTAAGGTTTACCCCATGCCTTCATTTTTAAATTAGTCTTCTGGATTATAACTTGATGGATTACTTAGTCTGTTTACACAGGAGACAACATGTTTTCATGTAAATGAATTTAGTAAAATGACAACGAGATATTGAGTTTGTTGGCTTTTCTTAATTCAATAGAACGTAGCATATTGATGTACTGCAGCCTAGGGGCTAGTTGGCCTTTGCCAACCACCCCTGTTCCTACGTGAATTATTATGCTTCTCGTCTAGTGATAGATTGTATGAATGGAATTGAGAAAATGATACTTTAATTGTGATGGCCGTTATAGAGTTCATTAGATATTGCACGAGCATGTTGTGCTGGTTGGCCTTTGAGAACCATCCTTACCAATCCACCAACCATGCTCTTTTCAAGTATTATTAAGTATAAGGTACTTTATTGTCACAGAGGCGTCTCTGTAAAATTCGGGTTGCTCCCACCTGGAGAGTACGTCGCAGCCAGAGGCGCGCCACCCATTTTTTTTTTTTTTTTGCATGCGATTTTTGTGTGACTGATGAGGAAGAAAGGGGGGGGGGGGGGGGGGGGTAAACATTTTCGTTGCCACTGGGTTTACGTGTGCTAAGTGCATGGGCACACGGGACTTCGGTTTATCGTCTCATCCGAAAGATTCCACGTTCAGACCGTAAGGCCTAGTGCAAAGGGAGAGGAAAAAAAAATCCCTGTACCCAGGTTCGAACTCGGGTTTACTTGACACGAAGCGAACGCGTTACCACTGTGCCACTCTACACTATACGCAATGTGTGTTGACATTGAAAACAAAGTAACATAAAGCGTAATGATATCAATGGAATTGAACAAAGGGGGAAAACTCTCTTTCTAATTAACTCCCCTCCACCAAAGTTGATTACGATACCAATCATCTAGCAATGCGTGGATCAGAGCCAAAGTGAGACAAACAAAGGATCATTCTCAAAAAAGAATGTGCCAAGTTCGCAATGCTAGATCTGATCCACGCATTGCTAGATGATTGGTATCGTAATCAACTTTGGTGGAGGGGAGTTAATTAGAAAGAGAGTATTTCCCCTTTGTTCAATTTCGTTATCTCCTCTCTTGGCCTCACTATTTCATTCTTTGATTAACTAAAATTCCTTTCGAGGCTTACCAGTTTCTTCTGTGTTGTGTGTTGTTTATGTGTAACATATTCAAGGTTAGAAGGCTATGCCACTCTTGGATAGATGTTGATTTGTTTGTATGTCGTCCTCTCCACCATGTGTACTGTGTGGGTGAAGGGTCATAAAGGCGAACTTGGCACTTTTTTTTGGTGAGAATGATGCTTTGTTGAGTTTCCTTAGCCTTTGTATATTATAGTTTATGAGGCATTGCATATTTTTGTACTACAGCATTGGGGATAGCTGGCCTTTGGTGACGATAGCTACTCAAACACCAATTGTCCTGCTTCTTATCAAAACACAATTTAATTTCCTTTCGGATTGATAAACAACTTTCCACGTGCGTATGTACAATACAACTGGACAATAAAGAAACTTATGACTTTTGACTTGTGACTTTAAGTTATTTGAATTGAATTATATTGGTGTCAATGCAACTGGCAAAATGATATATCCAGGGTGTTAGTCTTGTTAAAGTGCTCAGGAGGTACGGCACAGCTCTGTGCTGCAGCCTTGGGGCTATTTGGCGACCATTAATACATGAACGCCTATTGCCCTGCTTCAAATCAGTGTAAGGGTGTAGGCATAGTTTTAAAAAAATACCAAAAGATGTTTTGAAAAGTTTGCAATAAAAATTGTGTTTATTATGTAGAATAGTCATTGTTGCATCACACTGTAAAAGGGTTTTGATAATAACACAGTAATTGTCTTGAAAATCGGTGTTAAAGGGGGTGTAATTGAGCAAAATAAACACACAAATTAATGACGCTCAGAAGTTGACATACCAATGTCGCTTTTTTTGCTATTGCCAAGCAAAGTCTGGAAAGTTTAGGAAAGTCTTGTTAACAGCAAAACCTGCCAGATGGGATGCACACATCACAGGTCACTCACATAGCAGAAACAAATTATGTAAATCATAATTTATATTTCAGTGATTGATAATTGGTTAAATGGTATGCCCATCTCATTTTCTCTCAGATTCCGTTAGAAATCTAAATGTCTGTCTGTCTATCATTCCTGGGTCTCATTCCACACACACGCACCTACGCACGCACGCATCCCCGCCCAAAGAGAGAGAGAGAGAGAGAGAGAGAGAGAGAGAGAGAGAGAGAGAGGGGGGGGGAGAGAGAGAGAGAGAGAGAGAGAGAGAGAGAGGGAGAGAGAGAGAGAGAGAGAGAGAGAGAGAGAGAGAGAGTAGTTAACAATGCCAAATAAAGTCTACAGTGAGTTGGATGAAAGAGTCTTCAGAGGCTGTTAAGCCATAGTGGCTTAACAGTGTGGCTGATGATTAAAAATCTTGTTAGATGAACATTTTTTTCCTCTTAGTATTATTATGGAAAGGTTGAAGTGAAAAAGAATCATTTGACACTGCTGTTCCAAAACATACCACTTTCCTTGCTACAAGTCATTGATTGCCCTGATAAATAAAATTATGAAGACATTAATTTGACTTGATTATTTGTCACATACACATAGGGACTTTCATTGTTTCATGCATGTTTATTGTTGTGCACAATGTGACCAATGTCACCATACCATCCCGCCAGGCTCCAGAAGATATTGAAATTGTTTGGGGGTTTTAAAAGAGGGGGGTGGGAGATAGAAAAAAGTATTCTTAAAAAGCTCAGTAAAAATAGTATTCACAACTACAAGGGGGGTGGAGGTATTGACTTGACTTGACTTGACAAAACCAAAAACACCCCCATCAGATAATACGGTGTAATATCAAGAATGACTCAAACAAAACAAAAGCATTATGCAATCTTGACAGCTGCAACATGAAGTATGTTGACAGTTACCATCTAATGTAACTAAGACATTGCTCAGTCTTCACACTTTCAACACCTGAGTTTGTTAACAGTGAATCAAGTAAACATTACACTTGACACTCACCTCTGTTTCCTGTGCGATAGATGCTGTTGCGACCGTTTCCACCACACTTTAGGCCTAGGCAGTTGGAGCAGCTATAGCCGCACCCGTTCTCGTCTTCTTTGCCGTGTTTCCCATAAGAGTTCCCGCAGTAGCACCCAGTAGCACCCTGCATGCCCGCATACTTGTACCCTGCACATACAGAAAGCGCACCCTAAGGTAGCAACATACAAACTACAGTCACTCACTGCTATTCTCAGCATAGTACAGCCTGTAACAATATACACACAGAGGTTACTGCTTTTGTCAGCATAGCATTGTCAGCATAGTACAGTCTGTAACAATAATACACACACAGGTCACTGCTATTGTCAGCATAATACAGGCTGTCACAATAATACACACACAGGTCACTGCTATTGTCAGCATAATACAGGCTGTCACAATAATACACACACAGGTCACTGCTATTGTCAACCTAGTACAGGCAGTGGCCATAATAGGCCTACACATACACAGGTCACTGCTATTGTCAGCATAATACAGGCTGTCACAATAATACACACACAGGTCACTGCTATTGTCAGCATAATACAGCCTGTAACAATAATACACACACAGGTCACTGCTATTATCAACCTAATACAGGCAGTAGCAATAATAGGCCTACACATACACAGGTCACTGCTATTGTCAGCATAGTACAGGCTGTAACAATAATACACACACAGGTCACTGCTATTGTCAACGTAGTACAGGCCGTATCAATAATAGGCCTACACATACACAGGTCACTGCTATTGTAAGCATAGCACAGGCTGTAGCAATAATACACACACAGGTCACTGCTATTATCAGCATAGTACAGCATGTAGCACTATACAAACAACGGTTACTGCTATTGCCTTGGCTCTGTGCATGGTGAAGTTTTGTATGGGTTTTTCATAAGTTTTAATATAGAATCTCACAGGTCATAATCAGGAAGAATGTTTGTTCAATGGTTAAATGCTTCATTGTCAGTCTATTTAGACCAATCATGACCCATTCTTCTGAATTCTATAAATTCCAATTGCATAAGTATCACACAATTTCATTAAGATGGTTTTATAGAAGCGAAATATCACACTTAATTTTGTCTACTTAAAAGTGTTCTACAAATTTACGGAAGCAAATCAATAAAAGATGTGTTCAGTATGTAATAGAATGGGTAATGTTTGGTGATTTAATATTACTAAAATTTACTAAAAATTATGAGTAAATTTGTTGAAAAATTAGTATGTGCATGACTTGCAATATTTGAGGATAGGGGAGGTTTTTAAACTTTTAAACTTTCTGGGAGTCGTAGTGATTTCAAAGAATGAAACAAATAATATCATACTGAAAGGTACTGAAATGTGCGTAAAATATGAGCTTTGCACGATACGTGATAGGATATTGGTGTAATATTGGGTGCTTTCATCAATATCAAGAAAACCGGTCATGCCTAATGTAGGCTACACAAACCCAGTCAAGAAGTCATGCGGGAAGTCACATGCTTATTTTTACCTTCTTTCTTTTACTTATTGACAGGGTGTCCATGCAGGACTTATATCTGTGCATAGCCTTATTCTACAATAGACCATACGTTTATATTTTGGGCAGTTATTCAAAAGCATTTTTGCACTTAACCATATGTTTTACATTGCTTTCATTGATTCTGAAAAAGCTTTTGACTCTATTTACAAGGAAACTACTCAACTCTGATCTATTCTTTTTTTTGTAATGGATATAAAAGGTAAGTTATTTCAGTATGTTGAAATTGTGTATTCTAATGTTAAACAAAGATAAGATCTAGCAACGACTTTGCGAACCATACATTACGTAAACAAGGTATGACACAAGTTGATGCTAACAACCCTGTAGCAATTTCTTTATTCATGAACGAATTAGCCACAGAAATCATGACAAAGGCAGACACAGTGCAATATTATCTCCTGACCTTTTATAATTATTCATTTTGCTACTCGGTGATGATGAATGTTATACTTTTTTTTATCTTTTCTTTTTCTCATGTGTAAATTGTAATGGGTCACTAGATAGGCCTACACAATAACATTTCTTGAGCCACTCTTCTGACCCCTCAGTTCCATCTGTCTTTTTCATCCACACAAAACGTTTTTCGTCACAAGTCAAAGACAAACTTTTGAGTGAGAATGGGCAACTTTATTAAAGTGCCAATAAAATGTTATTTCATGATACATAACATTATTTTCTGTTGCATGACAAACACTAGTTAGCATTACTCGTAGTCATGTAAGATTGTAGGTGCGTAACAACCATTACATTATGATATTGACACAATTTTTAATTCAGTGCATAATAGTAGAATTGGTTGCTAAAGAATTAATTTGCTTAATAATGTACTTGCAACAAACTAATACTTCTGATTTTACAAAAAAACATTGCTGATATTATATCATGCAAAAACAAATGTTTGAAATGTTCCTATACTTGGAAGCATTTTACTTTAAGAGTGTTGGGCTTACTGCCACACTTACTGCACAGACAGAAAGAAAAAAACAAGTTGATGTACAATGCCACACACATTAGCTTTAAATTATTTTATTTTTCATATTATAGCATGCATAATGAAATGGACATAATGCAATTATGATAATTTATCACACATACTTTGTTGTTGAACAATTGTGAGAAAACTGTGGGGAGAAAGTATATTTATATGTTGAAGTTGAAGGAGAGGGTTGGGTGTGTTGTTGCCTAATGCAACCAACGCATGTCTGACCCCAGGGAGATTCCGTCACTTGGCACCAAGGGTTGAGAAGAGAAACCGGAGTGCCCAGAGAAAACCTTCTAGTCAGACGCACCCAACAAGAAATAGCCCCTTGGAGGAGACTAGGGGTGGAAGGCAGGTAGAAAGGTTTTGGTAGAAAGGTTTTGCAAAGTCAAAATGTCTAGGAAAGACATTAGCTGTGAATTTCTGCTTGCCATTCCCAGAGCAAGCAACAATGCAAATAAAAGAAGTGGGATGACTCTCGCTGAAAGTGGCCAGCGATAGTTCAATAGCAAAGCCTTGACACGACACTTTTTGACTCGGCAGAAAAATGGGATTCGTGTCTCTATCATCCACACAAAACCTTTTTCGTCTGTAGAAGTCAACGACATCCTGAAACTGGCAGCTGCGCAATCTAAACCCATCTAAGTCCTAAGGCCCAGACAGCATACCAAATAGAGTCCTCAAGACCTGCGCAGAATCTTTAGCCCCTCCCTATACCTGCATTTTCCAGAACTATTTACAGACTGGACGGCTGCCATCAGATTGGCTCTCTGCCAACATCGCTGCCATATTCAAGAAGGGTGACAGGAATCAAGCAGAAAACTACAGACCAGTTTCACTCACTTCAGTGGCCTGCAAACTGCTCAAACACATCATGTGTCGGCATCTTCGGAACCACCTGGAGAAGCACAGAATACTAACCAACAAGATTCACGGCTTCAAGTATAGTCACTCTTGTGAGACCAGCTTCTCACCACAGTCAATGATCTCCTTGAGTCGTACGATGCTAGGAAGCAGACTGATGTAGTCGTGCTGGACTTCAGCAAAGCCTTTGACACGGTTCCCCATAGCAAACGTTTGCACAAAATTGACCACTACGGTGTCCGAGACTCCCTCTACATATGGCTTACTAACTTCCTGCGCAGGAGAAAGATGAGGGTGGTTCTGGACGACGAGGCATTGGAAGAAGCTGCTGTTGAGCCTGGCATCCACCAAGGTACTGTACTGGGTCCTTTACTCTTTCTCTGCCACATAAATGACTTGCCAGACTCAGTGACATCTACGGTAGGACTCTTTGCCGACGATTGCCTGCTGTATGGGAAAATACTCAGTCTCCAAGACCACCTGATCCTGCAGGCAGATCTAAGATTACTGAAAGATCTTATTAAAGTTAATAAGATATGTATGAGGTGATTTGTTTACTACTGGGCCAACCTGAATGACACATTGAGACTATGACAGGGAAAACAGATTGTGACACATAAAACCACTAGGCCTACATTGTAATTTTGTATGTCATAAACCGGCTCGACGTAAGTCGTGTCTAGCCAAAGCAACACAAAACTTTGGCCGAAAAGCAAGACCAGCGAAATCTTCTCAAACATTAATTGAGAAGCATAAACCAACACAGCGAAATCTTCTTTGACATTCGCTGAGCAAGTACAAATCAATAATTAACACCATAACAATACTTTGCGTTTAAAAAGATTTTTCAAAGCCAAAATGTCTTGGAAAGACATTAGCTGCGAGTTTCTGCTTGCCATTCCCAGAGGAAGTGACAATACAGTAGCAAAACCTTGACACGATACTCTTTGACTCGGCAACACAAATGGGATTTGTTTACTCCATCACAGACATTCTCGCAGTAACAGTAACAGCAGCAGCAACAGTAACACAAAGTACACTCAACATCATCCCAAGGACATCATTAACAGCAATAGATACAGTGGAAACTCCCTCACAATATCTTCAAAAATCATCCAAAATGAGATACTGAATGGAAGGGGGTTGCATAAGGGAGTTAATTTTAATACTTACAAAGAAGGGTAATGTCTCAGAGAAGTAGGTCTTATGTGGGAGGGAGTCTTATAACGAGGGGTCTTATAAGGGAGGTTCCACTGTACCACTATTACAATCTCTAATAGTAGTAAGGCAACAACTGACAAACTGGTGTTAAACAGACCACAGACGTTATACTTTTAAACAAGAATGAAGGAAAACTGATACAAATAATTATTTAAAAAAAACACTAAACAATGATTATGCAGATTTCATACGCTATCCATAACGAAACAGGAAAGAAAGAAAAGAAAGGAAGAATAAAAGAAAAGAAACGAAAAGACTTAACAAAATCACTGTGTAATCCTCATTAACACAAAGAAAGCGATGGAAAGATCTTTGAGCAATAATTATCCTTATCTTCCTCAAAGTTGCAATAAAATCTTTTCATAGCGTTTCAAGTTATGCTGAAAGCAGATAAACCAACATAAAGATAGATGCGCCAACATGCAATGAAACACCACACTCCAAGCTGCTGATTGTGCCTGCCAAGCCTGGTGTTGTTCGTTGTGCTCAGAGGACATTTGACCCACCTGCTTTCAAGCATTCCTTGATGCACTTGTCGGGGGAATTGTCTGGCCAGGCTGTACTAAGAACCGTTGGTAAGTCCCTGTCATTGCCATTATCCTTGAAGCAGCCAATGTAACCTTCCACTGCAATCACCAACATTCCAATTGCCATCACCATCGTTGTTCTTGTCAGTGTAGTCATAGTCGCCATCATCATCATCATAATCGTCGTCGTCGTCATCATCGTCGTCGTCACCTTTTACTCCACCAATATCAAGTTAAAACCTAAGTCAAACTATCATTAACATTGAATAATCTTTATTTTTCAGATATGGTAAAGAAAACGGTCTTTCATACTATTTAGTCCGGACAATGCACGAGCCCACTGTGAACTCTTATACCTTTAAAAACGATTTCTCTATCTTAATCTTTTCTTTTTTTCTTCTTTTCCTTTCTTTTATTTTATTTTATAAACAGCACAAACGTAGTTATCAAAGTCAGCGACTATTTAAGTCTATTCTTTGCTCGAATACAGTCGTTTTTTAGTTTGAATTCTTATTTGTTCGTTTTTGTTCGTAGGGGTTTTGTCTTTTTCTCTTCTTCTTCCAATCATGTCCACCTGCCATAATCAGCATTTATTAACATGTACTGGGGTTCAAAGAATTTATGTCTTATGCACTAATGGACAGAATCGCTTCAAACTGTGTATGGTGGCATATCATTGACGATTGTTCACAAATGGTATCACAGAAAGTATGTAGCAGTGCGCAGCTTGATCTCGTTGTTTGACCTGAAAGCGAATTGCCCCCCCCCCCCCCCCCCCCCCATTATGCTACATATTTCATGTCAGGACTGTATTTCGTGACACAGTCAATAAGGAAACAAAATCTACAAAGTGCAAAAACAAAACAGAACAAAAAAACAAAAACAAAAACAACCATGAACGTTATTTTTAAGATATCATAGGATACAAAATATTTCAGAATCACTAGGTGGAAAATCAATTACAAGTAAATCTCAATTTATTCAAACAAACTATTGAGAAAGAAGCCAGACAGACAGACGGAGAGAGGAAAAAGATGGAAAGACAGACAAACGGACAGACAGACGGACAGTCAGACAGGCACATAAACAAACATATACAGAAAGAACCATGAAGTATATAAAACATCAACCAAACTAGTAATATAAAATACATAGGCATGCAGCACACACATACACATTATCGTTATGATTTAGCATATTCGTTCATAAGCAAATGATGCTATTTTATTTTAAAATTGCTCAAACAAATATGAACATTCAATTTGGAAAAAATTTCAATCCAGAGGAGACCTTCAGAATAATGCAGACTGTATTTGAAAATGTCCTATCTTGGAAGAGGTACCATTAGTTTGTGTGGAAGACGTTTTGTATTGAATTGAAATTTTTCAGTAAGAGATTGGGAGGCGCATCCTGACATGATTTTAAACATAAAAACGGCTTTATTATATCTTAATTTAAGTTTAAGTGGGATAATATCTAGTAATATGTAGTCAGAATTAGATAGAGTTGACGATTTTAGTAGAACCAATTTGAGCGCACGTCTATAAAGACTATGTAGTGGCTTCAGGACGTGTTCACTAGCTGAATCCCAGAAGGAAGATGAATAATTTATAATTTATGGGATGCAATGTAAGCATGGAAGAATACTTTGCGGGAGTCCATTTTTAAGAAATGTTTGATCTTAGACAGAAGAAATATCTTTTTAAAAACCATCTTACAAACACTTTGCACTTGGGGAGACCATGATAATTTTTTGTCAATAACTATCCCTAGCACTTTGTGTGAATCTACTTCTTCAATGTTGTTACCATTAATATATAATGAAGGATAACTACGGACATTTTGTCGTTTCTGTCTGGTGGTTACAAGCATAAATTTAGTTTTATTTGGCTTAAACTCATGTGATTTAGCTCTGACCATGTGGTTAATTGACTGATATTTTTTGGGTGTAAAACTTGAACTGTTTTCTACTTATGAATGGCTTGAATGGAGAGTTGTGTCATCTGCAAACATATCACAGAGAGATTGTATTATATAGGGGTAAGTCAATTTTATATATTGGAAAAATAATTGGGCCAAGGACTGACCATTGGGGAACACCATACTTAAGTGGGAGGAGAGAAGATGTTTTAATATTATTCAAAACAAGCTGATATCTGTTATCTAAGAAAGAAGATATAAAATCTAGAGTACTACTAGAAAAACCATACAATTTGAGGGTTGTTTTAATAATAGCACATGATCAATCACATCAAATGCTTTGGCAAAATCTATGAGAGAGAGAGAGAGAGAGAGAGAGAGAGAGAGAGAGAGAGAGAGAGAGAGAGAGAGAGAGAGAGAGAGAGAGAGAGAGAGAGAGAGAGAGAGAGAGAGAGAGAGAGAGAGAGAAAGAGAGTGAGAGAGAGAGAGAGAGAGAGAGAGAGAGAGAGAGAGAGAGAGAGAGAGAGAGAGAGAGAGAGAGAGAGAGATTCTCGTGGATCAGCATACAATTACATAGTAATGAAGAATATATGTTATGGAGTATTTAAGTCGTTAGCAGTGTGCCAGACTTTCCTTATTTCCTTATTTGATTTAAAATCTACTGTTCCCACATTGATTAAGTATTAAAATAATACGTGAAGCACACAATCCTTCACCAGTTCTCTGTCACAAAGGCATTATTCCCCCACACCCCTGTTTCCTTTCCCCCTTCTTAATTAATCATTGCTACAAGGTGCCCTGTAGGGCGACATAACCTATCCCAGGGTGGGGAGGGGTTCTATCACTGTCACCTCCTGTACTTCAACAATAACAAAGTATGCTTCAAAACGAAAAGGTCTTCGCATCATTTTGCAGACAAACGATTTTATGTGAACAAGTCATATTTTTTCAATAGATAAATTGAGCGAATGAGAGGAAAAACTTTTTTCCCGATACAAGGTTTCCCTCTTTCTCTCTACGAAGAAACCAAGGGTAGGTGACTTGGAGTTCCTTTGTTGATGTCTAAAATACGTAAATACAATTAAAAATAAAATAAAACGTTCACACAGCAGTTCAGTTCAGAATTGGAAGGGAAGTTGCAGAGTCTGCAAGAAAGTTTTCTGCCAGCTCTGCCAGCGTACCTGATGCTGAGGCAGATGGAAAGAGAAAAAAACGAATGTTAAACTGATCCTGCACAAGGTATCACAGCTCTACTGTTTTGGGTGAATATTTCATAGACGCAAACGACACTCAAGCGTTAAAGGTAATGCATGTTATTGCAATTTTTTGGACAAAATTCAGATCAGTCAGTGAGCGACTTAGCTGGTGATTTCACCGCCAGGAGGCGGAAAGCTAAAGATGGTGTAGTCATAGTGACATCCTTTGTTGGGGAGAGAGAGGGAAGGACTCCTCTCCCTCTCTCTCTCCCTCTCTCTGTCTCTCTCTCTGTCTCCCCAACAAAGGATATCAGTATGAATAGACCCACTTGAGCTTTTCGCCACATGGCGGTGAAGTCATCCAGCTAAGTCAACCATTTCTGTATCAATTAAGTATAAAAATAGTATCCTGCCGCTTTCCTGCACATCTCAGAAAAACTGGATCAAAAACAAAGAAATCCTAAAAGTGAAATCGATTAATGTCAAGTAATTTGACTAGCTGCCAAAGTATTTAACAATCGTCTTTCCGACTTGTGCTAGAGAACGGGGCAACAAAATCAAAAACATAAGTTTTGTGACGTTATTTCTGCTTATTCTATTGCATGAGCCAACTCAAAGCTGGAGCTTGGCTGGAGCACTTCCGGTTAGTAAGTTCAGACTGCTTTTGTGCCGGAAGAGTTACAAATCTGCTTCAGACAAAATTCAAAATATGAATGAATATATATTCTGTTGAACCGTCATTCAGTTATCCTAGGTTCAAATTTCGCCAAGCGGATTTTGGCCATTTTTATGGAATATTCAGCAAAATCACGCCCCATTGCAATTTCTGGATACCCATACTGTCCTGCAACTTTCCTTAAAATATAATTGAAATCAGAAAAAGATGGTAGGAAAATATGAAAACAAAACCTGTACAGCAACAATAGTATTTTCACCTACAGTGGGGCTGGGGGATGGAGGGTGGAAGGTGGAGTGTCTTACAACAGATGCTAAGTACTTTTGTCCAAGGCTGAAACGTCAACTATACTATGAATCATTGGCTAAGGTAAAGCAAAGACCCCGAGTCTCCACAGCTGCAACAAACGCTCCTTTATATCAACAGTGATTCACACAACGAAAAACATTATGCAATCTTTACAGCTGTAACTTCAGTGAAAAATACTGACAGTCACCGGCCATCTGATGTAAAGAAGACACACCACTCAGTCTTTACGCTTACAACACTGAGCATGTTGTTAATACAGTGGAACCTCCCTTATAAAACCATCCCAAATGAGGTCGTATAAGAGAGGGGTCTTATAAAGGAGGTAATATTAATACTTCCCAAGAAGGGCAATGTCTCCGAGAAGTAGGTCTTATATGGGAGGAAGTCAAATAATGGGTGGTCTTATAGGGGAGGTTCCACTGTAGTGAATCTCGTAAACATTACACTAAGCACTCACTTCCATATCCTGTACGATAGACGGCGTTGGCTGACAGTCCCCCGCACATGATGTTACTGTGTCCAGAGCAGTGCATGTTGCACCTTCCTTCATTTAATGGGCCGTATCGGCCATAATAGTTCCCGCAATGGCAATGTCTACCATACTGCACACCCGCATACTTGAACCCTGTACATATAGACAGCATACCCTCAGGTCACTGCAAGTGTCAGCATAGTACAGGCTGTAGCAATACGAGGGGCACTCATTATATTCAGCAATGTTAAGATTCTGGTTAAATTACCATAATTCAATTGGTTTCATAATTGGTGTATTAATACTTATGTTGCAGTTTTTTTAATATTCCACTATACCATGAATTTTTTTTTAACGCCAAGATCTATTTTATTAATAACCTTGTAAGCTTAAGCTCAAATAAAGACATAATGATTATCATTTATTAAGAACATGCAAACTGAGGTACCATAACTTGACTTTTTATTTATTTATTGGACTTCCAGTTCTGGCCGACGTCGGTTTTTCTACGTCTTCTGTTCTATCCGCATTTATACAGTTACTACGTCATTTTCTAACGTTCATATAGATCATGGTTTTAATTAGTGACGATTGTGTTGCTGGAGTTCGAGACGAGGTGAGGAGAATTACGACCACAATCAGTGTAAAACTTTCCACGTGGCCGCCGGCCATGGCGGCAGAAGTGATGGAGCCGCTCTATGTACTGAGCAGAGCGCTCCCCCACTTTGACTCGGTGCCAGACACCATAGACGTGTGCTGCTGCAGAACGAGTGACGGGGCGGGGCACTGTGTGAGGAGCCCAGAAAATCGGGGGACTGTGGCGGTAGTACGCAAAACAGAAACGATTCAGAGAAAAACTCTTGTTGGAGGGGATCCACATAGGTTGGGTGCAAGTGACACTCTTGGATAAGAACCCATTTAGTTTTCATGGGGACAATGGTCAGGAGACACCCGCCACCAAGGTGTGGGTCTCCAATCTTAATATGAACTGTGATAACAAACAAGTGGAAGAGGCCTTAACGAATTTCGAATAATGATTAACTGATTTATGTCTCTAGCGTCATGGCTAATGAATTAAGCATTGGTACTTTAAACGTTAGAGGCATACGAAACAAATTGAAAAGAAAATCACTTTTTAATTACATTAGGGATAAGAAGTTAGACATAACATGTTTACAAGAAACATATGTTACATAAGATTTATTAACATAAATAAAGAAACAGTGGCATGGCGACTTATTCTACTCAGCAGGCACAGCAAAAAGCAATGGTCTTACAAAACTAATGAGCAAAAAGCTGGTATGTGACAGCACGGAAATAAAGACTTCTAGTGATAGATTGCTGTCAATTAGAAAGTGTATAAATGGGATATTTCACACTGTGGTAAACTGCTAAGCCCCAAGTACGAAAACAGAAAAAGTTAGGTTCTTGCAACAACTGGAAACAGAACTTCAAGCAAATGATAGCGATCACCTTTGGGTAAATGGTGATTTTAACATTACTATGAGCGAAATTGACAATGTGGTTGGACTGCCTCACTCTAACAGAGAGAGGTTAGCGCTCAGAGAAATGAGTGCCAATCTAAACATCTATGACACTTGGAGATCTCTTCATCCAGATAAGATAGACTACACTTGGTCAAGACAGAGCCCGTTTACAGCTAGGAGACTAGATTATATTTTTTGTGATCCGTTGGCATTGACTAAAATCAGAGAGGCCGGTATAGAATCCTACCCGTTCTCAGACCACAGATGAGTCAAATTGAACATAAAATTAAATGACTTTCAGAGAGGACCGGGTTATATTGGAAGTTCAATTCAACGTTGTTACGTGATAATCAGTTTGTAGAGAAAATGAACGACGTAATAAATGATCATTTGAACGAGTATACACAAGAGAATGAACATGAGAGTGGTAATTCAGAAATAATCTGGGAAATGTTGAAAACCAAGATCACATCATTTTGCATGCAGTTTTACAGCTCTATGTCCAAAACTAATAGAGCAGTTTTAAAAGAGATACTCACCGACTTAACATACAAAGAAAACCAATTATGCAAAGATCCCCATAATAAAGAAATCCAAACCCAAGTATACCAACTACAAAAGGAGATGGAATTACGAGAAATGCACAAAGCAAGAGGAGCTCAAATCAGAGCAAGGGAAAAAATGGATCAATGAAGGAGAAACAAACACAAAATATTTTCTAAATTTAGAAAAACGAAGAAACGCTGCTAGTATGATTTCAACGTTAAAAATACAAAATGAAAGTACAGACAATCCTGGACAAATTATAAATGAAATTAAAACATTCTACCAGCAACTGTATAAACAGAGCACCCAGCAAGGCGACAGAACCATCAAGGAACACTTCTTAGAAAATGACCCTGTCCCTACCCTTTGCCACATGGAAAGAGAAGGGTGTGAAAATAATATATCGGTAGATGAGCTCACACAAGCTCTAAAAGATTTAAATAAAGACTCTGCTCCCGGCATAGATGGGTTGACTCCCGATTTTTACCTTCGTTTCTGGGACAAGCTGAAAACCCCCTTTTTTGAATGCATTTGTGCATCCATTCAATAGGGTCAACTACCCAAATCTTTAAGAGGAGTTATTACTTTATTACACAAAGGCAACAGTACAGACAAACATAATTTATCCAGTTATCGGCCTGTTACTCTAACAAACACAGATTATAAAATGTACACACAAAACTATAGCCAATAGACTTCAAAGTGTTATCACACAAAGCATACGTAACGGCCATGCAGGCCTACAGAAAGGAAATCATGAAACGACAAAACAGCAGCAAGGGGGGGGGGGGGGGGGGGGGGGGGGGTGGGGGGGGGGGGGGGAGAGAGAGAGAGAGAGAGAGAGAGAGAGAGAGAGAGAGAGAGAGAGAGAGAGAGAGAATTTCAAAACCTAATAGACATGACTAGAGAGGGCCAACTACTGAGATGATATCCAAATAAAGGATAAAATTAGAATTTTTTATTTATTTATTTTTTAACACGGAACATTACTCAAAGTTTAATTAGTGTATTAGGAGTTCAAATGATTTTTTTTTATGTGGTTGACCAGTGGTCAGTGTCACTGACCAGAGGTCACTTTGGCCTATGTTCACTGTTTGACTGCAAATTAGTGTATTAGGAGTTCAAATGAACAACTTTTTGATGTCGTTGACCAGTGCTCAGTGTCACTAACCAGTGGTCACTTTGGCCTATTTTCACTGTTTGACTGCAAATTAGTGTATTAGGAGTTCAAATTAACACATTTTGATGTCGTTGACTAGTGGTCAGTGTCATTGACCAGTGGTCACTTTGGCCTATTGTTTATGTGGTTGAACATTGGTCAGTGTCACTGACCACTGATCAACCACATCAAACCTTGTTCATTTGAACTCCTAATACACTAATTTGCAGTCAAACAGTGAAAATAGGCCAAAGTGACCACTGGTCAGTGACACTGACCACTGGTCAACCACATAAAAAAAAAATTCATTTGAACTCCTAATACACTAATTTGCAGTCAAACAGTGAAAATAGGCCAAAGTGACCACTGGTCAGTGACACTGACCACTGGTCAACCACAAGGCCAAAGTGACCAGTGTCAGTGGTCAGCTTGTTATTCATTTTATTTAACAAAGATTACCCCCAAAAATGAGTACTTGTCAAGAATGAGTTTTTATAACTCCAACTTTCATTTGGACAAAACGGCGGTTCAAAATCGGGCGCCGTTTTGTCCAACCCGCCGTTTTGTCTATAGACAAAACGGCGGATTGTTGAACCGCCGTTTTGTCCAAATCATAATAGAAAATTTGGACAAAACGGCGGATCTAACCCCGCCGTTTTGTCTATAGACAAAACGGCGGAATTTGGACAAAACGGCGGTTAACAGTCCCACCCTGACATGGCAAAGTATCGGCTATACTCTTCTGTTCTCTTTTCAAGATCTTTGTCATCACTGCATATCATGCGGAGTCTGGTCCCTACCCCAGATATCAGTCCCTTGAAGACAGAAGGGGGGTGACAGCTATTCGGCGGTATATAAGCATGATTATGTTTCGAATTCACGTCCGTTATTAGTCTACCTTCCGATATGTGGAGTTCAACATCGAGGTAAGACACCTCTTGCCCATGGGATACTGTCCACTTAATGTTGGGAGGGGTAAGGGATATATATATATATATATATATATATATATATATATACAGCAAATAAATAAATAAACAACATTACACAAAACTTCATGGCAGTCAATGTTTTATTAAAAACAACAAATTTTCGTTTGTCTAAAAGCAAACTGTTTCAAGTAGCCAACTACTATGTACACACACACAAGTATGTGTACAAGTATATACACTTGTGTGTGTGTACATAGTAGTTGGCTACTTGAAAAAGTTTGCTTTTAGACGAACGAAAATTTGTTTTTTTTAATAAAACATTGACTGCCATGAAGTTTTGTGTAATGTTGTTTATTTATTTATTTGCTGTATTAACCCATACACTTCTGGGTGGTGCGGAGTCCAGCAGTTCAAGTGGGGATTTGTATGATAACAGTGTATATATATGTGTGTGTGTGTTTTTGTGTGTGTGTGTGTGTGTGTGTGTGCGTGCGTGCGTGTGCGTGCGTGTGTGTGTGTGCGTGCGTGCCTGCGTTTGTGTGTGCGTGCGTGTGTGTGTATGTGTGCGTGCATGCGTGCGTGCGTGCGTGCATGCGTGCGTGCGTGTGTGTGTGTGTGTGTGCGTGTGCGTGTGCGTGTGTGTGTGTGCGTGTGTGCACTTGATGTCGGAGACAGATTATTTCTAATTTCCACATTTTTATTGTCTCCAAACAAGTGAAGACATTTGTTTTTCGGCATGCACAAGAAAATGAAGAAAAAGTAAGACATTGCTATAACCAAACAGAAGATACAATTTGTAAAATGAACTAAAAACACATGTAATTAGCATAAAACATAAAAACATAGTTATCAACACACACACACACACACACACAATTTCGATCTCTACTTATATGTAAAACCCAAATCGAAGAAGTAGATTCACATAAAATGTTAGGTGTTATCATTGATAAAGATCTGTCTTGGACTGATCACACCGAATCCCTGGGAAAACGTCTTTCTAGAAAAGTATTTCAAATAACAAAAATTATAAACTTTCTGGATACCCATTCTCGTAAACTATTTTTCTGTGCCCACATACTCCCAATAATAGACTATGCATCCACGCTATGGGATAATTGCAGTCAAACTAACTTAAAAGTAATACATCGTTTGTATAAAAAGGCAGTAAAAATAATGTTGTTAAAATCCAGTTCTTTGACAAATAATGATTACAAAAACCTTAATATTCTAACACTACAAAATAGATTATTCTTCAATAAAGCAATATGCATGCATAACGTTGTCAATGGAAACGCGCCTAAAAAGGTAGCAAATGTATTTACATTCAACATCCATAGACATAATCACTTATTATCATTTCCTCGACCACATAACAATATTTACAAATCAAGTTTTCTTTACTCCGGTGGTACTTTGTGGAACCAATTACCGAAAATGTTGAAAAGTTTAAAGAACAGGAACCATTTCAAGAAATTTTTTAAAATGTACTTAAAATGAATAAATAATTGCCCCTTTGTGGAAATGACAAACTTTCCTGTCTATTGCGTATGTATTGTATTCAACGTAGCTATTATTGTGCTAAGCGATGTCTTGTGTATTACACACATTAAGTTTCAGGGTCATGTCTTTTGTTCCATCTGAGGGTGTAATGCTATTACTAACATGTTTATTGATCATACCACCATGTCTTTCTTCTTTGTTAAAAATCATCCCTTTGTCATTGTTAATAACTATGAGACTGTTCCCCCTTCCCCCATTTTTACACGTTTTTGTTGGTGTGTGTATGTATGCATTTGTGTGTGTGGGTGTGTGCGTGTGCGTGTGTGTGCGTGCGTGCGCGTGTGTGTGCGTGCGTGTGTGTGTGTGTGTGTGTGTGCGTGTGCGTGCGTGCGTGCGTGTGCGCGTGTATGTACATGTTTGTGTGTGTAGTTTGTGCATTTTCATGTTCTGCTTGTTTATTATTTGATTTCTGTTTTGTTATGGATGGCTTGATGTAAAAAAAGCATAATGTAATGCTTATTCGATGTCCATCTGAAAATAAAATGTTGACTTGACTCGACACACACACACACACACACATCCATATTTCAGCCCAATTACAATTTCATACACAAGCACACACTGACACGCACACTTTCATAAAACTCTCAATAACATAATTCACGCACGCGCGCACACACTCGCTCTCTCTCATTCGA
>CM065708.1:27043903-27058903 GCA_017654935.2 Phymorhynchus buccinoides | reverse complement strand
CCCATCGTTCTTTCAAATCTTTAGGCATGCCTTGTTTCCCTGAGATCAGTTCGGAGATATACTCCCGTGGTTGGCTTTCAGAGTAATTCGACGATTCTCCACCCTCCTCCCATGGCTCCTCGTTATGCTCTGCTTCGTTCTTGCTCCAGAGCACGTTTTCGTCAGACATCTGTGGGAGAATTCCGTTCGTAAGATCCGTTTCTTCCTCTTGCTCTTCGCCTGTTTCTATGTTATACTCTTTTCCATTCCGTTTCTCCTCTGGTAAAAAATCGTCTTTTACGTTCTGTTTCTCCGAATCCTGTTCTTTCTCGGGGTGTTCAAGATGTTGATCCTCTCCCCCTCCCTCGTTCTTTTCTGGTTTCTGTTCTCTTTCGTTAGAGTTTCCTCTGTTCTTCAGCCGTTCGTTTTCTTTGAGAACCGTTTCGTGTTCAGGGTCATGCATCATTTCTTCGGGTTCTTTCAGCATATGTGTAGGAGAGCCTTCCATCTTGGATTCGCCTTTCTGGCCAAACTTGGTGTCAGTTTTTGGATCGTAGTGCTCATTAACTGGGTCATTGGTGTGGTCCTTATTTGGGTCATTGGTGTGGTCCTTGTTTGGGTCATTGGTGCGGTCCTTGTTTGGATCATTGGCGTGGTCCTTATTTGGGTCATTGGTGTGGTCCCTGTTTGGGTCATTGGTGTGGTCCTTATTTGGGTCATTGGTGTGGTCCTTATTTGGGTCATTGGTGTGCTCCTTGTTTGGGTCATGGGTGTGGTCCTTGTTTGGATCATTGATGTGCTCCTTGTTTGGGTCATTGGTGTGGTCCTTGTTTGGGTCATTGGTGTGGTCCTTATTTGGGTCATTGGTGTGGTCCCTGTTTGGGTCATTGGTGTGGTCCTTATTTGGGTCATTGGTGTGGTCCTTATTTGGGTCATTGGTGTGCTCCTTGTTTGGGTCATTGGTGTGGTCCTTATTTGGGTCATTGGTGTGCTCCTTGTTTGGGTCATTGGTGTGGTCCTTGTTTGGGTCATTGGTGTGGTCCCTGTTTGGGTCATTGGTGTGGTCCTTATTTGGGTCATTGGTGTGGTCCCTGTTTGGGTCATTGGTGTGGTCCTTATTTGAGTCATTGGTGTGGTCCTTATTTGGGTCATTGGTGTGGTCCTTGTTTGGGTCATTGGTGTGGTCCTTATTTGGGTCATTGGTGTGGTCCTTGTTTGGGTCATTGGTGTGGTCCTTGTTTGGGTCATTGGTGTGCTCCTTATTTGGGTCATTGGTGTGGTCATTATTTGAGTCAATGGTGTGGTCCATATTTGGATCATTGGTGTACTCCTTATTTGGGTCATTGGTGAGGTCCTTGTTTGGGTCGTTGGTGTGGTCCTTATTTGGGTCATTA
Source organism: Phymorhynchus buccinoides (assembly GCA_017654935.2). Lineage (NCBI taxonomy): Eukaryota > Metazoa > Mollusca > Gastropoda > Neogastropoda > Raphitomidae > Phymorhynchus > Phymorhynchus buccinoides. The sequence goes on along the minus strand of CM065708.1, from coordinate 27,057,530 downwards.
GTGTGCTTACTTTCCCCCCATTCACCTGTAAGATTGTCTGGCTTCCTCGTGTCCCGCATGGGATACTTTGAGAACTGTGGTTCATTACCACCGTTCAAGCTGTTATCCTTTGCGTTCGGACTCATGGGAGTTGACATGTCGCTGACAGGATACTTTGTGAGCTGTGCTGCATTACCACTGTTCAAGCTGTTAGTATCCTTCGCGTGTGGACTCATGGGAGTTGACATGTCGCTGACGGGATACTTTGTGAGCTGTGCTGCATTACCACTGTTCAAGCTGTTAGTACCCTTCGCGTGTGGACTCATGGGAGTTGACATGTCGCTGACGGGATACTTTGTGAGCTGTGCTGCATTACCACTGTTCAAGCTGTTAGTACCCTTCGCGTGTGGACTCATGGGAGTTGACATGTCGCTGACGGGATACTTTGTGAGCTGTGCTGCATTACCACTGTTCAAGCTGTTAGTACCCTTCGCGTGTGGACTCATGGGAGTTGACATGTCGCTGACAGGATACTTTGTGAGCTGTGGTGCATTACCACTGTTCAAGCTGTTAGTATCCTTCGCGTGTGGACTCATGGGAGTTGACATGTCGCTGACGGGATACTTTGTGAGCTGTGCTGCATTACCACTGTTCAAGCTGTTAGTATCCTTCGCGTGTGGACTCATGGGAGTTGACATGTCGCTGACGGGATACTTTGTGAGCTGTGCTGCATTACCACTGTTCAAGCTGTTAGTATCCTTCGCGTGTGGACTCATGGGAGTTGACATGTCGCTGACGGGATACTTTGTGAGCTGTGCTGCATTACCACTGTTCAAGCTGTTAGTATCCTTCGCGTGTGGACTCATGGGAGTTGACATGTCGCTGACGGGATACTTTGTGAGCTGTGCTGCATTACCACTGTTCAAGCTGTTAGTATCCTTCGCGTGTGGACTCATGGGAGTTGACATGTCGCTGACGGGATACTTTGTGAGCTGTGCTGCATTACCACTGTTCAAGCTGTTAGTACCCTTCGCGTGTGGACTCATGGGAGTTGACATGTCGCTGACAGGATACTTTGTGAGCTGTGGTGCATTACCACTGTTCAAGCTGTTAGTACCCTTCGCGTGTGGACTCATGGGAGTTGACATGTCGCTGACGGGATACTTTGTGAGCTGTGGTGCATTACCACTGTTCAAGCTGTTAGTATCCTTCGCGTGTGGACTCATGGGAGTTGACATGTCGCTGACGGGATACTTTGTGAGCTGTGCTGCATTACCACTGTTCAAGCTGTTAGTATCCTTCGCGTGTGGACTCATGGGAGTTGACATGTCGCTGACAGGATACTTTGTGAGCTGTGGTGCATTACCACTGTTCAAGCTGTTAGCATCCTTCGCGTGCGGACTCATGGGAGATGACTTGTCGCTGACGGGATACTTTGTGAGCTGTGGAGCATCGTTCACGCTGCGTTCATCTTTTCCAGTTGGGCTGGCAGCAGGAGGTGAGTCATCGCTGACATCATTCGGGGATAGCTCGTCGATTGTAGGATCGTACTGTGTCTCGCTGGCCTTCTTGCTCACTGAATGCATAAACATGGCATTTGGAAATAAGGCAAAAAAGCGGAGGAGGGAGAAGAGAGACAGGGGAGGAGACAAAGAGAATTTGAACCAGAGAGAGAGAGAGAGAGAGAGAGAGAGAGAGAGAGAGAGAGAGAGAGAGAGAGAGAGAGAGAGAGAGAGAGAGAGAGGAGGGGGGGGGACACAGAGTTATAGAAACAATTGGGCTTGGAACCAGAGCGAGAGAGAGAGAGAGAGAGAGAGAGAGAGAGAGAGAGAGAGAGAGAGAGAGAGAGAGAGAGAGAGAGAGAGAGAGAGAGAGAGAGAGAGAAAGAGAGAGAGAGAGAGAGAGAGAGAGAGAGAGAGAGAGAGAGAGAGAGAGAGAGAGAGAGAAAGAGAGAGAGAGAGAGAGAGAGAGAGAGAGAGAGAGAGAGAGAGAGAGAGAGATGGTGGGTAGACAGCGTTATATAAACAATAGGGCTTGGAAACAGTGAGATAGGTGATAGAAAGAGAGAGAGAGAGAGAGAGAGAGAGAGAGAGAGAGAGAGAGAGAGAGAGAGAGAGAGAGAGAGAGAGAGAGAGAAGGGAGACACTTACAGGGCAAGTCACAGCAAGAGAAATGAATGGAGAGAGAGAGAGAGAGAGAGAGAGAGAGAGAGAGAGAGAGAGAGAGAGAGAGAGAGAGAGACAGGGGGGATGAGAGAGACAGAGGGGGGGGGGGGGTGAGACAGAGAGAGAGAGGGGGGGTGAGAGAGACAGAGAGAGGGTGGGGGGTGGGAAGACACACAGAGCGAGAGAGGGGGTGGGTGAGATGAGACACTGGACACTGGAAAACTTTATTTGACAAGGATAAAGATTTTAGGCGATGCCTATTCTTACAATCAGAGAGAGAGGGGGGGGGGTGAGACAGAGAGAGAGAGGGGGGATGGGATGAAAGACAGAGATAGGAGGGGATGAGATACAGAGAGAGAGAAATAGGGCTTGGAAACAGTGAGAGAGGGAGAGAGGTGAGAGGAGAGAGAGAGAGAGAGAGAGAGAGAGAGAGAGAGAGAGAGAGAGAGAGAGACAGAGAGAGAGAGAGAGAGATATCCCAAAAAAAATTCAAATACAGGGCAATGAGATAACCCCACCCCACCCCATCTCACCACCCACCCACCCCCTTTCTCTATCACTTCCCCCCACCCACCCAACAGGCCAGCAAATCAACAGTTAGGCAGTTGTAATGAGATAACCCCACCCCACCCCATCTCACCACGCACCCACCCTATCACTTCCCCCCCACCCACCCAACAGGCCAGCAAATCAACAGTTAGGCAGTTGTAATGAGATAACCCCACCCCACCCCATCTCACCACGCACCCACCCCCTTTCTCTATCACTTCCCCCCACCCACCCAACAGGCCAGCAAATCAACAGTTAGGCAGTTGTGTATTTCTTCTTTCTTTTTTTTAAAAATCTAGACTATCCTCTCGTCCGTGTTAACCCTCTCCCTCTGATCACTCTGAACAAGAATCGATCCTAGTTACAGAGTGAAGGGGAGTAACTCCGAACAGAGAGAGAGAGGGGGGATGGGATGAAAGACAGAGATAGGAGGGGATGAGATACAGAGAGAGAGAAATAGGGCTTGGAAACAGTGAGAGAGGGAGAGAGGTGAGAGCGTTTATTTTAAAAAAATCACCCAGAATAAAGTCTAACTCACATTTCTTTTCTGAAAGATGCATAGTGAACAACAATGATGATATTTTCGGTAAAGTTAAAGATGTGCCACCCCCCCTGCATTTCTCGGTTAATTGTATTTTTCCGTGTTTGCCTTTCTTACCATAGATAAAGCTGTATTTTAGGAACATTTTCAGCTAATAACCTTCTTGGAATACTAACCCTATCCCTGACCGTAGCCCTAACCCTAACCCCCCCCCCCCCCCCCCCCCCCCTATGTACTGCAGTACACCGCGATTTGTCACAGTTGTGGTTCGTTACGTTTTTCCGTCTTATAGGGGGGGGGGGGGGGGGGGGGGGGGGGGGGGGTGTAGGGTTAGGGTTAGGGTTAGGGCTAGGGTTAGGGTTAGGGTTAGGGTTAGTATTCCCAAAAGATAATTTGGTGAAAATGTTCCTAAAATACAGCTTTATGCATGGTAAGAAAGGCAATAACAGGAAAATACAATTAATCGAGAAATGTAGGGGGGGGTGGCCGGGTCATTACTGCCCGCGTCACGTGAAAAATATTTTTTTGGGCGAAACTGAAAATTCCGTTCCAAAAGATGATGTAAAGACTAAAAACGGACCCGGAAGTGTCAGGAACAGGAAGAACTAACTTAGTATATTGCATTGTGGGTAGGGAGAAAGTGACAATGAACGTACTAGACCTGGCGTTCAGCGGTCGCAATCGGCGCACACGGGAGCCAGTAATAAAAACAAAATCGGGCTCATTCGGTTTCTGTTAGTAGAGAGAGGGTTTTTAGTGTCTCTTCTTCTTAGGCCCCGAGCTTTTTCTTCCAACAAAAGTGGTCTAGATCTAGAACCTCCCCGATTCCATGATAAAAAAAAAACCCACTTTGTGTTGAACTTTTGTCGAAAGTGTTGATTGTGGCCACGCACCGCCAAGAAGAAGAAGAAGAAGAAGAAGAAGAAGAAGAAAAAAGAAGAAGAAGAAGAAGAAGAAGAAGAAGAAGAAGAAATAATTTAGCGAGAAAAAAGAAAGAAAGTGTCCATCTAAATATCCAAATTTCCGACACGGCAAAATCGCCACGGTCTTGAACAAAACATGCTAGTTAGCTCTATGCTTGTGTAAAACTGACTTATACTAATCTCGTAATCTCACATCAGAAAACCCTTACAATACTGGAAATGCCCAGAAATAAGCAGAAAATCGACGTGCATTATCTTATTGTTTCCAAGTTAAATAAAAAATACTTCCTTCTGCACTCATTGATAGCTTGAACTCTCTCAAGGCTACAGACGCCAGATCTGACCGATTTTTTTATTTTTACCATTGGCTCCCGTAGCGCCGATTGCGCCCACTGAACGCCCGGTCTAGTAGTTTCACTTTCACTTTTGCCCTACCCACAATGCAATATACTAAGTTAGTGCTTCCTTTACCTCAGTCTCGCTGGTCCGTTTTTTGCTTTTACAGCAAGGGAAAGCACCCACTATTCTTTTTGAACGGATTGTTCGAAGTGACCCCGAATTTTTGTTCTTCTTTCCACGTGACGTGCGCAGTATTGACTCGGCGCGATGCTCGGAGCGCCATTACGGATTTGTTTTAATTCCAATTCATGGTTTGTTGTGTGACAGTGTGTTAGCTTTGGAATGAAAATATCATCATTGCTATTCAATATGCATCTTTCAGAAATTAAATGTGAGTTAGACTTTATTCTGGGTGATTTTTTTAATGAAAAGATTTGGTGTGACGTTTGGAGTTACTTCCCATCACTTGGTACTCATGATCGATTCTCGGTTCGATTGATCAGAGTGAGAGTGCTCGGCAACGTCGTGATGTTGATTATCCACTGAATCTAGGGCTCAGAACCTCTTGAAAACAGAACATGATGCGGATATGACACTGCTTTATTGTTAGATAGTTCACTCTGTGCTTCACCTTGGACACTTTTCTTCTAGTCTTACAATGAGCTTGAATGGCCTGAGTAGACCTGAGCGCTTTGCCATGCTTCACCCATAAGTGCAAACGACAATTATTTTGTGTATTGTTGCGCCGCGCCAGACTCTCCACGATGTAGCGACGATCGTATTTGTGCCCGTCTCACACAGAGTTACGTCCCTTTCCTTAAATTTAAGCGAATCAAAAAATAATAAACTTTTCGAGTTTGCAAATGGGCCAAAATGGAAAAAGAATTTATTCTAGTCGCTGCATTATTTTTACCATAAAAGAAGTCGTAACGGGTGTACAGAGGATTCAGCTTCCTCGCTTTCAAGCTGAAATTTTCATCTTTCAGACAGATCACTGATCGGCGGTGCGGAGATTTACAGAGTTGAAAAGCGTTGACAGAATCAGTTGTCCGCTCGCTATCTAAGCCGACCGACCGCTAATAAGCAGTGGCGGGTGTAAGATGAAGCCTTCTAGTGATGTTCTCAAAGGTTTAAAAAACATTCTACCGTGCCAATTTTTTCCTACATGCCCCGCATTAAGCTTACCGAATTGGCGACATTTTGCCTGTTTACTAACAAAAGGAGTGGCTTCCCTTGCGAAGTGGAAACGATCGTCAAACGCTGAATCTAACAATGCTTTTCTCCACACCACCAACTTTATTAGGAAATCACTAATGTTTGCTTCGACGCCATAAATTTAAGCTTACGATGTTGCACACAATAATGTTTTGTGGCTTTAAACTGAAAATCGTTGGGAACAAAAATGTCTGCTACTGCGCGAGCCTGTCTCGCGAGATGACGTCATGGGAAGACGCCATTACTGAAGCGAAAATAGTTTCTGTTCGATTCAAATACCAGTATCGTGAAAACCAAAATATTTGAGTGTTTTTTCTTATAAAAACATATGCATAGTTTCTACAGGCAGTACTCGACTTTTGAATGCTTATTTTTCTGTAAATGAATCGAGTTTTGTGGAACTTTTAATCATATTGATTCTTGGAAGGAATTTGCAACAAAAATGTCTCTTCAGCCTTGTATCGGCATTGTATGAAGAAATAGACCAATGTTTCGATAAATCACGCCAGTTATTGACAGAAAACGCATTTTTACAGCAAGTTAACTATTTTTATCTCATTTCATAGCAATTACTCTGAGAATTGCTTACATTTTTTTTTTAATTCACGTGGCTACACGATGCTAGGGACGCCATTTTGACGGCCGTTCTTTCTGCAAATCTTAGGGGCCTAGACCTAGAATAGATTTCCTCGAAAAACAACCTGACCAGATTTTGCTTACTTGGTTTCCATGTTCCATTATTACGTAGCCAATAGGAATTGTTCGGAAATAATTAAGGGGAGTAATTTCATGGTGTGTGGGAGTGATTTCGCGTAATTCGATCGGTCAAACAGGGGAAGTTACTCTACCATCAGGTAGATCTCCAGCCCTCGCCTCGTGTGTTTGAGGAGACACACAGTATGTAGAACGCAGTGCGTCATTCTAAATTTGATGTAATTTATATTTTTACGTCACAGTTTGCAAGTTCTATTAGTTTGTAGCAAATGGCCACCCCTTATTTTTCTAAAAAAAAAAGGTTTGCAAGTCGCTGACTGGCATCCGCGGTTTCAAGCTTCGACGCCATACCGCCATGGTTGCTATGGTTTTGACCGAGTAAGTCGAGGTAATCAACTTTAATTTTCACGAAGTGCTCTCCCCTAGGTTGTTTTTTTCCCGAAAATGGTCTATTGACATGGTACTGTAGATCATTAGCATGAAGTTACTAAGTTCTACGCAACCACCCCCTGTCGCATGAAAATAGGTAGCTCGTAAAAATAAGTAGCTCGCTACCTATGACAGTGCGTATTTGCGACATTGAGCATGAACCACAAATTTCACTTTTTTCTAGGGTTAGGGATAGGGTTAGGGTTAGGGTTAGGGTTAGTTAAATGGTTAAAGTACAGAAAAAGTGAAATTTGTGGTTGTCGCAAATTAGACTAGAGGCTGAAATCGAGAAGGGCTAACATGCTAAACCTTTCGGGTTACAAGCATCCATCCGGTCTAGATCTGAAGTATAAACACAAAGTGATGAAATCTAGGTGGATGGACATTCTGATTTTTGTTTGTTTGGCTGCCATGACAGTTTCAAAATGGCCGCCGGAATACCACTAGGGCGCCATATCTCCTGTTTTGTTTTGCATAATCTGGCAAAGTAAATGGCATTCTATAGGTATTTTTGCCTGCAGAATGCAAATCTGCATGCAGAAATATGATTAGAAGATCGTAACTGTGTGTTTTTCTACCTTTACTAGCAGTTCATGTGGTTCCAGTTCAAGGCACCGGTAAAGATTTCTACAACAGCTGTTTTAAGTCTGTTTCAGGAAGTGAACCATGAAAGCAGCAGTTAAGGTGCCATCACTGGGCACCAGATGCCGACAGGGTGGAGCTGACATCAACTGGGATGAGTGTTTTTTCTCTCAGGACCCAACATGCATCAGTAAAACGAACCCATTACGGGGCGCATCAAGTGCTGGTTTTAAAACTGTAATAGAAGCTTTGAAAGAACGAGAAAAGTATAATGATGACACCTACATAGAGGCTCTTGAAAGGTTCAGAACTACTGATATATCAAGCCATGTCCATGAAATGCATTGGCATAAATCGTGCTACTGTGACTTCACCCACAAAAAGACACTGGGAAGCTTAAAGGCGCGTATCAAGCCGCGTGTTGCAGCCCAAGAAGAACCTAGCACATCCTCTGCACCTAGCACATCCTCTGCACCCCAAAATGAGCAGAAAACACTCAGATCCACGCAAAAGGCAGTTGACTGGTGTAAATGTATTTTCTGCCAAACTGACACAGGCAAAACAATTCGCAGCGTGGAATTTGAGGACACTTCAACTAAAATGCTGATGCTGGCCCAATTTGACCCTGTTATGCGATGTTGCCTTGCTGGAATTTCAGATTTGATGACAGCTGAGGGAAAATATCACCTGAATTGTTATGCTCTTTTCTGCAAAAAGCATGAGAAAAAACCCTGATGATGGTCAATCCAAGAGTCTTGAAGATATCTGCTTTGAAAATGTAATGGCAGAGCTTCGAAAAGAACTTGAGAAAGGACACGTCTTTAGACTGAAGAGTGTTTGGGATCACTACAGGAAAGTCTTGTTACAGGATTTCTGTCTTGAAGCTGGTACCTACTGGAGCAATAGATTCAAGGAGAAGGTTGAGAAATTCCTTGGCAGTGACACAGTGACATTTGTACAGCCTCTGCAGAAGCCACTTATGATTGTGCCTTCTGTGTTCAGTGACTATGCGATAAAAAACACTTTGACCGAAATGTCAGAAGATGAAAGTTGTGAAGAGAGTGATCTTGTTGGTGAAGAACACTGTCACATTCACCATGAAGAAGAAATATATAGCTGGATGTACAGAGTTGCTCTCAAGATTCACAGTGATGTACGGCACACCCCAGGACATACTATTATTGGTGGACTTACACAAGACCAAGCTGAAAAGATAGTACCTGAGAGCTTGTACATATTGATCAATCTTCTTTGTACAGGAGACGTGTCTGAAAAGTAGGATGACAATGAGCATGAAGTAGAAATAAAAAACAAACACAGGGTCCTCAGCATTTGTCAAGACATTGTTTTCGCAGTATCCAAAGGAAGAAAAATGACCCCAAAGCACCTTGGTCTCGGACTCACAGTTCACCAGGCCACACGGTCCAAAGACCTTGTGAATCTTCTTCACGCTGCTGGACACTCTGTCTCTTATGACACAGTACTTAGGGCAGACACAGCTCTTGCAAATGATCTTGTTCAACAGTATCAGGACAACGGCAGCGTTATGATTCCAAGGAACTTCCTGCATGGAACATACCAAGGATTCATTCGTTACTCAAATGACAACATTGACATCCTTGAAGAAACGTTGAGTGGCACAGGGACATTTCATGCCAGCCAGTACATGGCCCTCCGACGCAAAGCACCTAATGAACCAGATATGGACATCCAGATCAAGAAGGCTTGCCCAAAAGTTCTTCATGCACCCATAGTGATGACTAGTGTTCAAGATGCCAACATGGACAATACAAAGCCAGAACCTGTGTTTGCAAAAACAGTGGAAGAAACATGGTACTTGCCCAATGAGCAGAAGATTATAGAGGCAAGCACAAAGGACCTATCATGGATCTTAGCCAGACAGCATCAGCCAAATGATCAGATTGTCCCAGGATGGAGTGGTTTCAACCAGAAGATGTGTACTGCTGATCAGCCACTGACAGTAATAGGTCCGATGCCAATTTTGAATGCCCCAGCTCATGAGTTCTCTACAGTGTGGACAGTAATGCACAAATGTGAAGCAATGACCAAGAAGCTTGGAGAGAAGTACACTGTAATGACTTTTGACGAGCAGCTGTACTGTAAAGCAAAAATGCTGCAGTGGGATAAGTCAGAGAGCTGCAAGGATTTCGTCAGCATGTTAGGGGGGTTTCACACGCAGATAAACTTCTGCAAAGTCTTGGGCAAATACATGGCTTCATCAGGCTTAGAAGCTATCTGGATTGAAAGTGGAGTCCTGGGTGAAGGGACAGCAGAAAACACCATGCAAGGAAAGGGGTGGAATCGTGCGATCCGAGTGCACAAGCTCACTCTCGAAGCACTCTGGTCAGTTCTTTGGATGCGTTTCCAAGAATGGGCAGCAGAGAATGAGAAGATGATCAGTGAAAACCTCCCAGATGCATCCAAAGGAGTTGCTGAGGGCTTCGCACGTAAACATGATGAAGATATCCAGTCATCTGTAGAGAACTTACTGTCATCTGTTGAAGAAGTCAGAGTTTTGTTTGATGAGTTTGAAGGGTCCTGTTCTGAGAATGCCACCTTTCGATACTGGAGGACCTACATGAAACTGGTGTCCATTCTCTTGCGATTCACGTACGCTCTCCATGCTGCAGATTGGGAGCTGTTCCTCTCATCATTTGCTGAGATGCTGCCCTGATTTGGAGCATTTGACCACTACCACTACACCCGCTGGGGAAGTGTCTTCCTGGTGGACATGAAAATGCTGCCAACGACAGCACCTGAGGTACATCATGCTTTCATGGCTGGATAATTTGTGACAAAAGAGACAAGGCAGAAGTTCAATCAAATACCAGATGATCAAGCCACGGAGCATATCAACAAGGCAGGAAAGGTAGCTGGTGGATTGGTCGGTATAACGAGAACTGATACAGCCAGGAACAGATGGTGCTTGACATTTAATGAAAGGGCCCAACTGGCCAAGGACACCAAGAAGATGTTCAACATTGCAGGTGATGGAGATGAAGATGATGAACATGACTGTGCACACAAAGACTTTGGGGGAAAAAGACTGAAGCAGGATCAAAATGATCTTGACAAACTCATCAGTTTGCTTCAAACATTCAATCATTTCATCTGCACATCATCTGAGCTCATTTCACTCACAACTGGTGACGTAGCCAGTGATGCCGTGACTCATGACTTGCTAACAGCAGAAGAAACTGGAAAGTGTGTCATCTCAGAGTTTGTGCAGAGGTGTAGAGTGGCACAGTGGTAGCGCGTTCGCTTCGTGTCAAGTAAACCCGAGTTCGAACCTGGGTACAGGGGATTTTGTCCTCTCACTTTGCACTAGGCCTTACGGTCTGAACGTGGAGTCTTTCGGATGAGACGATAAACCGAGGTCCCGTGTGCCCATGCACTTAGCAGGTTAAACCCAGTGGCAACGAAAAAGTTGTCATTTGGTCAAAATCTACCCACCCACCCCCCTTTCCTTCCTCATCAGTCACACATAAATCGCATGCCTCAAAACAAAGCAAAAAAATGAAAAAAATCCTGTGGCGCGCCTCTGGCTGCGACGCGCTCTCCAGGTGGGAGCAACCCGAATTTCACAGAGACGCCTCTGTGACTATAAAGTACCTAATACCTAATACTAATACTAATAATAGCTTGCCATGAAAACAACCAGTTTTCATGAGCGAATTAAGACCAAGCGACTGAACACCTTTGAGAGCATGTACACATTTGAAGTCAACACCTTTGAGAGCATGTACACATTTGAAGTCAAAGTTGGGAGGGAAAAAAAACCGTGGCACTAAAGGCAGACAGAGACTTGTTCAAGCGAGTGATAACAGCAATGGAAGCAGGTAGACCTGTTGACATCAACAACCTGTTGGAACAAGAGCTTTGTCCAGTGCCTCTTTCACTGGCAACTCCTGACCACAGATTGCGACTGCCTCAAAACTGCAAAAAAAAAATTTCTTCCAACATAATCATCTAAGCAAACAGAAAAAGTATTGTTGATATCCAATTTCTGATAGTAGTTTTGGATTCTAGAGACCAAATTACATACAAATAGCTTTTTACATTGTCAATTTATTCAAAAACTGCCCGAGATATAGTCCTTGACAGGTATTTCGGCGGCCATTTTGGAAACTGTCATGGCGGCTCTCCTAGGCAAATTCAGAATGTCCAACCACCTAGGTTACCTTGCCCTATGTCTAAACTCTCCATCCAGACCAGTTGGATGCTTGTAACCCGTAAGGTTTAGTGGACCCTTATTTTTGCAAGCTACATATTTGAGCTTCCAGACTAAATACAGACTCTCATAATAGCGAGCTACTTATTTTTACGAGCTACCCTATTTTCTTTACTTTTCTTGTAGCATCACTCTACATAATTATTCTTGTGTCTTTTCTTTTCCTTCAAAAACTTCCAAACGTTGCAACCACCACGTAGCAGGCAAAGTATTACTTGCAAAGCGGCTTGAACTATAAAATGTAGCGTCACTAACCACGTCATTTTAGTTGACCTGACGTAAAAGTAAATTGCAGTGGAATATAATATAGGGTAGACTGTTACATATTCGGCCAGTTTAGACAGATCGTATTTTTCGACACATTCAAATCAAATCAAATCAAATCAAATCAAATCATCTTTATTATCTCATAACTGAGAAATTCTGGCATGTAGATGCAGCATCTGAGTTATAATTTCAATCCATTAATATAATCAATCGATCAGAAAACAGTTTAGCGAAACTGTGTACGGTTTTCTCATGAACATTCAACAGAAAATGGCTGCAAGCAAAGTCATGTGTCTTGTGACAATTTGTGTCCAACCCCCCCCCCCCCCCCCCCCCCCTCATGTTTACTACCCTCAATCTCAAAGTCATTATTTGTTGGCAATATTGTACTTTAAACACACCCCTCATGCTTATGACCCTCAATCTCAAAGTCATTATTTGTTGGCAAACTTGTACATTAAACACCCCCCCCCCCCCTCATGCTTACGACCCTCAGTCTCAAAGTCATTATTTGGGGGCAATCTTGTACTTTAAACACCCCCTCATGCTTACGACCCTCAATCTCAGAGTCATTATTTGCTATTAGGGGGTGATCTGTGTATTTGCCAAATTTTATTAAAGCGTCAAAGACCCACCAGATCACGTGTCAAAATCACGGGTTTCACGTGTTTTCCCTCTTATAGCTGGTAAGAAATCTTGTTTTGACCAGGTTTGGCTCCCATACAAATGTCCCCAAATTGAAAACGAAACATCATTTTAAAGAGCAGCCTCAATTTGAAGTTGGGTACATTTGTATGTGGGTCACAGCTACCCAGAACCCCCCCCCCCCCCCCCCCCCCCCCAAGGGACTTAATCGTGGTGGGTCAGTGGGTCTTTAACATTGCTACTCGTGGAACCCCATCCATCCCCTATCCGCACTCCCTCCCTTTCCCCCACAGACAGACACATTTTACTGAAAATTACAAGTTTGTCTAAAAATGCGGAAATTCAATCTATGTCTCAATACCGTTTGACATGTTTGAACAGACTTAAGTATTTTTATTTCTGTTCTTTTCTGCTTTAAAAAATGTATTCACATTTTCTTTTATTGCACGTAAGTCAAGTCAAGTCGAGTCAAAATCATCTTTATTGAGGGTTAAAGAATAAGCTGACGAAGCTTTTTTTCATCCTGCCCTCAGTGTGTGTGTGTGTGTGTGTGTGTGTGTGTGTGTGCGTGTGTGTGCGTGTGCGTGCGTGCGCGCGCGCGTGTGTGTAGGGGAAGACGGGGTAAAAAGCGCATGGGCGGGTAAGAAGCCCACCCCAATTATCTCATGAAATAAAGACAATTTCAGTCAAATTTGCCCATGAGACGAATGCTAGACATTAACGCTCGTCTCATGGGCAAAATGAGACTGAAATTTGCTTCATTTCATGAGATAATTGGGGTGTGCTTCTTACCCGCCCATGCGCTTTTTACCCCGTCTTCCCCTATGTGTGTGTGATGTGTGTGTGTGTGTGTGTGTGTGTGTGTGTGTGTACGTGCATGCATGCGTGCGTGCGTGTGTGTGTGCGTGCTTATGTGTGTTTGAAATGTAAGCGCGTGCCAGTCGTCACAACCTTACCAATGTACTGCGCAATTGGGTGTGCAATCTGGTATGTGATTCAAGTAATTGAACATTTTGTGGTTTAGAAA
>CM065708.1:27016403-27038903 GCA_017654935.2 Phymorhynchus buccinoides | reverse complement strand
ACATTACATTATTTACATGTATTCAGGATAATCAACCCAAAAAAGCCAACACTGCACATAGCGAACTTTCGCATTTATTTCAAAACTTCCTCAGGCTTCATGATCAATCGACTGCACTTACACACCAAATGCCAGCAGTTTACAGACCCTAAAATCACTGTCATTCTATTATTTTTGTAACAATTTAAGTCCGACCACAACTCGCTCCTGTTGTTGTTTTTTTGTGGGTTTTTTTTTAACCCTTTCACCGCCAACGTCGCATTTTAGCACCACAATGATTTAACACCTAAGTCACTAAAAGGGATCAAATTGGGGTCTATTATCCAAAGACCCTATTGTCCTGGGGGTTTGGGAAGTAAGGATAGACCTTATTTTAGATATGTCACAGAAGAATCCCCCAATACTGCAGATGGTTTTTGTTCTCTACCCAGGTGAATTTAATGGAAATATTTGGCTGAAATATGGCTGGCGGTGAAAGGGTTAACAGAGTGGCCTATTACACTGAAAAAAAAACATGAACACTGCTGAATTTTTTTTATTTTTTATATGGGCCTGCCAAACTGGAAAAGGTGAGTACGGTTTTTAAGATTATTTACACGTGTGTACATATGACATAGTGAAGAAGAGAAGGGGGGGGGGGGAGGGGTTATAGAGAGGGAGACAGTAAAAAGGTGGCTGGCCATGAAGACAGGTGAATTGAGAAGAGCGTGATTATGACAAAGCAAATAATAGAGAGCACATTATGTTTGACACACAATAATCAAAGACCCGAGTTCATTCCTACAACAACAGTCCCTTACACCTTTCCAGTGATTCATTAGCCGTCAACAAAACAATGGTAGTTCTAGAACTTACGTGGAAGCTGTTACTCTTTGAAACAAGAGAGAGAGAGAGAGAGAGAGAGAGAGAGAGAGAGATGCTGAGAGAGAGAGAGAGGGGGGGGGGGGGTATGGAACGCCCCCCCCCCTTCCACACACACACACACACACTCACCAACTCTCTGGATCAAGCCCTGTATGACCAATCGGCTTGTCATTATTTGTCATGTTTGCAGATCAGTACATTATTGATTGATAATGGTGTCTATATAGGTAAATTGCAAAAAAATCCTTGATCACTGTCAGCTGGTTTTATGACAAAGGTATGGCGGTGTTATGATAAATAAGTACCTGTCATTAAATATCTACCTCTCGCATGCGAACTGTACCCATCTAACCCTAACCCTATCCCTAACCCTATCCCTAACCCTAACCCTATCCCTAACCACGGAAAGAACCAAAAAAATAGAGCAGGAGGGTGTAAATCTACATATTTGCCGATAAATCGATGTACAAAGCCATAAATCCATAATCCGTAAAATTCACAATGGCGGACAAACAAAACGATTCTGATTGGCTACGCTAGGACTACTTCCGGTTAGGACTACTTATCTCATAGAGTAAAAATACACCGCCACACCGGAACAGGACCAATCTACATTAGGTTAGAAACTTTAGTGTCACAGCCGACGTAGTTTTCTGACGTCAGGTTGACAAAATTAGGTTAGTTGTGACGCTACACTGGTCTGCTGGAGACTCTTCTTCTTCTTCGCCTTAGGCAGCCAACTTCATCACGCTGAAGATTCTGCTGCACTTTAGGGGGTAGTACGAAAAAGAAACAAAATAAGTTCAGCAAAGATAGGGTAGATAGTGAGATAGGAGACCCTGCAAATTAGGCTTTAGATTGTAATCGATTTTTTTCTGAATAAAAACAGTAAGATGAAGAGTGATGTTGCCAGTGAGGCTTACAAAGAAAGTGGTGTGTAGAAATGAGGAGCATATGCATGGTTGTTTTGGCTGCATTATACTGGAATCCAAGCTTACAAGTAAAAGGTAAGGTCTAGATTAAATTCAGGACGTCCCCGCCTAGACTGGCTTACGCATGCGCATTACACACACCAAGAAACCCAGAAGTGAACATATGACGCGCCATTTTGATACTTTTTTAAACGAAGCATTTCATTGGTAGATAGGACTGTGACCTACACCTAGCCTAATAGGTGGCATTCTACGAGCTTCACGAACTTACATTAGATGTAATGTAGGTCCGTGACGAGCTTCTATCTCGCTTAGATCTTCGATGTAGGTACAACCCCCCAGGGGACTCTGTTCCATTGTCATAGAGTTTTTGCTGAATACTTTAAAGACCCTGTCTAGTGCCGTAGTTTCTCCCCAGAATTCGTTCGGGGTCGAAAAAACAATGCCATGTGCCATAACCGCGACAATCAATTTGACCCAGTGACCTAGATATCGGACTCTGAAGACGCCATTTTGCACCTGGATTTTTTTCCGGAAGTGAAAGGTTAGAGCTGTAAGCGCTGTTACAGCGCTTACAGCTTTATTGTCCTTGACCTTGCGCTTACAGAAGAGTAGCTGATCGCTCCTGCATCTCCTAGGAGTTGTGCTTTTATTTTAGTCGCATTCTGTTTGCTGATAAGTATTGTAGCTATGCCTTGGTTTCAGTTTTCTCTTCTAGCAACCTACGTTCAATTGATAACTTTCTTACTTGCCGATAACGGCGGCAATGTTCGGTTGAGTGATCGAATTGAGCATTCGTCAAAGACACGGTAAAGTAAAGGTCAATAACTCTGGTCTTCTTCAGGCTAGCCGAGACTAAAACAGACACCTCCAGGATGAATGCCAAGGTAGTTTGGATCGTGATACGAACAAACAATAAAGAAACAACAGCTGGTCATCAGAATTTGGAAGAGAACACATGATAGACTAGCGCAAAATAAAGAACACTTTCATCTGACATCAGCAGTGACGTAAAGAAGAAATGACGTTTGCTTGAGAAGTTCCAGGAAGGTTGATTCACATTCTTCTTCTTCTTCGCAGTACGTAGCCACAATCAACACACTGATTATTATGCCACGGAACCGGGGAGGTTCATCCACATATGCCGGAAGAAATGGCCAGGAGGCCGGAGAATAAAGAAAGAGGAGAGAGGACGGACAAAAGGAAAACGCCTAGCTTGATGGGAATCTGCAGGGGAGGGGGGGGGGGGAGGTGGGGCTTTTGCTTGGTTGTTAGACTGATGACCCCTGAGTGGGGCCACCAGCCGCAGCAGGTGCAGCAAGCAGGTGTCCTTTGAGGAACTTCCAGACTCCGGCTGCGAAGCTCTCTAGAGTTTTGGCATCCACTGCGGGTGTTGGCAGGTCGTTCCACTACTTGATTGTTCGTGAAAAAAAAGAGCTTTGACGGTACTGCGTCCGACACTGGGGGGATGAGGAGCTGTTGTGAATTACCCCTGCGTTGCCGCTCTGGCTGAGGTATGACTTTGCTCCTGCTCACACTCACCATGCCATTGAGTATTTTATACAGCATGGTGAGTCTGGTGGCTGTCTGCGTTGCTGCAGTGGATTCCATCTGAGCCTCTGTAGCATGTCGGTAACGCTGGCTGTCCTATGTTATCTATCTTCAAGTCATATTCTTCTGACTTCAGATCTAGAATAGGTGTAGATCTATTCAAATGACAAACATCCTTTGAGTTGAAGCATGTGTGTCTAGCAGCGAAGCGACATCACAACTGATATCTTTAGGCGATATCTGAAGCTGAAGCAACAAAAGAAAGAAAAAAGCAGTTATAAAACTGCACTTTTTAATCAAATCTTATCAGCTTGGTGGTGAGCACACGCAGCCTGGCAAAGTGACCAGAAACTCCTTCTCCCCACGAACTACCATCGGGCGGAACAGACATCCGAAGTGATCTTCAGAAATTCATTTTCCCCACGAACTACCATGTACCATCGAGCATCAGCCGCGCCTACCGTCTACTGGGCAGTTCAGGAAGGCTCTGTCAGATGCCATAACACCAATTTACCCCCCCACACCCACCCTCCTGCAAGGCGCGGCATCATGCTGAGGGCCCAATCAGTGGGACCTGGCTGCCTGGGCCATATTTGTAGAAATAGTTGGGTGGGGTGTTTTTTAGCTAGAGAGTTGCTTTCCCCAAGTTCTTCTCGCCAGTGCTTATATCCAGAATTGGATTTCTTCCGTTGTAACGAATCAAGATCAAGACCAGTCAGTGGACTGTCAACGCGATGTCCCCCCCCCCCCCCCCCCCCCCCCCCCCCCCCCCCAGAGGATACCTGGCGGGGGGGTCTTCTGTATAAATAGTTCCTCCACCTTCTGGAAATTCTGTGCTTGTAACTTCCTCTAATCTGTCACTCTCTTTGACTCTGCCTTTTCCCTTTGCTTACTGTCATCTACTATCTTTCTGCCTTACCGGTCCATCCTCCTGCCTTTTTTCAAGAAAAAAGAAATATTTTCCAAAAAGATTTTCCTCCAGCCGAAGGTCGGACATGCTTGGGCCTAATTATTTCTTACTTAGGCCCGTAATGGCAGCATGATGCATCTGCACTCATAATTGACAGGAAGCTGTCTGAGCGATCGAAGAAAAGGTTGATGTTTTTAAGCCCCACCTTAACCAATATTTTCCACACAGTGGCAAAAACATCAATGCCCTAATTTTGATGACCTGGCCTGTGTGTGTGTGTGTGTGTGTGTGTGTGTGTGTGTGTGCGTGGGAAGTGCGTGCGCGCGCGTGTGTTACGTGTGCCACTTGTCCACTTGTGCCACTTGTCCATGTATTATCACAAATATTATGCAATCATTTAAATCCCATTTGTTGCCTCACACTTAAATCTAAAATCATATATTAGGTTGTATTCTTTTGCAAACTCTTGTCTTACATTATTTGTTAGATTGTGCACTCTTCATTCTGCTGTTTTCTCTGTGATTTATCTGTTTTTGTCTCGTTTGTTGTTGTTTTCTTTTCTTTTTTTAAAGTGGTGACAGTAAACAAATTACATTATGTTTTATAAAAGGACAATACAGATTAGTTGATTGATTAAATGATGGTTTGACTGATTGATTGATATTACTTGAATGATTGACTGTTTGACATAAATTAATTGATATATCTGAGATGCTGATGTCATTCATTGTTTTTTTTTTTTTTTTATTGAAGCCACTTGGTATTTGATTGCATGCCAATGTTCAGTAAGAATAATGTTTGCAGGTGAAGCCATTTTCTATGCAGTTGCATTTTTTAAAAATGAATAGGCGTACACCTAATTTGCATTTGTCTGCATACTGTATATACCATGTGTGAATGCATGATTGCATGAACAAACTATACATGGGGTAAAATAGTTCAAGCAAATTTTGAACACCACGAGTATCATAAAGACATTGTGATTGTTAAACAATATTTCAGTGGTTGACTATATGTTACTAAACAATATGTCAGTGGTTGACAATAGGTTACTACATGAAAATGGCAGTTTCTCCGTTGGAACAACAGTCATTATAAGTTGTAAGTATTATACATTAATTAATCGTTGTGTCATAGCAATAAACTGGGGGGTTTTAAAAACCTATTTATTGCCCGGGCATTTACCACCCACTAAATCAGTTTTATTTTCTTTCATTTTTGGTTTGGTTGTTTTTATTTTGTCGCTGTGTGTGTGTATGTGTGTGCGTGCGCGCGTGTGTGTGTGGAAGGGGGGGGGGGGGTAGGGGTAGAGTGTTAGAGAGGCCAGGAGAGACAGACAGACAGACAAACAGACAGACAGACAGACAGACAGAGCGCACTATATCATCTGTCCTTTGGCGGTTTCTTCGTGACGACCTTATATGGATTGCTCCCCACGGATCACCAGTTTCAGAGTCCATGATCAGAAAAGCATGAGTGCAACTTTTCCTGGTATACGAGGATTTCCTGTTTTTGAATTTTACCAGAAAAGGAATTTCCTTTTTTTTTTTTTTTTGGTCTAACAAGAATCTTTGGTGTGTGTCTACTGTATTTTTTCAAACTCTTTAACCCTTTCACCGCCAGATATTTTTCAGCCCCCCACAAAATACCATTAAACTTAACTGGGTAGAGAGAAAAAACAAACATCTGTGACATGCATAATATTAAGCCTATCCTTTACCTCCCAACATTACGAAAATAGGGTCTTTGGATTAACAGACCCTGTTTTGATGCCTTTTAGTGACATGCGTGTTAAACCATTGTGTTGCATAAATGCGACATTGGCGGTGAAAGGGTTAAACTAAGCATTTGTATAAATTCTGGAAAAAGCAAACTAAAATACCTTCATACATCCATTTTTGCTTCAGCTGCAGTAGGGGGACATTACCCCTGGACCCCGGCCTTTCATGGTTTTTTTTTCATTTTTTGTAGTTGCACCCGTGGAAAAGCCTGCGTGTCCTCCTGGGAATAAGGGAAGTGTGTAACATCGTTGGTCGGCTCTGTAGTGTAGCGTGCAAATCTGTCGCTCGTGCAAATCTGTAGCTCGCTACCTATGAGAGTCTGTATTTGCGGCATTTTGCGACATTGAGCATGAACCACAAATTTTCACTTTTTCCGTGGGTTAGGGATAGGGTTAGGGTTAGGGTTAGGGTTAGGGTTAGATACATGGTTCAAATACGGAAAAAGTGAAATTTGTGAATGTCGCAAATACACACTCTCATAGTAGCGAGCGACAGATTTGCACGAGCGACAGATGTGCATGCGACAGGCTCTCTTCTTCTTCTTCTTCTTCTTCTTCTTCTTCTTCTTCTCTTCTTCGTTTTCCAGGCCATATAATAATAATAATAATAGTGAATCATTTATATAGCGCACTCCTCCACCAAATGTGGAGCTCTATGCGCTTAGCAACAACAAAAATAAAAGCAAGAAATTCAACAACAAAACCAAACAAGTGCAACTCCGAGCGGCTGCAAAGTCCCCTCGCAGCATCGCCGAGCTACTCGGAAATCGGAATGTGTCGGCTGTTCACATACATAAAAACGCATCAAAACAGCACGTAACTGAATAGTTCTTTTATATATAGCCTTGGGGTTCGGGCCCGTGATTTGAGCGCGCACGATCATGCGCACACGAGCGCACAGAACAATTCATGACAACTGTGTTATAGACCATTCATCAAGAAATGTGAAAAAAACTGCATTGAAATACATGCAAAACTTCGCGAGATATTAGCGATTATGTGTTTTGGGGTTGGAACCCCGTAACTGGCGCGACCTTGAACTTAATGTAAAACTGTGACTAAATGCATCAGTGGATAGCTTGCATCTTGGCAAACTAGTATACCAAATTTGATGATGATAGACTGAATAGTTTTTGAGAAAAACGGACGGACGGAGGCACGCCGGACGGATGAGACAAAAACAATAGCTCCCCGAACCTTCGGCTCGGAGACTAATAATCGCTCACGCACATGCAAATAGGCATACACATACACACCACACACCCCACCCACACATACACGCACGTACGCACATACACACACACACACACGCGCGCGCGCCGCGCGCGCGCGCGCGCGCGCACTCACACACACACACACCGTTACCATCACCACCACTCACCCCATCCAAAAACACAATACAAAATACAATCAATTGAATAAAGCATCAACACACTCTCTCTCTCTCTCTCTCTCTCTCTCCCTCTCTCTCTCTCTCTCTCTCTCTCTCTCTCTCTCTCTCTCTCTCTCTCTCTCTCTCTCTCTCTCTCTCTCTCTCTCTCTCTCTCTCTCTCGCAACAAAGCTAACGTAGACATTGCAGTCAAACTAACTATGGGGGGGGGGGGGGGGGGGGGAGAGAGAATAGAGTCCAGAAGTAATGTGGCCTAAAGGTTGTGATGTAGCTTGAATAAGTGGATCTTTACTGCGTAATGAAAAGAATAACTATGTTAATTGTGTTGTATTAACATGCAACAAACAACATTCACAAAGACATTAATGTAATAAGCATGCAATCAGAGGTGTTATGATCGTTCATAGCTCCAACGACCATTCAGATGTGTTATGACTTTCGGATGTGTAACGACCGTTCATATGTGTTTTGGCCCTTGAACAGTGTTGCGACCGTTCAGAGCTGTAGCGACCCTTCAGAAGTGTTTTAAAACTTTAAGCAGAGTTAAAGATCCCACACGTCACGTGTCACATTCCCCCTTATGCTTGGAAGATTTCTTAAGATTTCTTACCAGCTATAAGAGGGAAAACACGTGAAAAACATGATTTTGACACGTGACGTGGTGGGTCTTTAAGAGCTGTAGCGGCCATTTCAGAACAGTGACAGTTTTGCTGTGACGGTTCAGAGCTGTAACGACAATTCAGAAGTGTTACCACCTTTCAGAGTTGTTGCGATCATTCAGAAGTATCACGACCGTTCAACGGTGTTAGTTCAGAGGTGTTGTGACTTTCAGATGTGCTACGATCGCTCAGAGGTGTTATGGCCCTTGAGAAGTGTTACGAGCGTTCAGAATGTAACAACCGATCAAGGCTGTAACGACTGTTCAGAGCTGTTGTGACTTGCATATTTCTTACGACAGTTAGAACTATAAAGAATGTTAAGATCTGTAGCGACCGTTCAGAGGTGTTACGACCGTTTAGAGCTGTCACGACCGTTCAAAGCTGAATTTTTTTTTTTTTTACACACATACCGTTCAGAGGTGCTTAAATCTTTCAGAACTCTAACAACCGCTCAGAGCTGTAACGACCGTTCAGAAGTGTTCCGATCGTTCAGAGGTGCTACGAGAGTACAGAGGTGTAAAGACCGTTTAAAACTATTACGCCCGTTCAGATCTGTAGAATGCCGTTCTGAGGTACGTGTTATGAATGTTCAGAATTGTGACCACCGTTCAGATATGTTACGACCGTTCAAAACGGAAACTAATTTTTAAAAAACTTTAGCAAATGTTAAGAGCGGTTTAGAGATGTTATGTCACTTCAGAGGTGTTATGAGAGTTCAGGGGAGTTTTGAAAGTTCAAAGGTGTTACGACCTTTCAGACTTGTAACGACCGTTCAGAATTGTGACGACTGTTTGGAGCTGTAACGACCGTCCAGATGTGCTATGACTGTTCAGCGGTTTTACGACCGTTGGAACTGAAACACAATGTTTAGTCTTTTAAAATGTTAAGAGCCGTTACGACCGTTTAAGCGTGTTGCGATCGTTCAGAGATGTTTAGACGGCTCAGAGGTATTTTGACCATTGCAAAAAGTTACGACCGTTCAGATTTGTAACGACCATTCAGAACTATGACGACGGTTCAGAACTGTTACGACCGTTCATCGGTCAAACAAAGTTTTAAAACTTTAAAGAGTTTTAAGAGATCTTCAAATGTCTTACGACCGTTGTAACGTGTTCAAACTTGAAAGAGTTTTAAAAGATATTCAAAGGTCTTACGTGTTATGGCTGTTCAATGGTGTAGCGACCGTTCAATTGAGGTACAATGGTTCAGAGGTGTTATGACTTGCAGATGTGTTACGACCATTGACAGGTGTTATGGCCCTCAAGACGTTTACGAACGTTGTAACGACCGTTCATAAGTGTTGTGATGAGCTGAGCTGTAACGACCGGCCATAAGTGTTACGATCGTTCAGAGGTGTTAGGAATTTCATATGTGTTCGGACCACTCAGAACTGCGACATTTCAGAGCTGTAACGACCGTTCATAAGTGTTGCCACCTTTCAAAGGTGTTAGAACCGTTCAATGTTGTTTCTACCGTTCAGAGTTGTTATGGCTTTCAGATGTGTTATGACCGTTCAGTGTTGTTTCTACCATTCAGAGTTGTTATGGCTTTCAGATGTGTTATGAACGTTCAATGTTGTTTCTACCATTCAGAGTTGCTATGACTTTCAGATGTGTTATGACCATTCAATGTTGTTTCTACCGTTCAGAGTTGTTATGACTTTCAGATGTGTTATGACCGTTCAATGTTGTTTCTACCGTTCAGAGTTGTTATGGCTTTCAGATGTGTTATGACCGTTCAATGTTTCTACAGTTCAGAGTTGTTATGACTTTCAGATGTGTTATGACCGTTCAATGTTGTTTCTACCGTTCAGAGTTGTTATGGCTTTCAGATGTGTTATGACCGTTCAATGTTGTTTCTACCGTTCAGAGTTGTTATGACTTTCAGATGTGTTATGACCGTTCAATGTTGTTTCTACCGTTCAGAGTTGTTATGGCTTTCAGATGTGTTATGACCGTTCAATGTTGTTTCTACCGTTCAGAGTTGCTATGACTTTCAGATGTGTTATGACCATTCAATGTTGTTTCTACCGTTCAGAGTTGCTATGACTTTCAGATGTGTTATGACCGTTCAATGTTGTTTCTACCGTTCAGAGTTGTTATGGCTTTCAGATGTGTTATGACCGTTCAATGTTGTTTCTACCGTTCAGAGTTGTTATGGCTTTCAGATGTGTTATGACCGTTCAATGTTGTTTCTACCATTCAGAGTTGCTATGACTTTCAGATGTGTTATGACCGTTCAATGTTGTTTCTACCGTTCAGACTTGTTATGGCTTTCAGATGTGTTATGACCGTTCAATGTTGTTTCTACCGTTCAGAGTTGTTATGGCTTTCAGATGTGTTATGACCGTTCAATGTTGTTTCTACCGTTCAGAGATGCTATGACTTTCAGATGTGTTATGACCGTTCAATGTTGTTTCTACCGTTCAGAGTTGTTATGGCTTTCAGATGTGTTATGACCGTTCAATGTTGTTTCTACCGTTCAGAGTTGTTATGGCTTTCAGATGTGTTATGACCGTTCAATGTTGTTTCTACCGTTCAGAGTTGTTATGACTTTCAGATGTGTTATGACCGTTCAATGTTGTTTCTACCGTTCAGAGTTGTTATGGCTTTCAGATGTGTTATGACCGTTCAATGTTTCTACCGTTCAGAGTTGTTATGGCTTTCAGATGTGTTATGACCGTTCAATGTTGTTTCTACCGTTCAGAGTTTCTATGACTATGTGTTGTGACCGTTTAATGTTGTTTTTACCGTTCAGAGGTGTTATGGCTGACCCACGGTCATGTTTCGTACTTTATGATCCACTGCACCAAACATTAAAGACCCACCAGATAATGTGTCAAAATCACGGGTTTCACGTGTTTTCCCTATTATAGCTAGAAAGAAATCTTGTTTTGACCAGGTCTGACTCCCATATTAACCCCCCAAATTCAAACCGAAACATTATTTTAAAGAGCAGCCTCAATTTTAAGTTGGGAACATTTGTATGTGGGTCACAGCTACGCAGAAAAAAACCAAGGGACTTAATCGTGGTGCGTCAGTGTGTCTTTAATGGCATTGTATGGACACTTGGGCACGGTTTTTTACGAGTCAAGCATTCACTTATTATTATCTTAAAACCACTCTACAACCTTCAGCTTCTTAGATGTGGGTGGTGTCACGCCCACAAAACTGTGTCTGGTGGCAGTTTGGGCAGGCCTCGGCCATGATACACCAAAACAATTGTCGCCTTTCCAAACTGTCGCCCAGTCCACCATTTGTTTAAACAAAATATAATTATGCTTTTATTCAACAAAATATTGAATTCAAGTTCAGTGCATGTTTTGGCTTGAAATGAACCGCAATGGAAAAACTGACATTCTTGGGTGACAATATTTTATTGTTGTCAATAGGTTTAAATTTATTTAATCAATATCAATGAGTGTGTGTGTGAGTGAGAGAGAGAGAGAGAGAGAGAGAGAGAGAGAGAGAGAGAGAGAGAGAGAGAGAGAGAGAGAATGGGAGTCAGAGACAAGGAGATAGAGAGACAGAGACAGAAAAGAGAGAGTTTGTTAAAGGGGCACCCTGACGGATGTTTTTGTGTGCAATAAACACGCCAAGATCACTAGGAAAACACCCTTTACAGAGATCGCAACACTCACTTTGCTCTGGTTTCCTATAAATCAAACCGTCAAATCGGCGATTCCTCCTTGGCGGAGGTGCTGGAAGTCAAATTCTTTCAGCGCCTGAGTTTAGACCAAATCGTTTGCACGCAATTTCCACAAACCAAGCCTTTATGTAATTTTTTTTAATAATTTTATGCAATTTACCAAAGAACTTTCGCTCACAACAAAAGAAATAGCTGCTTTTTGTTTAATGCACTACAAAAAAGAAAAAGCTTCAACCTCCGCCTCCACCCACCCCATCCAAAATGGCTTCTCTTTCCGGCATCTCCGCCAAGGAGGAATGATTTAAGTGTTGTAGACGTGGAACGTGTTTTGGTCACATACGGGCGCGCACACAGACACAGACACACACACACAGACACACACACACACACACAAACACACACACACACACACACACACACACACACACACACACACACACACACACACACACACACACACACACACAATTTTTAAGATAGTAAACAATCTTGGGGGCAAGATACCAAAACGTTAACAATTTTAGCAACTGCCCTTATACGCTCTAGACTATCATATGCTCAAGAGGTATTTTTTAATGCACCTCAATACCTTTTAAATAAACTCCAGAGTACTGATTGCAAAGCTTATAAAATTGCCCTTGGAGTTCCCACACATACATCTAACTTAGGGACATATAGCGAAGTGGGAGTTTTACCACTCACGGAACTCCGAAAAGCTTCTGCTTCAAAGTTTGTTTTGAAAAGTTTATCACAACACAATTTTTGCTCAGAAGAAGTATGTTTAAAATCCGAAAAGGATTTTGGAAAACGTGCACAGAATATTCAATCAACAAAATCTATTTATTCGTTTTCCTCCGATCTTCTACGTGATAGAAAAATAGAAACAAATAACATTGCTAAAAAACCCACATTTTCTCCTATTCCGAAATGGGAGCAATCTAAAGCTATCTTTGATATTGATCACACTCATTTATCTAAGAAGGATTCTCCCAATATTTTAAGAACGTCTGTGTACACGCATTTAGAAAACAATTACAATCATCATTTAAAAAATTTCACAGATGGTTCAGTGTTAGACAATACTAACACGGGAGCAGCTTTCGTTATTCCCAGCTTAAAAGTAGAAAAGTTATTCTATCTTGGTAAAAAGTTGTCTATATTTAGCGCTGAATTGCTTGCTATACTTCAATCTTTGGATTTCATTCTAAGCTTTCCTATAAATAACAGTCAAATCTTAATATGTGCTGATTCTAAAGCTGCAATGTATGCTATTAAGTCTCCCAATTCATGTATACGACTTGACATGGTATTCGAAATTAATCATATAATACACATTCTTTCTTTGAAAGGCATTATTGTTACTTTTTGTTGGGTGCCTTCTCACTGTGGAATATCAGCAAATGAACGGGTAGACCAAGCTGCAAAAAAGGCAGCTCAAAATATTAATGACGCTGTATCAATAAATGTTCTTTTAGATCTGACAGAATGTTTCTCAATTATAAACAAAACATCTCAAGAAAATGTCAAAACTTTATTGATGAACTCAGACGTTCAATATTATAATAACTGTATTAAATGTAATGATAGATGCAACGGGAAAACATTACAAAAACGCGTTACTTTCTCGTCCAGGGAGATTGAAAGTCTAATCCATAGACTTCGGTTGAATTCATTCAAAACCAAATATTGCAATAATGTTAAATGTATGTGTGGTGAATCCTTGAGTGTCAGTCATTTACTGATTCATTGTCCTAAAGCAAGAGAACTTTTCCAGAATTCGGGTATTGACGGTTTTACTGATGGATCGACACCATTGTCTCTACCCAGTATTCTAAACAATTATTCTATTCTTGATTCTGTTTGTAAATGTTTATTAAGTAGTTCACTTAGTACGTATCTTTAACATTGTTCATTGTTCGGTTATCTTCTTTAAGTGTACGTTTAACATTTTAATGAGGTCGGAGGTGGAGAGAGTTATGATTAAGCCTGCATAGATATCCTGTTACTTACTTTAATGCATACACACACTCACAGGCACATGCACATACACTCACCACACCAACATCACAACACAATATAATTTTGTCTGAATCACTTTTAGTGGAAGGACGTTAAATTGAGTAACACACACACACACATGTTTGTCTAATATATCAACATATTTACTCCATAGTTCCATTGGTACATTATTATAACATTTGTCTCATTTTTTAATTTTTAAACAGGTTTAGATTTGGTTGTTCTTGTTAAGTAATTTAAGTTTCATATTTTGATTCATAAAATAATATCAGTGTAATTTTAGTATCAATCATTTACAATATAATTTTAGTCGTCTAAAAACATTTTCAGTGAAAAGGCGTTAAAACCCTTTCATCGCCACTGTCGCCTCTTGGCACCACAATAATTTACACCCATGTCGCTGAAAGGCATCAAATGAGGGTCTGGTGTCCAGTGACCTTATGGCCTTCATTCTGAGAGGTACGGTGAGGCCCTATTTTATGCATGTCAAAGAGGAATCCCCACTATTGCAGACGAAATCTGTTCTCTACCCAGGTAAGCTTAATGGTACATTTTTGGCTGAGGAATTGCTAGCATTGAAAGGGTTAAATTAAGCAAAACAAAACACACTCACGCACGCACGCACACGCACACGCACGCACACACACACACACACACACACACACAAGCACACACACACACACACACACACACACACACACACACACACACACACACACACACACACACACATATATACACACACACACACACACACAAGCACACACACACACACACACACATGTACACACACGCAAACACACAAGCACACACACACACACAAGCACACACACACAAACACACACACACAGGCACATACACACACACACACACACACACACACACACACACACACACAGAGAAACACACAGCCCTCGTTCCCATTCTAATGTAGTCCTGTTCTTACAGAACTAAGGAATACACCCCCCCCCCCCCCCCACCCCCCACCCCAAAAAGGCAGTCTTCGAGAGCACTACATTTCAACGTCACTCACTCCGACAAGGGTTACAACGAGCAACTTAGGACGATAATTTGACCGCCAGAGGGCAGTCAAACCGGTAGGGGCTTAGCGCGTGATATTCTTAGTTGGGCGTAGTGAGAGAGAGAGAGAGAGGGGGGGGGAGGGGCTCATTTTCCCATCTCTCTCTCTCTCTCTCTCTCTCTCTCTCTCTCTCTCTCTCTCTCTCTCTCTCTCTCTCTCTCTCTCTCTCTCTCTCTCTCTCAAGAAAGAAGGATAAAAAATTTACGCTTATAGGGGAAATTCGGACACGTGCGCAAATCTTTTCCCTTCTTTGTTTCACTTATTTATGGATTGCGCACGGGTTTCTGCATGGAATATCCGCTTATGTGTGTACACGGCCTTAATCTTTCTTCAGAGGAGAGGCAGAGGACTAAATCAAAGACACTGAAAAAAAAGACTAACATCCGGTCCCTTTTCCCTATATGAGTAGTGAGGACAGAAACACTGGTTATGTCCCTTTTAAACGTGACACATTTAGGTTAAAAACACGTTGATAGGCCAGTTGAATTCTCCGTTCAAATTCCAGTCTGAGCCTTTGGATAGCCGCCACTGTGAATGGTGTAACTACCCCACTAACGATAACTCTATCAGCCCGGCTCGCCGTAACTCTTAAGTAGTCCATCTTACCCTTTTAGAGTCTTTGACTAAATAGACACAGTGAGAGTGAATGAACACTGGGTGGTGGGTGATACCAACAACTTTAGAAGGATTGGAACTAAATTGTTAGCTTCACATTGCGCGCCTTACAGAATGATGTCGCACAATCAGGGGGTCAATGAATGAAGCTATACTTTGAAATAAAATCGAGTCAAGTCAAAGTGAGCTTAACTCATTCGCATCGCGACGATTTTTTTTGATTTTTTTTTTTTAAACTCACAAATCACTCCAGCCATACACACACACACACACACACACACAAAAAGAAAAGATACATAAACAAAAGGAGAAATGAAAGAAGATTACAGGTTTTTACTTCAGGTTTAGACATAGGGAAGTGGTAGATCAGACACTTTATTATTATTTTAAAAACTCTCCACACCAATTGTGTTTCCCCCACAACAAACCACTACAAAAGCAAAGTCAGAGGCAAAATTGTGGTCTAAGGGAGCGAAGCGAGTTTAGAAGTGACCAAGGTATGGTGTGCACACAGACTTACTTCCCTTGAAGAAAATGCTTCAAATTGACAGCTATCTTTAATTCCGCACATATATGGCTGAAACGACTTGAATAAGTTAATGTCAAGCAAGAAGAAGAAGACGAACGGTTTCGATATCGATGCTTCCTTTTCTAAGTTTGCTGCAACACCAAAGGTAAACTGATCATTGTATGCGGGTAGTGTACGACCTCGAACCGTGTCAGATTATCTAACTTAGTCGAGAGAAAGATGCTCAGTCTGATCTCTCTCGACTAACTGAACATTGTACTATCTATTTAAAAAAGAGAGTTCAGTTTAGCCGAAATTCAAAGCTTGTTTTGCTTGAGTAAATCGGACAATGTACGGAAGCCCATAAATTGTGTTTGCATGAATTTACGACTGTGATCTCGCATAAATCAATGGTTGCTTAAATTGAACACAAAATTTAAGGATGAAACAAACGCAAAATCTCTCTCTCTCTCTCTCTCTCTCTCTCTCTCTCTCTCTCTCTCTCTCTCTCTCTCTCTCTCTCTCTCTAAAATCTCTCTCTCTCTCTCTCTCTCTCTCTCTCTGTGGAAGACTAGGCCCAGCCTAAATTCTTATCCTTGTAAAATAAAGTATTTGAACTCTCTCTCTCTCTCTCTCTCTCTCTCTCTCTCTCTCTCTCTCTCTCTCTCTCTCTCTCTCTCTCTCTCTCTTTCCCCCAGAAAATACCATAAATCAACTGGAGCTCGACGAGTAAATGAATCTCTTTGAGCGAAAGCGTGCCAAACAACGGCACACACGTTTCTTGATTTACATGCTCGCAAACAGGCGCGCGCACACACACACACACACACACACACACACACACACACACACACACACACACACACACACACGCACGCACGCGCGCGCACGCACGCACACACACACGCGCGCGTGCGCGGATGAGAGAGTGAGAGAGAGAGAGAGAGAGAGGGGGGGGGAGGAATAGAGCGAGACAGACGTTCTCACGCACGCATCCATATCTTTAGGCCTATATACATGTACTCACATGCGCGTGCGTATCATACATACATACATACATACACGCACTTGCACATATGCACATTTTTGTTATTTCATTCTTTTCATATAAATATGTCAAACAAAAATCAGAACGTATTCTAATCAGACCTATTATTATAATGAAACTGCTGCACACAAAGTAGTGCATCACACAGACATGTTTTCGCAGTAGCAAAAGTTGTTATGATTTTTGTCTGTCCACGTGCTTTCTTGCTGCCAACAGATTGACGACTTAAAGGTAGTTTTTGGACTTCTCAAAAGAACATACAATTTAAGCATAAGCTGCGATGTGCTCTCCGGGTGGCGTTAGTTAGCCTTATGATTCTGTTTTCTTGAAGCCATCAACTGTAACTTAAGGGCCAGCCACACGTCCGCTAAAATCGCACTACTGTACGATACGATTCGATCACGCGGTCTCCAAGAACACAATGTGATTCGCGCTTCCAGATCACGTGCTCGAATCGCATCGTACAATGGTACGATTTTAGCTGACGTGTGGCTGGCCTTTTAAGGAAATAAGCCCCGCAATCCGGCCAACCCGACCCAAGTAGCCTAAATCCATTTCCAATCCAGCAGCACCCAAAATCCACCCCATCCCAATCCAGTCCGACCGAATCCGATGTATTTCCACGATGACTATGACAACTAACAACGACCCAACTAGCTTCACAAACCAACTGTTTGAAGCAATCACCACCCCTCCTACTCCCACCACAACAGAGACGAAGCTGCCTTCAAGAGGGGAAGACGTGTGGTACGATATACGTCGACCCTTCATGAACTTGGCCTACCTCATCACCAACACGACCGACCTCGTTGTCTTTAACGTCGGATTCTTCGTCAACTGTCTGCTCATTCTC
Source organism: Phymorhynchus buccinoides (assembly GCA_017654935.2). Classification (NCBI taxonomy): domain Eukaryota; kingdom Metazoa; phylum Mollusca; class Gastropoda; order Neogastropoda; family Raphitomidae; genus Phymorhynchus; species Phymorhynchus buccinoides. The sequence continues at coordinate 27,021,044 of CM065708.1, read as the reverse complement.
ATCCTCCTTCGTCTCCCTTCGTCCAAATTCAGCGTGTTTTTCAAAACCTTGGCCCTTTCTGATCAGTGGGTGCTGATGTTGGGTCCTTTGCCACGCGTTCTTTACAGGAGGTTGGGTATCATGTACTTCAGTGCAGGCAGCTCCTGGCAGTGCAAGTTCACCAAAGTCGCGCTTCGTGCTGCCTTGGTTCTGTCGTCGTGGATGCTGGTGTCACTCACCGTGCTCACAGCTGCTTCCACGCTGTGGCCGCTTCGTGTCAGTGCTGTGTGGAGCGAGAGAAAGTCGCGAGCCAGCGTTTGTGTTGCGATCGTCATCATCTCTTTGATTAACTGTTATCTTCTCAAGGTCGCGATGGTTCAACGAACTTTTTGCAAATCGTACGCCTCGGGAGAGTTCTTTTTGATCAATCGCCATTTCGAGAGCTTTCAAATTTGTTTCCTACCTTACGTGATCCTGGTCATCAATTGTTGTGGTGCAATTGTGTGGAGATTGGTCAGATCTGTCAGAATGAGAAAACGTCTGCTTGTTCAACAACCCAACCAGGATTTCAGACAACAACGCGTGTCTTCATTGACTATAACTTTGCTTGTACAAAATGCTTGTTTCTTCATTCTGACGATACCTTTTGCTGTAAGTAACATGACATATCATCATTATTACGATATGGAACATCCCATTGAAAATGGTCGGTACTGGATTTTCAATGCAGTCGGTGATTTTCTGCTGGATTTGAAAAGTGCTATCAACTTCTATTTGTACTGCGTGACGTCTAGCAAGTTTAGGGCTGAGCTCATTTTGATGTTTCGAGAGCTCTGTGGCTTATGTCTCGGTTCCAAGAAAAGCAGGATTTGATAAGGTAATAATGACAAGAAGTAGTACAGTTTTAGAACAAGAAAAAAAGACATTAACACAGAAGGTGTACATTGAACTTAAAGACAGTTTGTTTACTTTGAAACTTAAAAACAGTTTGCTTACTTTGACTATGCTTTGGCTTTTATTTTGCATAATCCACACGAGGATGGTGCTTTTGTAGCCTAAACTTAAGTCGTGCATAGTATAATAGTTTTTGTTTGTTTTGTTTTTGCTATTCCTCTGTTACACTCTGCAAGATAATGTTAGAGTCACTGGATTCGAAAATGCTGCTTCGCGGCTGGTGACCTAACGTTTTCACACTCTAGTTTTTGTTGACGTCTCTATAATAATTTCATATACATTCTCAGCAAAGTGTTCTCGAGGGTACCATGAAATAACTCGTCCGGGTTTAGCCTACCGGTTATGCCATTCAAAGATCGAAACAACCGAACAAAGTCGGGTCTAGGCTTCCAAAAAATTGAGTTCCCAAATAACAAACATGATGGATGCAAAACCTTTTGACTATATATTTTATTTTTACGACGTTCTCTCGTTTTTCATTTTGGATGTGTACGTTCCTATCGTGGTTGTCTTTGGAATTTTCGGGAACGTAATGATCATTCTGATCATGATTCGTCTTCCTTCATCAACGTCTACGGTTTTCTTCATCGGTTTAGCTGTGTCGGATTCGTTAGTGTTAGCCACTCCGATGCAGAACTTTTCCCATTTTTTCTTCGAATACCTTCACCTGCAGAGAAGTGGTGTGTGGCAGTGCAAGGTTTACAGGTTCGTAGTGCGAGTGGCTCCTCCTCTGTCTGCATGGATGCTGGTGTCACTCACCATGCTCAGAGCCGCTTCAGTGCTGTGGCCACTTCGCGTGAATACTGTATGGACCAAGAGAAAGTCACTAGTTACTTTTATCATTCTGAGCTCGGCTCTCGTCTTTCTCAATTGCCACTACCTGTACGGGTTCGGTATCCACGAAGGAGATTGTCAAATAGACGGGCGGGGGATGTACGGGTGGTTGATTTTCAAAGTGGACGCGTGGTTCCGACTGCTTCAGTTCTGTTTCCTACCGTTCACGATTCTTATTGTTAGCAACACCGTTCTTTTGAGAACGTTATTTCAATCCATCACCATCAACAAACGCCTTTCAGCGCAGCAGCAAACCAGTAGCCAGGAATCCAGAGAAGGGAAAGTGTCTTCACTGACTGTGACCTTGGTGGCTACCAGCCTGTTCTTTTTCCTGCTGACCATGCCCATCTCCGTGCACACCATCATGCAGGGCTTTACCGACTGGGACGACCCCGTGGAGACAGGGCGGGTGCACGTGTTTATGGCTGCGGGCAGCGCGCTGTCCGTCCTCAACAGCTGCGTCAACTTCTACCTGTACTGTCTGACTGGCAGCAAGTTTAAAGCGGAGTTTCTGAATATAGCTCGGGAGTTTTGCGGTGTGTTCTGTAAGACTGCTAACCAAGATAATTGAGAACAAAGCTTCTGAAATCAATTCAGTTGGGGTTTTTTGTTCTGAAAATTTCTTGAGGGTTTAAATGACTTTTTTTTGCAAGACGGGGAATTAAGTTTCTGAAAATAGCTTGGGAGTTTTACAGTATGTTCTGTAAGACTGCTAGGAAAGAGAGTTCAGATCAGAGCTTCTGAAATCAATTCAGTTTTGTTTCGTCTAAAAATTGCTTGGGGGGTTAATTAATAGACTTTTCTTTTGCAAGACGGAGAATTCAGTTTCTCAAAATATCTCGGGAGTTTTACAGTATGTTCTGTAAGACTGCTAGGAAAGATAGTTCAGATCAGAGCTTCTGAAATCAATTAGGGTAAGACGGGGTAAAAAGCCCATGGGCGGGTAAGAAGCCCATGCCCATTATCTCATGAAATAAAGCAAATTTCAGTCAAATTTGCCCATGAGACGAGAGATAATGGGCATGGGCTTCTTACCCGCCCATGGGCTTTTTACCCCGTCTTCCCCTAAGCTTTTTTTTCTCTCTAAAAATAGCTTTGAGGTTTACTATCATTCTTGTAAGATGGGGGAAGAGAGCTCAGAGTCAGGATTTCTGAAAACTGGCATGGAGTTTTATAACATTATTCAAAAGACTCACAGAGCACTCCAGGGCAGAGAGGTGATTCTTGTCGTCAGCAACACCGTTCTTTTGAGGACGTTACTCTGATCCATCACCACCATCGACAAACGCCTTTCAGCGCAGCAGCAAACCAGTAGCCAGGAATCCAGAGAAGGGAAAGTGTCTTCACTGACTGTGACCTTGGCGGCTACCAGCCTGTTCTTTTTCCTGCTGACCATGCCCATCTCCGTGCACACCATCATGCGGGGCTTTGCCGACTGGGACGACCCCGTGGAGACAGGGCGGGTGCACGTGTTTATGGCTGCAGACAGCGTGCTGTCCGTCCTCAACAGCTGTGTCAACTTCTACCTGTACTGCTTGACCGGGAGCAAGTTCACAGCGGAGTTTCTGAAAATAGCTCGAGAGTGTTGTGGTGTGTTCTGTAAGACGAGCTAGCGAAGAGAGTTCAGATCAGAGCTTCTGAAATCAATTCAGTTTTTTTTTGTCTGAAAATTGCTTGGGGATTTAATAGACTTTTTTTTGGCAAGACAGGGAATGAAGTTTCTGAAAATATTTTGGGAGTTTTACGGTATGTTCTGTAAGACTGCTAGGAAAGAGAGTTCAGATCAGAGCTTCTGAAATCAATTCAGTTTTTTTTTGTCTGAAAATTGCTTGGGGATTTAATAGACTTTTTTTTGGCAAGACAGGGAATTAAGTTTCTGAAAATATTTCGGGAGTTTTACGGTATGTTCTGTAAGACTGCTAGGAAAGAGAGTTCAGATCAGAGCTTCTGAAATCAACTAAGCTTTTTTTTTCTCTACAAATAGCTTTGAAGTTTAACATCATTCTTGTAAGATGGGGAAAAAGATTTTAGAGTCAGGATTTCTGAAAACTGGCATGGAGTTTTATAACATTATTCAAAAGACTCACAGAGCACTCCAGGGCAGAGAGGTGATTCTTGTCATCAGCAACACCGTTCTTTTGAGGACGTTACTCCGATCCATCACCACCATCGACAAACGCCTTTCAGCGCAGCAGCAAACCAGTAGCCAGGAATCCAGAGAAGGGAAAGTGTCTTCACTGACTGTGACCTTGGTGGCTACCAGCCTGTTCTTTTTCCTGCTGACCACGCCCAGCTCCGTGCACACCATCGTGCGGGGCTTTGCCGACTGGGACGACCCCGTGGAGACAGGTCGGGTGCACGTGTTTATGGCTGCGGGCAGCGCGCTGTCTGTCCTCAACAGCTGCGTCAAGAAGGGGACATAGCTATATCAAAGACACTTTAATGGGAATAAGACAGACAAGCGGCCACTTTCCCCTAAATGAGTAGTGAGGACAGCAACCCTGATTATGCCCCCCTTGAACCATGAACATCAGCAGTAATCTAACACTGGTTGTGGTAACTGTTTCATAGATTTTCTGGAGCTTCCTTGCCTTTCTTTGTCTTCGGGAAAACAGAAAAAGGTTTATCCAAGCACCGAAATTTGAATCTGGTATTTTATTTTTCTATTCAAATTCCAGTGTTTGGATAGAGCCGCCATTGTTAATGGGATCACGAACGATAACCCTATGAGCCCGGCTCGCCGTAACTCTCCAGTTGTCTGTCTTATTCCCATTACAGTGTCTTTATCCATATTAAAACTGAGACGAAAAAAAACTTGTTCTTTCTTCTACAGCTCAGGACAAATATCCTTTTGAAATTTGACATTGGCAGAAA
>CM065708.1:26996403-27006403 GCA_017654935.2 Phymorhynchus buccinoides | reverse complement strand
ATTGTGGTGCTAAAATGCGACATTGGCGGTGAAAGGGTTAATTTAACCCTTTCGCCGCCAATGTCGCATTTTTGTGCACCACAGTGATTGAACAATCATGTCATTAAAGGTCTTGAAATGAGGGTCTGTTATCCAATGACCTTGGGTTCTTCATTTTGAGAGGTAAAGATAGGCCTTATTTCAAAGGGGGCGTCCCATTGGGACTAATCCCGCTCGGACTAATACCCCTCGAACTAATCCCAGTCGGAATAATTCCATTCGGACTAATGCCGTTCGACCTAATTGCTTTGATTTGCATAGCTTTTCCCATTCGGTCTAATGTCTGCTGAGCAGACTGCTGAGCTGGGTTAGGGTTAGGGTTAGGGTTATTAGGTTAGGGTTATAGTCTCAGCCCAGACTGCTGAGCTGACGTTACTGTTTATTATTATTTCTTACACTAAACGTATGTAGTACGAGCGGTACAGATAAAATGTTAGTCCACACGGGATTAGTCCCAGCGGTATGTGGTATGTCCGCCATGACTGTCAGCGGTGTGATCAAAAGAGTAGTCCGAGCGGGATTAGTTCCAACGGACCCTTCTCATTTCAAATATATCACAGAATAATCCCCAATATTTCAGACAAAAATCTTTTCTCTATTCATGTAAGTTCAATGGAAAATGTTGGCTAAAACAAATGTCTGGCGGCGAAAGGGTTCATGTCTTTTCACACGAATATTGATTTTAGACAACATGCAAAAATTTCACCAATTAAAAAAAAACCCATGCAAGCTTAAAAAAATAATACACAAAGCAAAACGTCTACAGTAAGCTTCCAATAGGCGTGGACAGCAATAATTTCGCAAATTGAAGTAATGTCAACTTTTCTGCGTCACTTCAGATAATTGCTTGGTATTATTATACTTATGACAAAAGTCCATATTATTGAACATTCGGTATTTAGAGAGCAACATTGGGCATTCTAATAGTAAATGATGAATTGATAATCTCTGAGTGCAGAGACAATTAGTTTCTATGTATTTAGTTTTCCATGGATTGCCTGAAACAGAGAAAGAAAACAAGCGCGAAATCGCAATAGTTTGTGGCACGCGGTCTATTTTTACCACTCCAATCATGAGTCACCTCCCCTGGCTTTTCAATAATTTTAATCTGTAAACCAGAATGTTATCTCTGCACCATTTCGTAACTTTTTATATCTTTTGGAAAACATTTAAAACTATGTATCCTACTTATGCTCATCAAAAGAAGCACCGCATACTCGTCGTGTCTGTTGTAGTGTCTGTATTACGTATGTTTATTATTTTGTACGCTTTTAAAATACATCATTTTAAAGAGCGGCCAGAAGTATAGCCTCGATTTGAAGTGCGACAATGTTGTCAAAATGTGCGACAATTTTGGACCGACAGACCGACCGACTGACAAAGTGAGTTATAGGTTTGTGGCTTGAGCCACAAGCAAAAACACACAACAAGATGACAGAGGCATGTATACCTGTACTCCCACTCCAAAGTAAAGGTTAAAAGATGACTACAATAAATTATAAAAGCAAACAAATAAAGACAGAGAACAAAAGTGGAAGAAAAAGAACGAAAAAAGAAGAACTCGTAGTCAAAAACAAAACAAAAATTGGGTGGCGCGCCTCTGGCTGCGACGCGCTCTCCAGGTGGGAGCAACCCGAATTTCACAGAGACGCCTCTGTGACTATAAAGTACCTAATACCTAATACCTAATAATAAAAAAAATAAAAAAAATAATAATACCAAAGAATATAGGATTCTACCCTGTGTAATAGGATGGAATCTTAATAATATTTTTTTTAATTCATAATCTATATAATGGAAAAAACAAAGTAAAGGTTAAAAGAAATAGAAGGGGTGGGGGGGGGGGGGGGGGTTGTATGCATCTATTTGTAAATTTCAAATGATCTCCCTTGTCGGTGAGGTTATTTTTTTATGCTATGGTCATTGTAGGGGTTTTTTTGGTGTTAAAAAATCCTGTATCGGTAATGAATATGTCAATGTACTGAGAAATTAGATTATTTTACAAGAAAAAGTTACTAAGTGGCACCTTTTTATTGTACCTACTTTGGTTTCTTCTTCTTCTTCTTCTGCGTTCCCAGGCCATAAGGTCATAATGGGTAAGGTACGTATGTATCTGGTTTTCAGTTTTCACTGGTCTCCCCGCTGCGTACAGCCGACACATTCCGATTTCAGAGGAGCTTAAAGATTGGAAGTTGTTTTTGGAAGAAGAAAAAAAGGCAGGAGAATGGGGCCAATAAGTCAGAAAGATAGTATGATGATAGAAAGCAAATGGAAAGGGCAGAGTCAAAGAGACTGAAAGACAAGAGGAAGTTACAAGCACTATTTTTTACGAAAGACTCCCCCCCCCCCCCCGGTATCCCCACGGGAAGAGACTCGTGGAGGGGGCGGGGTCGTCCAGCTCCCCGTATGGAGGCACGAGGCGTGTGTGCGTGTGTGCGTGTGTGTGTGTGTGTGTGTGTGTGTGTGTGTGTGTGTGTGTGTGTTTTCGGGATAAAACCATATTTAGCGTGGTTTTATCGCCGCCAAACTTTCACAGTATCCAGATGGATGATCCTGGGATAACATAGGGTACATTACATTTTGCAACACGCTCCGTAATTAGCGTAATTAGCGTAATTAGAAAGCGAGTCGACCAGGTCAGTGGTTCTACCCACTGCTTTTTACAACTATAAGGCAACATTTTCAACAGACAGCAGCAAGATACAATAACCTAATGGTTAAGTCGTCGCATACTCACACAAATGTTCCGGGTTCGAACCTGGCTCCGTCCAATTTTTTTTGTTTTTGTATCCGCGAAGCGGGTAGTAACCGGCTAGTAATAATATAGGGGAAGACGGGGTAAAAAGCACATGGGCGGGTAAGAAGCCCACCCCAATTATCTCATGAAATAAAGACAATTTCAGTCAAATTTGCCCATGAGACGAATGCTAGACATTAACGCTCGTCTCATGGGCAAAATGAGACTGAAATTTGCTTCATTTCATGAGATAATTGGGGTGGGCTTCTTACCCGCCCATGCGCTTTTTACCCCGTCGTCCCCTATGATTGTTTATTTTATTTTAAATGGTTTAAAGCAAAAACAAAACTGCTGCTTATGGATCAGCCTGGATAGGAATCGCAAATCCAATTGGCGATCCTAGAGGAGGCAGTGATAGATTTTGTTGGGGGGGGGGGGGGGGGGGTTTCGGGGGGGGGGGGGGGGGTCGGGTGGGTGGTGGTGGTTACTTTGTTTTTTTCTGCGTTTACTTTGCTTCTGTTTTACTCTTTTAATTGACTTCCTGTCTTCTGTCGTTGTGTGTGTGTGTGTGTGTGTGTGTGTGTGTGTGTATGTATGTTTGTGTGTGTGTGTGTGTGTGTGTGTGTGTGTGTGTGTGTGTGTGTGTGTGTGTGTGTGTGTGTGTGTATGACTATGTTGTGTGTGTGTGTTCTGTTTGTATCTGTCTATGTTGTGTATGTCAAGTCAAGTCAAGTCAAGTCAAAATTTTATTTCCAGATGGGAACATTGTATAAGCAAAACATGCTTTTTTTCAACAAGCCATCCATAAAAAATGATATAAAGAAAAAAAATAAAGAACTAAACATTCCAAAGTAGCGAACAAGAAAAGGAAAATATACAAGTAAACAATTAATTAAAGAAACAAGCAAATATTCCACACACAAAAACAGGAAAAAGGATGGGGACATATGCGAATAGCATATTATGTACAATATATAAATCAACATCAATAACGAAACATTTAAAACATCACATTTACTTACCAAAATATGTTATGTAGGCTACGTTTCCATTCTTTTAAATAATTGGAATAAAGTTATCAATTATGTTCTGTTAAAGAGATACATTTTCATTTTTTTCTTGAAGTAGTTCTTGTTTTTCATGTTTTTTAAAATGGAGGGTAGTTTGTTCCATAAATCTCCACCCGAATAGAGGAGACTAGATTTGAATAGATTATTATTTGGTCGAGGGAATGAGAGTAAATGGGTGTGTCTGCTTGTGTTTGTCGTAAATGTATCTGTTATCTTTTTTGGAGCATTTCCGTTGACAATATTATGCATGCAGATTGCCTTTTTGAGGAAAAGTCTGTCTTGAAAAGTTAGTATATCTAGTTGTTTGTAGTCTTCATAGGTAAGTGAACTTGATTTTAATAAAATTATTTTAATTGCTTTTTTGTACATACGATTGATAATCTTTAAATTTGTATCACTACAGCTATCCCATAATGTTGAAGCATAATCGATCATGGAGAGTATGTGAGCATTAAAGAATAGTTTACGAGAATGGTTATCAAGGAAATGTTTAATCTTAGATAGCTGGAGTATTTTTCTAGACAGACCTTTCCCTAAAGACTTTATATGGTCTGTCCAAGACAGATCTTTGTCAATGACAACACCTAATGTTTTATGTGAATCAACTTCTTCAATTTTGTTGCTGCAAATAAATAGTGGTGGAAATTGGGAGTTCATCTTTTGTCTTTTTTGTCTGGTTGATACGTACATGCATTTCGTTTTATTGGCATTAATTGACATGTGATTTAATTGTGTCCAGTTAAAAACATTTTGAGCATCATTTTGAAGTTTACTTACTAGCCTGTTAGCATTCATATCACTAGTATGAAGGGATGAGTCATCTGCAAACATTTCACATTTACTATTGACAAAGCATGGCAGGTCGTTTATATAAACAGTGAACAATAGTGGACCTAAGATAGACCCTTGAGGTACTCCATAGTGGATTGGAAGCAATTCAGACATTTTGTTATTAATTGAAACCAGTTGTTTTCTGTCACACAAAAAAGATGACATAATATTTAAAAATTCAGGAGGAAGGTTATACAGTTCTAGTTTACGCAGAAGGAGTGAATGATTAATAACATCGAACGCTTTTTCAAAGTCAAGGAAAAGTATACCAGTAAACTTATTTTCATTTATATTACATAGCAGACTGTCAACAAGCTGTATTAGTGAAGTGTGGCATGAATGATTCTTTCTAAATCCAGACTGATCATCATGAAGTAAATTATTTTTATCTAAATAAGAGAATAGGGATTTTTGTATGTGCTTTTCTAGAGACTTAGATAAAGCTGATAAAATAGAAATAGGTCGATAATTAGAAGGGTTAGATCTATCGCCTGATTTATGGATAGGGATTACCTTGGCTTGTTTAAAATTTAACGGAAAACATTGTTTTTCTATACATAAGTTATATAAATAAGTTAGTGAGTCACATATAACTGGGCACGCAATCTGTAGTATGTTAATATCCAAACCATCTATATCGCGTGTCTTTGAATGCTTTAAAGATAAAAGATTTCTGCTGACTTCAAATACTGTCATAGGCTGGAGATTGAAAGGAAAATTTATATCTTTTGAACTGAGGAACTGTTTTAAATAGGATAAATCATTTTCATTTGATCTATCACATGTTATAACTTTTTCTTTTATGCTAGCAAAATGGTTATTTAACTGATCAGCAGAGATATCTGAAACAATTTGCTGACTTCTTGATACTTGTTTGTTAGTTAGCATGTTTATGGCTTTCCATATCTGGCGGGAATCTTTCGTGGAAATTGTGTGTGTGTGTGTGTGTGTGTGTGTGTGTGTGTGTGTGTGTGTGTGTGTGTGTGTGTGTGTGTGTGTGTGTGTGTGTATGTGTGTGTATGTATGTATGTATGTGTGTGTGTGTGTGTGTGTGTGTGTGTGAGTGTGTCTCTCTCTCTCTCTCTCTCTCTCTCTCTCTCTCTCTCTCTCTCTCTCTCTCTCTCTCTCTCTCCCCGCTCTCTACCCCCCCCCCCCCCCCCCCTCTCTCTCTCTCTCTCTCTCTCTCTCGTCTCATCTAATTTAATCCTGGCCTGTCCCACCTTGCTGAGCAATGTCGTGCACTTCGTGAAGGATCCGGCAGTCGCACAGATGCTTGGCCCACAGGTGAGGGGGGAACTTCCACTTGGAGAAGTAGTTGGTCCCGCTCTCCAGACCCTCAAAAGCCACTGTCTCACAGACACTCATCAAGGACGTTGGAGAAGCAAGAGACACGGAAGAAGAAGAAGAAGAAGAAGAAGAAGAAGAAGAAGAAGAAGAAGAAGAAGAAGAAGAAGAAGAAGAAGAAGAAAAGGAGCGCAAACCCCCGCTAACACCACTTCCAACGCTCACGGGATAAGAGTCCCCAACCATGGCCCAGCTCACGAGGTCTTCGATGAACTCGAACTGAGTCCTGGGCTCGGTTGTCAGGGACTTGAGGTACCCTGCCACCAACGACTGAGTTAAGGGATTTCTTAGGAGTTCTTGAGAAGAATCCAGGGCCTTGGGGATTGCCGCTCTGTCGACGATATCCAAAGAGACTCTTTGCAGTTTGGAGACGACTAATTTCGAGCTGTAATCCGGATGGAGACCGTAGCAGTAGTAGAGAGAATCGACGTGGGTTTTAGGAATTCGCCCGGGAGTGGACAACACCAGAATCTTCCCGAACCCGCTCGTTTCTCTCAGCGTTTCTTCAAGCAGCTGCCGCCACGTTTCCGACCCGTCCAAATTGTCAAACACCACGCACACTTCCGATTGGTTGCTGACCAGCCAATCGTACACCCGGTCCAGAAACGCTCGGCTCTCACTGGGCGAGAGGAGCTCCGTCAAAGCGCAGCTGATGACATGGACGTGTCTTTTTCGTCCTGGGGGGCATTTGGATAGACAGTCCGACAGTGGCTGTCGGACGCAGTCGACATAGATGAGGATTTTGAACGAGCTGAGATCGTCCACGTGCGGAGTTTGGGTGAGGTTGATTAGAGGTTTGGGGCGAGGGTTTGCCCATTGTTGTAGGAGGTGGTAGCATAGGAACGTTTTTCCCGTGCCTACCTCCCCCTCCACTGCTACTCTGCGGCTTCCTGCCTTCCCTCTGTGGGACAGGTCTTCTGGGGTTGCGCTCTCCAACCTGAAGGCAGAAATACGGACCCCAAAAAGTCAGTCTTTAGGTATTATGAGTAAATTATACCACAAAACACTACCAACCCTCCATGCACTGTAGAAATGTGGCTTGAAAAGGCTTTATAGCTTAAAATGCCACTGTTAATAGTGGTGGATCCATAAAGGATGCCAGTGGTTCTACCCATAATGGAGATAATATTTGATCAAAGAAACCACAAACACCACTAACTGTGTATACTTTTTGAAGGTAGCTCTGTGCTGTGAAAAGAATAAAATAAAATAAAACTAAAAGATTGTGCTGGTTTACTTTTTGTCCCAATGGGGGACAGATAGTGTATGAGCATGGTACATAGAGAGATCTCTTTCGAATTATGGAATTCTCGTCAAGTCAGCACAATCTTTTACTTTTATTTTATTCTTCTCACAGCACAGAGCTATCTTCAAAAAGTATACACAGTTAGTGGTGTTTGTGGTTTCTTTGATCAAGTCTTTAGGTATTAGGTATTAGGTACTTTATAGTCACAGAGGCGTCTCTGCGAAATTCGGGTTGCTCCCACCTGGAGAGCGCGTCGCAGCCAGAGGCGCGCCACCCAGTTTTTTAAAAACATTTTGCATGCGATTTTTGTGTGTCTGATGAGGGGGGGGGGGGGGCTAAATTTTTACCAAATGACAACTTTTTCGTCGCCACTAGGTTTAGCATGTGCCAAGTGCCTGGGCACACGGGACCTCGGTTTATCGTCTCATCCGAAAGACTCCACGTTCAGACCGTAAGGCCTAGTGCAAAGTGAGAGGAAAAATCCCCTGTCCCCAGGTTCGAACTCGGGTTTACTTGACACGAAGCGAACGCGCTACCACTGTGCCACTCTACACCTTCTTTAGGTACAGATCTCGACAGATTCATCCAATTTGATCTGTGATATTGATGCATCTGTTGTTTGTCTACATGTATACACAAACCACATGTATACAAAATGTGCTAAGTACATTGATACATACGATGCTAACAACGGCACATCCATCATAATAATTGTAACAATAATAATAATAATAATAATAATAATAATAATAATAATTAATAATGATTATATAGCGCATAATCTTGCTAACTAAGCAACTCAAAGCGCTTTTCACTCACCATTCGTACAAACATTTCTAACAGACTGGTTCACGTATCCTCACCATACATCTATATGAAAATGAATACATTAGAGAATGCATTGCATATAGTCATAACACAACACACTAACACCCACCTCCCTCCAACCCCAGCCCCAACCCCAACCCCACCCAGAAGAACGAAGAGTGTGAGAGCTTTGGTAGGTGCAGAGAGAAGAAGAGAGATGACACATCTGCAGTTGACGACAGTATGACGACAAGATGGAAAAACGTTTTGGTAAAGGTGAAGATGTGCCCCCCCCCCCCCCCCCCCCCCCCATTTCTCGGTTAATTGTATTTTTCCGTTTTTGCCTTTCTTACCATACATAAACATGTATTTTAGGAACCTTTTCAGCTAATAACCTTTTTGGAATACTAACCCTATCCCTAACCCTAGCCCTAACCCTAGCCCTACCCCCCACCCTATAAGACGGGAAAACGCAACGAACCACAACTGTGACAAATCGCGGTGTACTGCAGTACATAGTGGGGGGTAGGGTTAGGTTTAGGGCTAGGGTTAGGGTTAGGGTTAGTATTCCAAAAAGAGAATTAGCTGAAAATGTTCCTAAAATACAGCTTTATGTATGGTAAGAAAGGCAAAAATGGAAAAATACAATTAACCGAGAAATGCAGGGGTAGGGGGGGGGGGTGACTTGACTTGACAATATGGCACATCCACAGAATGTAATTTGAGACATTGGAACGTCGCTGTTCAGATCAACCCATCCGTACAATACAACCTAAGACACTAAGGCCGTGTACACACATAAGCGGATATCCCATGCGGAAACCCTGTGCGCAATCCATAAATAAGTGAAACAAAGAAGGGAAAAGATTTGCGCACGTGTCCGAATTTCCCCTGTATGCGTAAACTTGTATCCTTCTTTCTTCCACTTATTTAGGGTTTTCCGTACGGAACTTACACGTCTAATGTGAACCCGGCCCTAACCCTTCTGTTGTCTACTGGCAATTCACAATTCACAAATATTTAGTGTCTTCAAATAAAATCATGAAGAAAATACATTCTTGGCGTGCACACAAAATACAATCTGACAACAGAAATGAGAATAACCTAAGATAGTAAAAAAAATAACTACAAAATACTTCTGATCTTTTCTTATTACAGTTTCAGGTAAAGGTCAAGATGTGCCCCCCCCCCCCCCCCCCCCCCCTCCCCCAAACAAAAAAACAACAGACCAATTTCTCGGTTAATTCAATTTTTCCGTTTTTGCCTTTCTTACCAAACATGAAGCTGTATTTTATGAACATTTTCAGCTAATTATCTTTGTTCAATAATTAATTACAGTCATGATAAAGGCCATTATCTAATAGGAACACCCCCCCCCCCCCCCCCCCCCCCTATGTAGTGCAGTACACCGCGGCATTTGTCACAGTCGTGGTTCGTTACGTTTTTCCGTGTAATAGGGGGGTAGGGGGGGGGGGGGGGGGGGGTAGGGTTATTATTCCAAAAAGCTGAAAAGGTTCATAAAATACAGCTTTATGTTTGGTAAGAAAGGCAAAAACGGAAAAATTGAATTAACCGAGAAATTGGTCTGGTGTTTTTTTTTAAATGCCTTAAATGTTTACCCAAATGAAAAGGATCAATCAACCAATCATTAGTCATTGCTTCTACAGTGGAGAATCTCCTTTATAAGACCTCCCATTACAAGACTCCCTCCCATATAAGACCTACGCTTCTCTGAGACATTGCCCTTCTTTGTAAGTATTAAAATCACCTCCCTTCTTCTTCTTCTTCGTTCCCATTGGCCATGTTTAAATCTTGCCTCCCTTATAAGACCCCTCCCTTATAAGACCTCATTTGGGATGACATTTCGAAGGTCTTATAAGGGAGGTTCCACGGTTTACGCTGACCTCCAGATCGGGGAATATGCCG
>CM065708.1:26976403-26991403 GCA_017654935.2 Phymorhynchus buccinoides | reverse complement strand
AATCAGGTACCCCATTTCACTGCCGGGTGGACAGAGAAGGGTCTTCAGGCCAGACAAATCCGACTCCAAGCTGGACTCGAACCAGCAGCAACTTTCCGCACCGCAGCCGAGCGCTCTAACCACGGGTCTCCTCTAGTGACGTCAACTACAGAAGGGGAAGACGGGGTAAAAAGCCCATGGGCGGGTAAGAAGCCCATGCCAATTATCTCATGAAATAAAGCAAATTTCAGTCATATTTGCCCATGAGACGAATGCTAAGCATTAACACTCGTCTCATGGGCAAAATGTGACTGAAATGTGCTTCATTCGTCTCATGGGCAAAATGTGACTGAAATGTGCTTCATTCGTCTCATGGGCAAAATGTGACTGAAATGTGCTTTATTTCATGAGATAATTCGCATGGGCTTCTTACCCGCCCATGGGCTTTTTACCCCGTCTTACCCTATCAAATAAATGAGAGGGCTAGTAATCTAGCATAGCTCAGAGTGGATGTGCAGGCGAGGAAAAAAAAGTAGTTCCAGATGGTAGGCTACGTGCAAGACTAGCCTTATTAGCGAGACCACTGTTTTATCTGTCTGGCACCGCAATTACCGTGGTCTGACAGGGGTTAATGAAGGGTGAACGTAGATAACTGTCATGTGTCGAGACACACAAGCGTTGCCTAAAGTGAATCGTTTTTGCGTTGTTGTTGTTTTTGCAGAAACGTAGCGAGTACCTAGTCGCTATAAAATTCGTCAGACAACTGGCATGTGTATGGACAAATAAGCGTTGACTAAAGCAAAGATATTCTAAAGGGGAAGATAAGCATCCGGTCTCTTTTCCCTATATGAGTAGTGAGGACAGAAACACTGGTTATGTCCCTTTTAAACAGGATTGCGCGTCGATAGGCCAGTTGAATTCTCCGTTCAAATTCCAGTCTGAGTTTTTGGATAGCCTCCACTGTGAAAAGTGTACTGTCCCCACTAACGATAACTCTATCAGCCCGGTTCGCCGAGCTC
This sequence comes from Phymorhynchus buccinoides, assembly GCA_017654935.2. Taxonomy (NCBI): domain Eukaryota; kingdom Metazoa; phylum Mollusca; class Gastropoda; order Neogastropoda; family Raphitomidae; genus Phymorhynchus; species Phymorhynchus buccinoides. The sequence goes on along the minus strand of CM065708.1, from coordinate 26,990,405 downwards.
TTAAGTAATCCATCTTACCCTTTTAGAATATCTTTGACTAAAGTGAAGCGTTTGAGCAAAAATGTAGCGATTACCTATACACTATGACATTGGTCAGACAACTGGCATACATGTCTAGGCAAAATAAGCGTTGCCTAAAGTGTAGCGGGTGGTTTGTTTCTTCAGAAACGTAGCGATTGCCTAGTTGCTATAAAATTCGTCAGACAACTGGAATGTGTCCGGACAAACACGCGTTGCCTAAAGTGAATCGTGTTTTGTTTTTTTGGTGTTTTTTTGCAGAAACGTACCGAGTACCTAGTCGCTATAAAATTCGTCAGACAACTGGCATGTGCTTGGACAAATAAGCGTTGCCTAAATTGAAGCGTTTGAGCAAAAATGTAGCGATTACCTAGACACTATAACATTCGTCAGACAGCCTAAAGTGAAGCGTTTTGGCAATAACGTAGCGATTACCTAGACATTAGAACATTTGTCAGACAACAAGGTCAAGTTTCTGTAGACGACGGTCGCCGCGCGCATAACTGTTACGCCAAAGTTTCTTAGACCCCTTTTGGCGTAGCAGTTATGCACGCGCACGCGCGCGCGCACACACACACACACACACACACACACACACACACACACACACACACACACACACACACACACACTGTCTTATGTTTCCTTTGTGATAATAAATCATCAGACTAACTGATCCTTTCGTGGTTATTGATAAAATGAACAGTTGCAAAGTTTGTATTTAGTGGAATGCATCTGGGTTTTTTGCTTGTTCGTTGTTGTGGGGGGTTTGCGGGGTTTTTTTTTTGGGTTTTTTTTTTTGGGGGGGGTTGTTGGGGGGGGGGGGGGGGGGGGGGGGGGGGGGGGGCTGCTTTTCGATATTTGTCAATAAAGTTAATAATAAAGTTAATCTAAAAGCAGAGGGGTGTTTATAGAATTGTTTTAGGAATATGGAGGACGAACGAACAAACGAACGAACGAACGAACGAACGAACGAACGAACGAACGAACGAACGAACGAACGAACGAATCATTTTAATGAACGAGGCCATTTCTGCCCATGTCATAAAGGAACAGGGGGGGGGTCATAAAGGAAGGGGGGGGGGGGGGGGAGAAGAAAAGGAATAAACCAAAATCATATAATAGCATACATATTAATCACACATAGAAACCTTTCACGAACACTGCATGAAATAATATAACACATAAAGAGAAACAGTGGAAGAGCAATGAAACCGATACGCGTATTACAATTTATAGAGCAAGAACACTTTACGTAGCCTATTTGGGCATGATTCTTTTTGCTGTATTCTCGATCTAAGTTTCAGACAAGAACAAGTCAGGAAATAACTAAGTACTGTTATTTGCTTCTTTACATAGCAACAAGGAAAACAAAGAGTGAGATATTGAGCATGATTATTCAATTAGTTACTGAACCCTTCATGCTTTAATTAAAAGACAAGACAGGAATATGAGAGGAGAGAGAGAGAGAGAGAGAGAGAGAGAGAGAGAGAGAGAGAGAGAGAGAGAGAGAGAGAGAGAGAGAGAGAGAGAGTAGGAAGACAGAGAGACAGACTCGGAAAGAGAGACAGAGAGACAGAAATACGAATGTTTTAGACACAGAGAGTAAAAAGGGCGTCGCCGAGCGGCAGACATGTCCGTCACCAGCAATGCCACGCACTTGCGACACCCCGTAGAGTGTCACATCCTGACACAAAATTGGAAGGGATTCTGTCTTCTAGTTCACGAGATACAGCTTGAAGAAGAAACATATAGCGCAAAGAAGGAAATTTCGGTTTTCAAGGTCACACTTCAAGGTCAAGGTCAGCATGGTGATAATTTATGCTCGGATGTTTTTTTCTCTAGGGTATACAGTACCACACACAGAGAAGCGCTTCTGTCAAGTACCAATGTGGAAAATATGGCTTAAAACCCAATGTGTAGACCCCTACCACTTTCAAGGCCTACGATCGCCCGGACCGTGACCTTGACCTTGATCGGTATGCCACCATCAGAACGGGCATAAGCCAAAGTACCTTCATGCCAAATTTGAAGACTCTAACACTAACGGTGTGGGAGTTATGGCCCCTGAAAGATTTTCGGTTTTCAAGGTCGTACGCCAAGGTCAAGGTCACGACAGCAATATGGTTTGCGCGGATGCCTTCCTCTCATGGTGACACACAATTTGACGTGATTCGGTCAACCCGTTCGAGAGATATCCTTGGGACAGACAGAAGGAGAAAAAACACACATACCCTCCGATTTTCAGGCTCCAGCGATCTTTTTGACCTTGACCTTGACCTTGATCGGTATGCCATCATCAGAACGGGCATAAGCCAAAGAGACCTTCATACCAAGTTTCAACATCCTATGTTGATCGGTGCCCGAGATATGGCTAAAAATAGATTTTCGGTTTTCAAGGTCGTACGTCAAGGTCAAGGTCACGACGGCAAAATGGTTTGCGCCGACACTGAACATATTAAGGTCATTACCACCTGGGTCTGACACAAAATTTGACGCGATTCGGGGGGGCGGTTCTTGAGATATCCTTAGGACAGACAGAAAATAAACATAAACATTATTCGACAATATAAAAAAAAAATACAAACCAACAAATGAAACAAAAGAAATGAACGGACTGAAAGAAAACATTCATGGTTACCCAAAGACCATCCAATATATAATCAACATGTAAACATTATCAAGAACAACATAGATTTTATTGTGGGGGGGGGGGGGGGGGGGGGGGGGGGGGGGGTTTCAGCCATCTAGGGGAAGACGGGGTAAAAAGCGCATGGGGGGGGTAAGAAGCCCACCCCAATTATCTCATGAAATAAAGAAAATTTCAGTCAAATTTGCGAGACGAATGCTAGACATTAAAGCTCGTCTCATGGGCAAAAGACATGAGACTGAAATTCATGCTTCATTTCATGAGATAATTGGGGTGGGCATGTAACCCGCCCATGAACAACATAGATTGTTTTCAGCCCCTATCTATACATTCGTTGTTCTATCAGAAATGGAGAGAGAGCCGGGAGAGAGACAGACAAAGCAGCACACACAAGACACACACACACAAAAAGAGATACAGAGACAGAAACACACAGAGTTAAATGTCAAACCAGAGTCAAAAATATTTTAATCTTTAGCGGCCTCTGGCCCATAACAAGAGACAGAGAAACCGAGAGAGCCAGGATCTAAGGCCGGGTTCACATTAGACGCGTAAGTTCCGTACGGAAAACCCTAAATAAGTGGAAGAAAGAAGGATAACAGTTGACGCAATATAGGGGAAATTCGGACACGTGCGCAAATCTTTCCCCTTCTTTGTTTCACTTATTTATGGATTGCGCACGGGTTTCCGCAACGGAATCTCCGCATATATGTGTACACGGACTAAGACTTAAGAGAGAGGTAGAGAGACGGGGGGAAAACAAACACTAACAACTTACCACGACTTTGAATGAATGAATCCATAAATCACTTCATTATATGAATCTGCATATCACACCGCACCAACATCGCTTTACCAGCACCGCCACCACATTGAAGAAAAATGATTTCTCGATCCGCATTACCTTCACAAAGGGGCACCCTGACGGATGAGTTTTTTTGTAAGAACTTAACACGTCGAGATCACCAGGAAAACACCTTTTACAGAGATTGCAACACTCACTTTGCTCTGGTTTCCTATAAATCAAACCGTCAAATCGGCGATCCCTCCTTGGCGGAGGTGCTGGAAGTCAAATTCTTTCACCCAAAGAGAAGGCGTGTGCCGTCTCTTTTCTAATGGCCGCCAAATCGTTTGCACGAAATTTTCGCAATACAAGCCTTTTTTTAATTTTTATAATTTTATACAGTTTATCTAAAGGAGTTTTGCTCACAACAAAGGAAATAGCTCCAATGTTTTGTTTACTGCACTACAAAAAAAAAAAAAAAAACCCGCTTCAACCACAATGAGTGACCTTCACCCACCCCATCCAAAATGGCTTCTCTCTCCGGCATCTCCGCCGAGGAGGAATCGCCGTTTTGACGGTTTAATTTCTAAGAAACCAGAGCAAAGTGAGTGTTCCGATCCTTGAAAAGGCTGTCTTTCAGGTGATCTCGACGTGTTTCTTGCCAAAACTCTTTTTTTTTTTTAAAATTAAGACTTTACGCCCTCTTCGGCCTTTCGGCCATGTGTGCCAAAACTCATCCGTCAGGGTCCACCTTTTAAAAAAACACCAACACAGCAGATAACTCACACATTCTCCTTTTAGCCATTCTTTCCTTTCCTATCAGCCACTGCAACAACCATGTTTTGCTAACCGAGTGAATGCCCTTGGTGGCTGCTTGAGTACTGACCAAAACAAGGGGACAACTCTCGCCAATAACCCTATTTGCAGGCCACTGAAATTAATGGCTGCCTTTCGCAAGAGTGAATGCCCTTTTCAGTACTGAGCTTCAACAAGGCCTTCACTCTCACTGTCAAGGGCGTTAGTAACCCTAGTTGCAGAGGCCATAATTTTCCTTCCTTCTTTCCTTCCAGTATGGCTGGTACCCACGTGTCGTCATATCCGGCCACAAGGAGCGCCATATTATGGGAGACCGCCATCTTAGTCCTTACCTTTTTTTGAAAAATGCCAGATCGATGCTGCGTATTTGGCTGTTCCAATTCGAAACTTATCTCAACTGTATTTATAACATCTGGATGTTTTCTTTACACATTTAGATAACATGTTCACTTTGTTTACACACAAATAAGGACTAAGATGGCGACACTTCCGTTGGAATGGTCGAGATGCGCACGCAGGTGGGTTGGAGCCATACCACGCTTACACCAGTAGGGGAAGACGGGGTAAAAAGCGCATGGGCGGGTAAGAAGCCCACCCCAATTATCTCATGAAATAAAGAAAATTTGAGCCAAATTTGCCCATGAGACGAATGCTAGACATTAACGCTCGTCTCATGGGCAAAATGAGACTGAAATTTGCTTCATTTCATGAGATAATTGGGGTGGGCTTCTTACCCGCCCATGCGCTTTTTACCCCGTCTTCCCCTACCAGTTGTTCTCCTTCTGCTACGTGTCCGGATGGCAGTCATGGTCGGAAACTTAGCAACAGACTTCCATACACTTTTTAGCCATTCTTTCCTTCCCTATATTATCCTTCTTCCTTTCCTTCCACTTTTCTATAGCACGCTTACACCAGCTGATCCTCTTCTTGCTACGTAGATCTGGCTGTCATGGTCGGAAACTTACTTTAACAACAGACTTTCATTGTACGTCTTCTTTTCACATCACTCTTATAACTATTATGACGATGCTTCTTTTTTTTAGCTAGGTGTGGTTGGCTTTGCCTGTTATCTCGTCTGGCACATGACTGCAGTTCGCCTGCAAATCCATTCTCTCTCTCTCTCTCTCTCTCTCTCTCTCTCTCTCTCGCTCGCTCGCTCTAGCGTTTCCTTTACCCAACAGGTGAGCTCATTATAAGAGGGACGACCCACACCTTCCAACTGCGGTGGTACGACTATCCAACTATAGAACTATCTGTCCCCCCGCGGGGATATCCGATGGGTGGGTGGGTGGGTGGTCTTTTGAATAAATAGTTCCCCCACATTCTGGAAGTTCGGTCTTGACCTATTAATCAAGACATAATCCAAATAATAACAAAATAACTTTATTTAAAGAAATATCCTTTTTTCTCTGACCCTTCCCCGTTTTGTCCCCCATCTAAATTTCTAGTAATGTCCTCGGCCTCGGCTTCGGCCGAGAGGACGTAAAACAAAACTTCACCTGGAAGTTCTGTGCTTGTAGCTTCCTGTCGTCTATCACTCTTTTTTGACTCTGCCTTTTCCCTTTGCTTACTGACATCTACTATCTTTCTGCTTTTACCAGGTCCTTTTTTTCTCAAGAAACGCTTTCAAATAAGATTTCCTCCAGCCGAAGTCTCACTTGCTGGGCCTTTAACTATATCTTAGGCGCCTAACGGCAGCATGACGCATCTGCGCTCCTAATTGACAGGAAACTGTCTGAGCGATCGAAGAAGAAGAATCTGACATATGTGATTGCAGTTTCGGATTAAAGGAGGATTCCTGCCTGAGCGGTCCCCCCCCCCCCCCCCCCCCCCCCCCCCCCCCCCCCCCCCCCCCCCCCCCCCCCCCCCCCCCCCCCCCCCCCCACCCCCCCCCTTATCTTGCTAAAAAAAAAGGAGCGGGGGGGGTAATGGGAGTGGTGACACAGACACAAACACACGCATACACACACGCACGCACGTACGCACACACAACCAAACACACACACACACATGCACACACACACACCACAAACAAACACACACACACACGCGCACACGCGCACGCACACGCACACGCACACGCACACGCACACACACACTGTATCGTTCATACACAGACATCTTGTAAATCAAACCGTCAAATCGGCGATTCCTCCTTAGCGGAGGTGCTGGAAGTCAAATTATTTCACCCAAAGAGAAGTTGCCTTCGCTTTTCTAATGGCCGCCTGAGTCGCTTTGACCAAATCACGAAATTTCCACAACACAAGCCTTTTTATTTTCAGTTTACTAAAAGGAGTTTAGCTCACAACAAAGGAAATACCTCCCTCTTTTTATTTTATTTTTTACTGCACTACAAAAAAAGAAAACGCTTCAACCACGAGTGACCTTCACCCACCCCATCCAAAATGTCTTCTCTCTCCGGCAGCTCCGCCAAGGAGGATTCGCCGTTTTGACGGTTTGATTTCTAGGAAACAAGAGCAAATTGAGTGTTCCTATCCTTGAAAAAGGCTGTCTTTCTGGTGATCTCGACGTGTTTCTTTCAAAAACTCATCCGTCAGGGTCCACCTTTAATCAAATATTGTAGTTGGATAGTCGTACGCTGCTGCCCGAGGCCGTAGTATGTTCCACAAGGAGTCAAAGGGAATAAGTCAAGTAGGTAGTAGGTACTTTATAGTCACAGAGGTGTCTCTGTGAAATTCGGGTTGCTCCCACCCATTTAAAAAAAAAATGTGTGTATGTGAGTTTTGTGTGATTGATAAGGAAGGAAGGGGAGGGGGTTGTTAAATTTGGACCAAATGACAACTATTTCGTTGCCACATAGTTTAACGTGTGCTAAGTGCATGGGCACTGACACGGGACCTCGGTTTATCGTCTCATCCGAAAGACTCCACGTGCAAAATGAGAGGAAAAAAATCCCCTGTACCCAGGGTTCGAACCGTCGGGATTACTTGACACGAGGCGAACGCGTTACCGCCTCTACTGTGCCACTCTACACTCTAACAAGTAAGTCATAGTCGTACGTACGACTGCAGTTGACCCAGTGGATCGACCCCGTGTATAGTTCAAAGACAACGGGGGTGGGGGGGGGGGGGGGGGGGGGGAGGGGTTGGCAGTCTTACCTATAGCAGAAAGCTTGTCTAGTTTTGAGCCAGAGCGAAGTTTGCTTGCACTTAGTTCTAGCTGCACTAACACAGGTGTTTCTGTGTGAAGCGAGACTACTAAAGTCAGCAGCAGCAGCAGCAGCAGCAGCAGCAGCAGCAGAGAGAGAGAGAGAGAGAGAGAGAGAGAGAGAGAGAGAGAGAGAGAGAGAGAGAGAGAGAGAGAGAGAGAGAGAGAGAGAGAGAGAGAGAGAGAGAGAGAGAGAGAGAGAGAGAGAGAGAGAGAGAGAGAGAGAGAGAGAGAGAGAGAGAGACTGACAACTTTGAAAACTTAAACTATATTTTTCAAGGATAAAGATTTTAGGCAACGCCTAGTCTTCCAATCTGTCCTTGTACATATTATGCTAACACAGAACACAAAACATTGCATACTATTACACAAAGGTAGCAAAGCAGTTAATGTTATGAAACATAGATTGGCTGAAATATGGGTTTATAAAACTTGCATAATGTTTAATACTCGCGCGTGTATACAAGCATGCAACCATACTTAGAGAGAGAGAGAGAGAGAGAGAGAGAGAGAGAGAGAGAGAGAGAGAGAGAGAGAGAGAGAGAGAGAGAGAGAAGAGAGAGAGAGAGAGAGGGGGGGGGGGGAGAGGGGAGAGGGGAGAGAGAGAGAGAGAGAGAGAGAGAGAGAGAGAGAGAGAGAGAGAGAGAGAGAGAGTTGTTTTGTTTGTGTGTTGTTGGTTTTTGGGTTTAACTCCGACTTTAACGTATGAACGGGAAAGTGGCTTACGGACAGTCTCTGTGTGTCTCTCTCTGTCTCGGGAGAGAGAGGGGTGGGTGGGTGGGTGGGGGGGTGGGGGTGAGAGAGAGAGAGGGTGAGGAGGGGGGGTGTATTTCTTAACGTCAATTGTCCCGAACTATGCTATCCCCATGGTCATAATTATATAGGGGAAGACGGGGTAAAAAGCGCATGGGCGGGTAAGAAGCCCACCCCAATTATCTCATGAAATGAAGCAAATTTCAGTCTCATTTTGCCCATGAGACGAGCGTTAATGTCTAGCATTCGTCTCATGGGCAAATTTGACTGAAATTTTTCTTTATTTCATGAGATAATTGGGGTGGGCTTCTTACCCGCCCATGCGCTTTTTACCCCGTCTTCCCCTATATAATTATGACCATGGGGATAGCAGAGTTCGGGACAATTGACGTTAAGAAATACACCCCCCCCCCCTCACCCTCTCTCTCTCCCCCCCCCCCCCCCCCCCCCCCCCCCCCCCCCCCCCCCCCCCCCTCCCCCCCCCCCCCCATGACACTATATAATTATATACCGACTAGCTCGCAAAAATTAACTGTCCGTCGAATGTCAAAGACAGTCCAATCACCATTTGTAACAGTACCTTCCGCTGACCTTCACCCTGACCAATCATGAGGCTTCAAGTGTTTATGCCGAAAATTCTCTGCCCCTGTCTCGTGCCCTGAGATGCGAACGCCCCCTACTTAAGATTATCGCCCTTGCCTGTCAGGAAGTAGTAGTATATATATAGCCACAGAAAATTCTCTGCCCCTGTCTCGTGCCCTGAGATGCGAACGCCACCTACTTAAGATATATCGCCCTTGCCTGTCAGGAACTAGTATAATATATAGCCACAGAAAATTCTCTGCCCCTGTCTCGTGCCCTGAGATGCGAACGCCACCTACTTAAGATTATCGCCCTTGCCTGTCAGGAAGTAGTAGTATATATAGCCACAGAAAATTCTCTGCCCCTGTCTCGTGCCCTGAGATGCGAACGCCACCTACTCAAGATTATCGCCCTTGCCTGTCAGGAAGTAGTAGTATATATATATCCACAGAAAATTCTCTGCCCCTGTCTCGTGCCCTGAGATGCGAACGCCACCTACTCAAGATCAAGTATCGCCCTTGCCTGTCAGGAAGTAGTAGTATATATATAGCCACAGAAAATTCTCTGCCCCTGTCTCGTGCCCTGAGATGCGAACGCCACCCTTAAGATACTTGCCTGTTAAGATTATCGCCCTTGCCTGTCAGGAAGTTGCCTGTCAGGAAGTAGTATATATATATTGCCACAGAAAATTCTCTGCCCCTGTCTCGTGCCCCGAGATGCGAACGCCACCTACTTAAGATTATCGCCCTTGCCTGTCAGGAACTAGTAGTATATATATAGCCACAGAAAATTCTCTGCCCCTGTCTCGTGCCCTGAGATGCGAACGCCACCTACTCAAGATTATCGCCCTTGCCTGTCAGGAAGTAGTAGTATATATATAGCCACAGAAAATTCTCTGCCCCTGTCTCGTGCCCTGAGATGCGAACGCCCCCTACTTAAGATTATCGCCCTTGCCTGTCAGGAAGTAGTAGTATATATATAGCCACAGAAAATTCTCTGCCCCTGTCTCGTGCCCTGAGATGCGAACGCCACCTACTCAAGATTATCGCCCTTGCCTGTCAGGAAGTAGTAATATATATATATAGCCACAGAAAATTCTCTGCCCCTGTCTCGTGCCCTGAGATGCGAACGCCATCTACTCAAGATTATCGCCCTTGCCTGTCAGGAAGTAGTAGTATATATATAGCCACAGAAAATTATCTGCCCCTGACTCGTCGCTAGGTGGCATGAGCAGTTCGGGCCTACAATTATCGCCCTTTCGTGTCGGCAAGACGTAGTATAAACCAAGCCCCGTTGCAAGTGAAAGGCATTGGTATATTGGCATTGGTTGCACGAAGGCCTTTTTTGTCTTCTCTCCAAATGGCTCCATCACTTGCAATCGGATCGTCGCCATCGTGAATAGAGTATAGTTCATACGATGGCGACGATCGGATCCACCCACCCACCCAAAAAAAAAGAAAAAAAAAAGAAGAAAGAGTAAAATCTGTCAAGGTCACCTCTGCTGGAATAAATCATGTCCACAGCTTGATCATAGTCACTTCCAAATATAATTTGTTTTGATTAAGCACCCCCTCCCCCTCCCTTATTAGTGTACCGGGAGTGGTTTTTGGTCATAACCCCCTCCCCCTACACACAACATAAAAAAGTCGGTAAGGTTATTTTATGCAGATAATTATAAAAAAAACTATCGTATCATACAGATATGAAAACTTAAATGTTATGCGGCTAGATCAGTGGTTGGCAGTAACAATATGAAAACTATCGTATTATACAGATATGAAAACTTAAATGTATGCAGCTCAGTACTTGGCAGTAACATATTCAGTGCTGATGCAAAATACCCAAAATGCTCTGTCTTTTTCTTTTTTTCTTGTTTTCGATCCGCCGTCCAAAGCAGCTTCGGATTTGATTCAAAGTATCATGTCAGAATACTAACTTGTGGCGGTGCCATAGCCGATGAGGTTTAACCGAGGCGTGGTCACCGCTACAGCTATCTGTATTAATTTTAAAAATCGGGACATTACTGGTTTCGTAATGCCTCCGGGCATTGCCTCCAGTATTGTTCCCACCATATTTGTATTTACAAATGTCCCATATGTGTCTGATTCAGACCAAGAGGACGTAAAACTCCATTTTCGCCAAAGTATCATGCGGTATAAACGATGGTTTGTGTGTGTGTGTGTCTGTCTGAAGGCTACTGGGGGTTTGTTTAAACGCTGCCTGTCTTTCTTATTGTTGTTCTTAACTCTCTGGCACTTCTTCAACCAAACCAGGATGCAAGGAACTATTTTCAGAGCGGAAATATCTGCTTGGAGAGAACGGCACTGACGTCATGGAATACCACTGACGGCTACACGCCACAAATAATGATACTAATAATTCACTGAGAGAGAGAGAGAGAGAGAGAGAGAGAGAGAGAGAGAGAGAGAGAGAGAGAGAGAGAGAGAGAGAGAGAGAGAGAGAGATTGCAACAATTTTTTTTATTGTAAGGGAGATTTTGCAGCAAAGCGTATTTAAAAGTGCACCCTAACGGATGAGTTTTTGCAATAAACACGTCGAGATCGCAAGGAAAACACCCTTTACAGAGATCGCAACACTCACTTTGCTCTGGTTTTCCAGAAATCAAATCGTCAAATCGGCGATTCCTCCTTGGCGGAGGTGCTGGAAATAAAATTGGCCGCTTGAGTTTAGACCAAATCGTTTGCACAAAAATTTCACAATACAAGCCTTTTTATCGTTTTTTTTATAACTTTCAGTTTACCTAAAGGCGTTTCGCTCACAACAAAGGAACTAGCTCCCTTTTTTTGCTGCACTACAAAAAAAAGAAAAAGTTTCAACCACAATGGGATTGGCCTCCACCCACCCCATCCAAAATAGCTTCTCTCCGGCATCTCCGCCAAGGAGGAATTCGCTGTTTTTACGGCTTAATTTCCAGGAAACCAGAGCAAAGTGAGTGTTCCGATCATTGAAAAGGCTGTCTTTCTGGTGATCTCGACGTGTTTCTTGCAAAATAACTAATCCGTCAGGGTCCACCTTTAACTTGCCTTGCCCAGGGTACATCCCCGTTCTCTCGGCCAAAAAGGGATTTGGGGGAAGGTCCCTTACGGATTTTTGACACCAGGTTTGTTTGTCTTACCCTGGCTAAAAGACTCCAGGGATCATCCCAACCGCCGAAGCACTTGAACACAATGGTACAAATGCACCGGCTAGGGAGGAAGAACATTACGTGTGTGACCGTTTTTTGATTACCCCGCCACGTGGGCAGCCACGCTCCAACTTCGGAGGATTTTGTTTTTAGACTGATGATGTTATGCTAGGAGCTTGTCACGGCTTAAGACAAATCCCGCCCCGCACAGCCATGCAGAACAGAAAGTTTTGAAGTAGCCTTGGTGTTCTAGCTTATGTCAACTGGTCTGACACAGCCTCATGCCAAGGCGCGTGACACCAGGTTTAAATCGGGAATAAGTTTAGTGTATCATTTTTCTTTTCTTCTCTTCCACACACGAAATACCCACACGTGCGTAAATCAGTAAAGGTAGCAGACTGATAATTTAAAAAAAAGTCACTTTATTTGCAATTAGGGGCTTCGTATTATTCACCGGGAAAGTCCGATTATTGAGTTGTAAAATAGTTGTAGCGAGAGCGAACTCAAAACTCAAACTCAAAAACGTTTTCATTGTCAGAACCTCCGGCCTATAATAGCATCGAGGGGGCGCATCGCATATGCACGCATAATATAATGAATGAAAAACATTGGAGAGAGAGAGAGAGAGAGAGAGAGAGAGAGAGAGAGAGAGAGAGAGAGAGAGAGAGAGAGAGGGGTGGGTGAATTTTAATAATAAAAGTGAGGGGGGGGGGGGGGGGGGCATTCAAATGCAGATAAAACCTTTAGAGTTTCAAGAGAGATAAAAAAAAAATCCAAAAAATCGCAGACATAAACGTATCCCAAATGTTTGAAAGGTACTCCTATAATCAATAATTCAGCCAAAAAAATACATATAACGAGAGACATCACAATCATAAAACAATTACAAAGGGGTCATACAGCTTTTCGCACTATTCACCAGTATATGACACAATTCCAAGAAAATGTGCTATACTGTTTGCTATTACTTTTCATTACCAATCACACAGAGAGAGAGCATGGTTACTAACATGGTTATCGTGTCGTGGGGGAGGGGCATTCAAAAGTGCTGAGATAAAACCTTTAGAGTTTCACCGCTTCCTATTTTGCAAACACCCAAAAAATCGCAGACATAAATGTATCAAATCAAATGTTATGAAAGGTACTCCTATAATCAATAATTCAGCCAAAAAAATACATATAACGGAATACATCACAATCATAAAACAATTACAAAGGGGTCATACAGCTTTTCGCACTAGGTCACCAGTATATGACACAATTCCAAGAAAATGTGCTATACTGTTTGCTATTACTTTTATGTTACCAATCACACAGAGAGGGGTGCATGGTTACTAACATGGTTATCGTGTCTGTTGTTTTCGTATTAACGGATAGGGGAAGGGGGAAGCGCATGGGGGTAAGAAGCCCACCCCAATTATCTCATGAAATAAAGAAAATTTCAGTCAAATTTGCCCATGAGACGAATGCTAGACATTAACGCTCGTCTCATGGGCAAAATGAGACTGAAATTTGCTTCATTTCATGAGATAATTAAGAAAATGCGCTTTTTACCCCGTCTTCCCCTAGACCTTATTTGCCAATCAATACTGCAGATGGATTTTGTTCTCTATGAGGTAAATTTAATGGCAAATGTTTCAGTCACATTTGCCCATGGGCGGGTAAGAAACCCATGCCAATTACCTCATGAAATGTTTCAGTCACATTTGCCCGTGAGATGTTTAGCATTCGTCTCATGGGCAAATTTGACTGAAATTTGCTTTACTTCATGAGGTAATTGGCATGGGCTTCTTACCCGCCCATGGGCTTTTTATCCCGTCTTACCCTATCGTCCATCAAAACGCATGTGCCTGCAATCGATCATGCATGATTACAGGCTTGAGATTATTATGATTTAGGCTATAAAAAAAAAACGGTCAGAAAAGGCTGAAAGCCCTTAAAACTTAATCTTCTTTTGTAATTATATTAAGGCTTAAAGGGGCACCCTGACGGATGAGGTTCTTTTCAAGAAACACGTCGAGATCGCCAGGAAAACACCCTTTTACAGAGATCGCAACACTCACTTTGCTCTGGTTTCCTAGAAATC
>CM065708.1:26958903-26966403 GCA_017654935.2 Phymorhynchus buccinoides | reverse complement strand
TCTCTCTCTCTTTCTCTCTGATCATCACCATCATCATCTCACCGTTCTGTCTTCCCCCAGTCACTCCAGGCGAGGCAGGCAGGGACGATGACTCCTCCCCCCCTCCTCCTCCTTCTTCTCCGTCGTCACCTCCCTCCTCCGCACCCCCAGTGGCCGCGCCGTGTCTCCTGCTGTGGGTTGCCTGCGAGCGGTTCAGACGCCTCTGAATCCGACGACGATGGCCTTCCCAACCGGTCGCGCGGGGCCTCAAATCAATCAATCAATCCATCAAATCAAAATCAAATATATATATATTTTTAAATCGATTTTCTTCCACGTTCCTAGGCCATAATATGGCCATACTGGATGAGGTACTAGGTACGTATGTATCAATCCATCAAATCAAAATCAAATGTTGTTGTATTTTATCAATCTTCTTCCTCTTCTTCTTTTTCGTCTTCTTCTTCTTCCGCTTTTTCTTCTTCTTTTTTTCTGCTTGTTCTTCTTCTTCTTCTTCTTCTTCTTCTTCTTCTTCCTCTTCTTCTTCTTCTTCTTCTTCTTCTTCTTCTTTTTCTTCTTCTTCCACATCTTCTTCTTCTCCTTCTTCTTCTCCTTCTTCTTTCGCTTCTTTTTCTTCTTCTTCTTCTTCTTCCGCTTCTTCTTCTTCTTCTTCTTCTTCTTCTTCTTCTTCCGCTTCTTCTTCTTCTTCTTCTGCTTCTTCTTCTTCTTCTTCTTCTTCTTCTTCTTCTTCTTCTTCTTCTTCTTCTTCTTCTCCTCCTCCTCCTCCTTCTTCTTCGTTCCCAGGCTGTATGGCCATAATGGGCGAGGTACGTATGTGTCCGGTTTTCAGTTTCCACTGGTCTCCTCCGCGCGCGCTGAATTCAGCTGACACATTTCCGATTAATAGGAATTGTTCGGAAATAATTAAGGGGAGTAATTTCATGGTGTGTGGGAGTGATCTTGCCTAATTCAATCGGTCAAACAGGGGAAGTCACTCTACCATCAGCTCTCGTAGCCTACCGACTCGCGTGCTTGAGCAGACATACAGTACTTAGAACACCGTGCGTCATTCTAAAAAAATATGTCATTTATAATATTTTTATGTCACATTTTGTAAGTTTTATCAGTTTGTGGCCACTGGCCACCCCTCATTTTCCAAAAAACAATGTTTGCAAATCACTGACTCGCATCCTGCGGTTTCAAGCTTCGACGCCATTGCTGCATTGTTGCCATGGTATTTGACCGAGTAATGGAGATAAACAACTCTAATTTTCACGAAGTGCTTTCCCTAGTTTTGTTTTCCTAAAATCGTCTATTGCAAGTGTTTAGGCACTCCCCCAAAAACCGCCAACCGGGAGCCGCAAGTTTTGGCATCCAAGTCTCTGCAGGTGTAGAGTGGCACAGAGGTAACGCGTTCGCCTCGTATGCAATAAACCCGAGTTCGAACCTGGGTACAT
This sequence comes from Phymorhynchus buccinoides, assembly GCA_017654935.2. NCBI lineage: Eukaryota > Metazoa > Mollusca > Gastropoda > Neogastropoda > Raphitomidae > Phymorhynchus > Phymorhynchus buccinoides. The sequence goes on along the minus strand of CM065708.1, from coordinate 26,964,967 downwards.
GGGGATTTCCCCCCCTCTAAACGTGGGGGTCTTTTGGATGAGACCCATGTGCCCATGCACGTAGCACACGTTAAACCCAGTGGCAACGACAAAGTCGTCATTTGGGTCAACATTTACCCCAACCCCTTTCCTTTCTCATCAGGCACACAAAAATCGCATGCAAGTTAAAAAAACAAAACCGGGTGGCGCCCCTCTGGCTTAGTTACGACGCGCTCTCCAGGTGGGGAGCAACCCGAATTTCTCAGAGACGCCTCTGTGACTATAAAGGGCTTCGCACACTAGCGTCAAGATCTCGAGATCGCGGCGATGTTTTGCTGCAAGGCGCAGTTTGATGCGCCGCTTGCGTGTGAGAGATTCGCGGCGCAGCAGGATTTTTGATGCGTAGCTGCGCGATTTTGTGTTGCTCGAGAATAGATGCGGCTCTAATTTTGATGTTCAAGATCGCAGAGATCGTGAAACTAGCCAATCACAACGGACGGAAGGACCATAACTCAGATTGAAGAAAAAAAATACTGTTGTTTCTAGGAGGAGGTTTGACGCTAGAGTAATCTTTCCTTGCTTTCCAAATAAGGAAGTTCGAGCGACAAGAGGCGAAGCGACAAGAGTCGTGTGTGAGAACACTACTGCCTCGCTACAATGTGTGCTGTGATGCAGGCGTCAACGCGTCAAGGCGTTGCTCTGAGAAACAATTGACGCCTGATGCTAGTGTGCGAAGCCCTTAAAGTACCAAATAATTTATATTAAAAAACCCGGATTTCCAGTGTGTTGCGAAAAATTTGCCCCCCCACCCCCCCTAATATATTTTATTATTGGTATTGGTATTTGGTATATTCTAGTCACAGAGACTTATCACTGTGAAATTCGGGCTGCTCTCCCCCGGAGAGGGCGTCGCCGCAAGTGCAGCGCCTACCCATATTTGTTTTTTTGGGGGGAGGGGAGGCACAGGGTAAGGAGGAGGCACGAGTGTGGGCATATTTGGAAAACCTAGCTATCAATTTGGCCATACCAGGCAGCGGGATTTCTCCCTGCTCTTACCGACTTTCAACTGCCGTGGGATTTTTACGTGCGTAAAGCGCACGGGTCAGACTAGCTTTAAGTCCCCATCCTCCGAAGGACTCGACGTTCAGTTCGATTTTCCTGTCAAACTAGAAAGAAAGGGCGAGGAGGCCAGGGATTCGAACCCGAGTCACTCACGCTGCAGTCACGCATTACATTTGGCAGGTGAACGTCTTAACCACTCTGCCACCTTTCTCCCTGGTTGTTATTGACACACACACACACACGTACACACACACACGTACACACACACACACACACACACACACGTACACACACACACACACACGCACGTACACACACGTACATACACACACACAGTCACACACACACGTACACACACACACACACACACACGTACACACACACACACGCGCACACACACACACACACACACACACACACACACACACACACACACACACACACACACACACACACACACACACACACACACACACACACGTACACACACACACACACACACACACAAAAACTCACCCACCAACCCGACAACCGGAGTAGCAACACCAGCAGTCTAGCAGAACCCCTACAGCCCGGTTCCTTGCCTCGGGAAAGTGAAGACTGATCGTCCGGAACATCTGAACATAACAGCACGAAACGTCCTCCTCTTCTTCTTCATTTAGAGTAGAGTTATCTGATGAACTCTATCCATTCATAATGCGCGTACATACATGCATGGGTATTCACATTCTATACACATACATACACTCACATGCACGCATGCACTCTCACCACACATACACTTTTTTGTTCTCTCTCTCCAGTAATACTAATAGATAGAAGTAGTAGGGGAAGACGGGGTAAAAAGCGCACGGGCGGGTAAGAAGCCCACCCCAATTATCTCATGAAATGAAGCACATTTCAGTCTCATTTTGCCCACGAGACGAGCGTTAATGTCTAGCATTCGTCTCATGGGCAAATTTGACTGAAATTTTCTTTATTTCATGAGATAATTGGGGTGGGCTTCTTACCCGCCCATGCACTTTTTTTTACCCCGTCTTCCCCTAGTAGATTGTCGTTAAATGGAAGGCACACACACAGAGGCAAAAACATGATGATGATGATGATGATGATGATGATGATGATGATGAGGTTGACGATTGTGATGATGATAATGATGATGGTGGTGATGATGATAATGATGATGATGATAATGATGATGGTGGTGATGATGATGTTGACGATTGTGATGATGATAATGATGATGATGATAATGATGATGGTGGTGATGATGATAATGATGATGATGATAATGATGATGGTGGTGATGATGATGTTGACGATTGTGATGATGATAATGATGATGATGATAATGATGATGATGATGATGATGATGATGATGATGTTGACGATAATGATGATGAGGTTGACGATTGTGATGATGATAATGATGATGGTGGTGATGATGATAATGATGATGATGATGATGATGATGGTGGTGATGATGATGTTGACGATTGTGATGATGATAATGATGATGATGATAATGATGATGATGATGATGATGATGTTGACGATTGTGATGATGATAATGATGATGATGATAATGATGATGATGATGATAATGATGATGTTGATGATAATGATGATGATAATTGTGATGATGATGATGATGATGATAATGATGATGATAATGATGATGATGATGATGTTGACGATTGTGATGATGATAATGATGATGATGATAATGATGATGATGATGATGATGATGATGATGATGATGATGATGATGATGATGATGATAATTGTGATGATGATAATGATGATGATAATGATGATGATGATGTTGACGATTGTGATGATAATGTTGACGATTGTGATGATGATGATGATGACGATGATGATGATGATAACGACGATAATGATGATGATGACGACGACCGATGACAATGATGATGATAAAGAGGCAAGAGACCATGGTGAGGAGGAGGACGATCGACGATCGACGACGATGACAACCCAACAACGATGATGATGTGAGCAATGATGACGAGGACGACGAAGACGATGATGATAACTGACCAGGATACCGCCCAGAACTACGATCCCCGTGCCGAAGGTCAAGGCCAGAATGGTCAGCATGATCTGGTTAGAGGTGTCTTCCACCTGATGATCTGAGAGAAGAAACAAGAGGCAAAGCCTTCAAGGCTCACTCGAACAGGAACATGTGGGACAACAACAAAGATTGAGGGGGGTGTCTAAAGTATAAGATTGCCAATACAAATGTTAAAGTATAATTGAATCTATCGTTAATGGATATAACTAAAAAAAAATTTTTAAAATGTGCCCGTGCCGAAAATCGGACCCGGGACCATTGGCATGACAGACAGACATTCTACCAATGAGCTATCGAGGCTTTCAGTGTTGATGAGCTTCTTAACTCATGTTGCCTGTTGAATACTCTCTAACCCACTAATCTAAAATGTTATCGGTTTGTTACCTGTTTACAGTGTTCTTTTAAGTATTTAATTATTCAAATCATTATTGTTTGAAAGCTTGCATAGACATCGATATGTGTGCACAGTTTGAACAATGTACGCCTTCTATTACCTGAGAAAATGCCAACGTTAAAGTTCGGAGATTAGACCATGGACGCGCACGCACACGCACACACACACGCACACACACACACGCACACACACACAACCGAGCTAAGTGCATGGGCACACGTACGGGACCTCGGTTTATCGTCTCATCCGAAAGACAGTAAGGCCTAGTGCAAAGTGAGAGGGAAAATCCCCTGTACCCTTGTTCGAACTCGGGTTTACTTGACACGAGGCGAACGCGCTACCACTGTAGGGGAAGACGGGGTAAAAAGCCCATGGGCGGGTAAGAAGCCCATGCCAATTATCTCATGAAATAAAGCAAATTTCAGTCAAATTTGCCCATGAGACGAATGCTAAACATTAACACCCGTCTCATGGGCAAAATGGGACTGAAATTTGCTTTATTTTATGAGATAATTGGCATGGGCTTCTTACCCGCCCATGGGCTTTTTACCCAGTCCTCCCCTACCACTCTACACTAAGACGAAGCCGTCTTGCTCCTTGTAAATGAACCTCTGAAAGCGTAAACCGCAGCCGGAGATTTGAGCGAGCTGTTGCGGAGCCGGTAGTCCAGGTAGCACCGGTAGAGGCGATCCACGTCCTTGGCCTTGACGGCCAGGGTCAAGGTCGTCCTCCAGGGCACGTGGCAGCGCGTGCCCACATCCGGGGCCTTGTCCCGGATCCATGACGCGTTAGGTACACGTGACCAGTTCAGGAGCGGAAGCTGAGTCGTCTCCCACACCCAGGCGTTCTGATCAGAAGAGGAGATGTTCAAACTGTTCAAACATGCGCTTATTTATAATCCCCGTGGGGATACCAGGGGGGGGGGGGGGTCTTTCGTGCAAATAGTTTCCCACTTTCTGGTAATTACGTGCTTGTAACTTCCTCTAAGTTATCGCTCTATTTTTTTTGTACTCTGCCTGTAGTTTGACCAGCGTGCCTAGGACGTACTAACCTTCAGAGACAGGGTAGAGTACACGGTGCACTGTAGTTTCACCAGCGTGCCTAGGACGTACTAACCTTCAGAGACAGGGTAGAGTACACGGTGCACTGTAGTTTCACCAGCGTGCCTTGAACGTACTAACCTTCAGAGGCAGGGTAGAGTACACGGTGCACTGTAGTTTCACCGGCGTGCCTAGGACGTACTAACCTTCAGAGGCAGGGTAGAGTACACGGTGCACTGTAGTTTGACCAGCGTGCCTAGGACGTACTAACCTTCAGAGACAGGGTAGAGTACACGGTGCACTGTAGTTTCACCAGCGTGCCTAGGACGTACTAACCTTCAGAGGCAGGGTAGAGTACACGGTGCACTGTAGTTTCACCAGCGTGCCTAGGACGTACTAACCTTCAGAGACAGGGTAGAGTACACGGTGCACTGTAGTTTCACCAGCGTGCCTAGGACGTACTAACCTTCAGAGGCAGGGTAGAGTACACGGTGCACTGTAGTTTCACCAGCGTGCCTAGGACGTACTAACCTTCAGAGACAGGGTAGAGTACACGGTGCACTGTAGTTTCACCGGCGTGCCTAGGACGTACTAACCTTCAGAGACAGGGTAGAGTACACGGTGCACTGTAGTTTCACCAGCGTGCCTAGGACGTACTAACCTTCAGAGACAGGGTAGAGTACACGGTGCACTGTAGTTTCACCAGCGTGCCTAGGACGTACTAACCTTCAGAGACAGGGTAGAGTACACGGTGCACTGTAGTTTCACCAGCGTGCCTAGGACGTACTAACCTTCAGAGACAGGGTAGAGTACACGGTGCACTGTAGTTTCACCAGCGTGCCTAGGACGTACTAACCTTCAGAGACAGGGTAGAGTACACGGTGCACTGTAGTTTCACCAGCGTGCCTAGGACGTACTAACCTTCAGAGTCAGGGTAGAGTACACGGTGCACTGTAGTTTCACCAGCGTGCCTAGGACGTACTAACCTTCAGAGACAGGGTAGAGTACACGGTGCACTGTAGTTTGACCAGCGTGCCTAGGACGTACTAACCTTCAGAGGCAGGGTAGAGTACACGGTGCACTGTAGTTTCACCAGCGTGCCTAGGACGTACTAACCTGCAGAGGCAGGGTAGAGTACACGGTGCACTGTAGTTTCACCAGCGTGCCTTGAACGTACTAACCTTCAGAGGCAGGGTAGAGTACACGGTGCACTGTAGTTTCACCAGCGTGCCTAGGACGTACTAACCTGCAGAGACAGGGTAGAGTACACGGTGCACTGTAGTTTCACCAGCGTGCCTTGGACGTACTAACCTGCAGAGGCAGGGTAGAGTACACGGTGCACTGTAGTTTGACCAGCGTGCCTAGGACGTACTAACCTGCAGAGACAGGGTAGAGTACACGGTGCACTGTAGTTTCACCAGCGTGCCTTGAACGTACTAACCTGCAGAGGCAGGGTAGAGTACACGGTGCACTGTAGTTTGAACAGCGTGCCTA
>CM065708.1:26918903-26943903 GCA_017654935.2 Phymorhynchus buccinoides | reverse complement strand
GAGGTACTACTGAGAAGAAGAAAGTTGACAGAAGACGAAGAAGACAGAAAGCCTGGTTGTGGCTCTGAAACTATATGAGGCTTTTGCACCGGCTTTTCTTATACAAACGCAATGGAAAAGAAACACCCGAAGGTGCGCGGATGGGACACATAATACACTGCCCCCACCCTCACCCTTCACCATCTACCCCCTGCCCTACCAGCACAAGAGCAGACGTCCCACTCCAAGCCCACGTTGTGTTGCCGCAAAGGGCGTGTAGCCTGTAGACACACTCATCAAATCAAATCAAATCAAATCAAATCATCTTTATTATCTCATAACTGAGAAATTGCAGCCAGGTGCACATAAAAAAACCTACAACAATAAACACATTTATCAGCAAAAACAACAACAATAAACACATTTATCAGCAAAAACAACAACAATAAACACATTTATCAACAATTAAAGAAAAGAAAATAATAACTAATAACACTGCAATATTGTAGTTAACAAACTGGACGAATACGAATACAAATTCAATCCCAGTTAGTGGTGTTTGTGGTTTCTTTGATCAAACAAATTCAATCCCAAGGAGCTCGAGATGGACAGGCTGCTCAGCAAAACAATCACTCGATGCAAAGCATTAAGAGTTCAACAGATGAATTGATCTTGGTAAGAAAGTTTTCTGTGCTCTTATTTTCAGTTTTAGAGTTCTGTATCGACGGCCCGATGGTAATACTTCATAGTATTTTGCCAGAACATGACTGTTATCATTAAGAATCTAGACATTCCATTAAGCGTGCATGGGTTCACATCTGCTCTTGACCACTGACAAAGGAGGCGCCATCATGATATGGCCGGTTGGTTAGGCCTAGACGGCTAGAGTCGCTGCTCGTAATCCAACAGGTTTGCGAGTGCGCTGGTTCGTCGAACCCAGTCCCTGGTCACGCGGTGTTGCCAGGTATCCTTGGGAAATCTATTTTACTCCTATTTAATTCCTGGTCCTTCGGATGAGACCTAAAACCGAGGTCCCGTGTGCAAACGCACGTACAAGATCTTGCGCTCACGTTAAAGCCCATTCTGACTATTCGGTACGGCTGACATGAGTAGGCCGTGTGTGCCGGTGGAATGGATGACACAAACTCACAAAGCATGCATCCTGTGCGCCAATATCAGTGTAAACGAAGACTTTGGGCGTGGGGCGGGATAAACATCCCTAATCGGAGGAAGAAGAAGAAGGAGGAGTCCTAGCTTGTCCTCATATGCAGTTGTGAAAATGTCCAGAGAGTGTACAAAAAACAACAGCCCCGGTTTTTTAATGATTGCAGAGCCCACCCCCATTCAGAAACCCAGCACGCATCCAACAGCCCCACAAAGATGGGTGAGGCCAGTGTGTCTCCAGATAATTCTATTTGTGGAGCTGGGAGTACGTTTATGTAGCTTTGGCATCCTGAATGATGCAGTGATCTAAAACTCACATGTGAAGATGATATCCTACCTCTATCAAATAAGTACCCTTAGCTGCCCTTAGCCAATCAGAATCGTTTGTTTGTCCGACATTGTGAATTGTACGAAACTAAGTGCATGGCTTTGTACATCGATTTCTCGGCAAATATGTAGATTTGCACCCTCCTGCTCTATTTCTGGGTTATTTCCGTGATTAAGGATAGGGCTAGGGTTAGGGTTAGGGTTAGGGTTAGGGATAGGGTTAGGGTTAGATGGTTATAGTTCGTATGCGAGAGGTAGATATTTCATGACAGGTACTTATTTATCGTGACACACACACACACAAAAGTTATCGCAAAAATAATATTTGGGCCAGCTAACTCTCTGAAATATAAGTTTTATCTATTATATGTTTGTCATTACAAATATACAAAATACTATATTTTAGCAGTTTTGACATTTACGCCTGCATGATGATGACCGGGAATACGAAACCATGTCTGCGAAACTGTGGATCAGGGATAACGAAAGAGAAAGTCACTTCCTGTACTACTTCCTGCCACACTTGGGGAACTTCGGCTTTGGTTGGTAACAATTTTTGTGACACGTATAGATTAGATTTAATGCTCTGAATATTCGTGTTTAAGGTAGTGAACGTAAGTTTGAATCCGCCTTCTTGTTGACAAAGGTGAAATTCGTGATACCTTCCCAAATTTTCTCAAGGAAAGGAAAATCAACAGGTGGATCGCAGACTTCCTCAGAGTCAGAGACAGACGCCAGGCAGTGGTGGTAAATGGGGTCTCTTCCACAAGTTCCAGCTTTACTGATGTCCGCTCAGGAGTACCACAAGGCTCAGTCTTAGGACCCTGCCTTTTCTTATCGTACATTAATGATCTACCTGAGAAGCTGACATCAATGGCACGGCTCTTCGCTGATGATACTGCTGTCTACAAGGTTGTTGCGGCACCCCAGGATCATGACCAGCTACAGGATGACCTCCATCGACTCGTTGAGTGGGAGAAGAGCTGGGACATGGTTTTCCACCCTGGCAAGTGTAACACCTTGAGCGTAGCAAGAAGCAGAAAGCCCCGGCAGCATCATTGCCAGCTGCATGGCCACAACCTGCAAGCAGTCGACTCCATCAAGTACCTTGGAGTGACTCTGACAAAAGAACTGAGCTGGAAGAGACACATTGAGAACATCTGCGCGCAAGCCAACAAGACCCTAGGCTTCCTGAGAAGAAATTTGAAAGTCAGCTCCCAGACCATCAGGGAGTTGGCCTACAAATCATTCGTCCGTCCGGTCCTAGAGTATTCATCATCAGTCTGGGACCCTCACCAACAACAGGACATCGACAGACTGGAGGCAGTCCAGCGGCGCGCAGCACGCTTCGTCCTCAGACGTTTTCGAAACACGTCTAGTGTCACTTCAACTAGTTCAAGTTCAATGCTTGAACAGCTTGGATGGCCCTCACTGCAGCAGCGTCGACTTTCCGCAAGGCTTGTGATGCTCTTCAAGCTGCAAGAGGAAGAGGTGTGCATGGACATTCTGCAACAAAAACTGATACCACCGCCAGCACGTCAGCGACGCACTCACCCACGTCAGCTCTCTCAGATCTTCTGTCGCACTCAGTACCGACAAGCCAGCTTCCTCCCACGTACAATCCGGGACTGGAACGAGCTGCCCCAGGAAGCTGTGCAGGCCAAGACCATCGACACTTTTGTGTCGATGGTCACCAAATAGTTATCCAGCAACACTCCCCCCCCCCCCCCTCCTCCTCCCCCATTCCCTCCACCTCTACCCCTCTCCCTGTATTAAGGCGCTCTTCCGCAGATCCCCAATTTCTACAGTGACAGAATAGTCAAGTTTGACTGTGGTCACTTACTGGAAGGAAGGAAGGAAGCTCCTAAGTTGTGAACAACTAAACCAAAATCATCAAAAGACAACACTGACAAAACTCGGTCAAAAGGTGTAATCTAATCAAAATAATCACAATGTACAATGTAGGCCTAGTGGACATTATTGGAAGAAGATGAGAAAGTACTGCTGAGTTAGTCTGTATATTAATTAGTTGATGAAACAATGATGACGGCGGTTGTTTAATGAATGAAAGAAGAAGAAATAAAAAAGCAGATAACAAGAGAGGGTTAGGTTAGCCAATCTACACGTTTGGTTGGTAAAGGTCAAGATGTGCCACCCCCCCTAGCTATCTCGGTTAATTCTATTTTTCCGTTATTGCCTTTCTTACCATACATAAAGCTGTATTTTAGGAACATTTTTAGCTAATAACCTTTTTGGAATACTAACCCTATCCCTAACCCTAGCCCTAAACCTAACCCTACCCCCCACCCTATAAGACGGAAAAACGCAACGAACCACAACTGTGACAAATCGCGGTGTACTGCAGTACATAGCGGGGGGTAGGGTTAGGTTTAGGGCTAGGGTTAGGGATAGGGTTAGTATTCCAAAAAGGTTATTAGCTGAAAATGTTCCTAAAATACAGCTTTATGTATGGTAAGAAAGGCAAAAAGGGAAAAATAGAATTAACCGAGAAATGCAGGGGGGGTGGCACATCTTTACCTTTACCGTTTGGTTTTGCCAGCTTTTACAGCATCTAAAGTCTGGCTATATTCACATTTAGGCCCGTCAACCCGGTCAAGAACGATAATTTGTAACAGAAAAGAACAAAAGCAATTGCTTTTTCAGTCAACAGATTATCGTTCTTGACCGGTGTGGCGGTGTATTTTTACCTCTATGAGATAAGTAGTCCTAGCCGGAAGTATTCCTAGCGTAGCCAATCAGAATCGTTTGTTTGTCCGCCATTGTGAATTTTACGAAACTAAGTGCATGGATTTGTACATCGATTTCTCGGCAAATATGTAGATTTACACCCTCCTGCTCTATTTCTTGGTTCTTTCCATGGTTAGGGATAGGGTTAGGGTTAGGGTTAGATGGGTACAGTTCGCATGCGAGAGGTAGATATTTAATGACAGGTACTTATTTATCATAACACCGGGTTGACGGGCCTAAATGTGAATATAGCCTAAAGTCTTCTTGTTCTCTTGAAGGCCCACGGTCAATGAGCTGACCATTCTGGCTCCTTTTGAGATTAAAAAAAGACTGAAATATAGTGAAAAAGAGGGGTTCCGGTGGTGTTCAATCAAACTCCAGTTGGCAGTGGTGGTGTCACAAAAAAGAAGAAGAAAAAAGATTGATTGGAGTGGGCAAGGGAGAAGCAACGGTGGAGGGAGGAGTGGTGAATGGGGTGGGGGGGGGGGGGGGGAGACTGATGAGTTACTGATCCGTGTGTGTGCATGGGTGCAATTTTTCCTGATACAGTCGACCCCCTCTTTTAAGACCTTCAAAAAATCTTGAAAAATGGGTCGTAAAAGAGGGGGGTCTTAAATCAGGGGTGACCAAAACAATGCACTCACTACACCGTATATGACGCACAGCTCAAGCATATGTCTCCTCACTACTTTCACCCTTTGCTCAAGAGTGAGCGTCACACGTTTCCTTTTTTTGCCCACATCGCTACACTGTGCTTTCTCCACCATTCTTGAATGAAACATCCGGAGTAGGCCCTAGCGCGGCTTGAATTAGCGCAGAGAAATCTCGCGAGATCGGACCCACGCGAGATCGGACCCTCGCGAGATTGACATTGGCTAACAGCAGTGGTACCCTAGCTGTGCGTCGGCTCGAACTGAGGCCGAGAAGGATAAATATCATACGTTTTTGCGACTGATAATTATCAGAATGTGTTGCATCGGTCGTAAAATCAACAAGATTTACGGTCGTAAAACGCGTTAGAGGGGGAGTCGTAAATGAGGAGGCAAGTTTTGAAGAAAAACGATCCGTCTTTCATATTTCGGTCTTAAAAGAGGGGAGGTCGTAAATCAGAGGGTCGTTCGTGAGGGGGTCAACTGTAGTGGTATACAAGGATTTCCTGTTTTTGAATTTTACCAGAACAGAAAGTTCTTTTTAAAAAAAAATCTTGTCAAACAAAATCTTTGTGTGTCTACTGCATTTTTCAAACACTTTAAAATAAGCATGTGTACAAATTGTGGAAAAAAGCACACTAAAATACCTTCATAAAAATCAATGTTTTGCTTCAGCTACTACAGGGGGACATTACTCCTGGACCCCGGCCTTTCAGTTTTGGGTAAAGCCACTAAAGGTCAAGATGTGCCACCCCCCCTACATTTCTCGGGTAATTGTATTTTTCCGTTATTGCCTTTCTTACCATACATAAAGCTGTATTTTAGGAACATTTTTAGCTAATAACCTTTTTGGAATACTAACCCTATCCCTAGCCCTAGCCCTAAGCCTAACCCTACCCCCCACCCTATAAGACGGAAAAACGCAACAAACCACAACTGTGACAAATCGCGGTGTACTGCAGTACATAGTGGGGGGTAGGGTTAGGTTTAGGGCTAGGGTCAGGGCTAGGGTTAGTATTCCAAAAAGGTTATTAGCTAAAAATGTTCCTAAAATACAGCTTTATGTATGGTATTGGTAAGAAAGGCAAAACCGGAAAAATAGAATTAACCGAGAAATGCAGGGGGGGTGGCACATCTTTACCTTTACCCAGTTTTGTTTTCATTTTGTATAGTTGCATCCGTGTGTGTGTGTGTGTGTGTGTGTGTGTGTGTGTGATGCATGTGTAACTGTGTGCTGCTTTTTTTTTTAGCGCAGCACCATGGAAATAGACCCAAGTGGAGCAGTGGTTTCACAGGATGAGATGAACGGTGGTAGTGCTGTCAATGCTGCCATGGCTGGTGCAGCACAGGACGTCAAACAGGCAGCAGGAGAGATGGCCGCAGTGACAACAGTAAGACACCCCCCTCCTCCCCCCCCCCTTCCCTACCCATCCCTCCATCCCTAAATTTGCTTCCACATCTGTCAACGCCGATCATCCGGGCGGCAATGTTTTTATCGACAGCTTCTGCCTGACCGAAGTCCCCACATTCTATGCCAACAGAACCATCAACTTGATGATGGTGGTTGGGAAGAGAAAGAAGAAGAAGAAGACAATCGTGTCCCAAGCCGTAAACAACGTTATGATATTAAATTATCAAAATCATGAATTAAATTTTTTTGCATGCTGATTATTTAACATTTTCTTACTTAGTTTGAGTTGCTCTACCATGTTATAAAATGATATGTTTAAACTGAGATATGAATTGTCTTAATCAATGACTGAAGCACTTTCGCTGAGGTTTTCATGTATTTGAGGCTTAGCTAAGGCTAAGCGAACTAATCATAAAGCAGCTGGCTTTGTAATGAAGCTATAATGTGTGTTTGTGTGTGTGTCATGTGTGTGTGTGTAAATGTGTGTGCAAACTGTGTGTGTGCCAAATAAAAAATGGAGAAATTATAATTTTTTAAATTATAAAATTGAAAAGAGACCTGTTGTGTTAGATTCAATCTGGCAAAAGTGTCTATTTAAAGGTATATATATCTTTCCTATCTTGTCTAAGATAAAAACCAGCATTCCAGGACAATGACATCATAAGTTACGACATCATCAATGACATCACCCACCCCTAGTAGTAGACAAGGGCCAGGCAGGGAAGGGGTTAATTGAAAAAACAAACAAAAAAACTTTGAATAAATGGTATGAACGAGACAAACGAAGTAACAAAATGACATTTGAAGGCAAGTCTGTCGTGAACAGTTTCTGGATGAAGGAGAAAAATAAATTCCAGCAACTTTTTTCTGTTTATTCACAGGCTCTTTCCACCTCAACCTACAGGGATGACTTGAGTTTGATTCCATCATCGCACACCGCGCCTAGTAGTAGTTCTGAGAAAAATTGTGCAGAGCGCCGTCCAGTGCACACATCGACCGTACATTTTCCTCTGCCAGCACAACCCTACAATTCCTCTTCATCGCCGCACGCGCATTCCTTGGAGCAGTCATCTTCCGCACCGCTTTCATCGGGTTCCGAAATTCCTTCTGCCACCTCCCGGGAGTCGGAAGCTTCTCAGCCTGCGTCAAGCATGTCGGGAAGTTCCGTCACTACTACTAACTCAGGCCCTGTCACTGCTGTGAACGCGTCATCATCATCATCATCATCATCATCATCATCATCATCATCATCAGTCGCCTTCGGAGCAAGTTCCCAGTTTGCATCGTTTCCGGCGAGCGGTTCCCAGGTTTTGTCGTCCTTGACGACTTCCCGGTCTTCGGTTCCGGTCGATATTCCCGGGCAGCCTTCAGTTCCCGTCTTCACCAGTTCCCAGGTTTCTGTTCCCATTGGCTGTTCCCATTCCTGTCCCTCAGTTCCCGTTACCGTTTCCCAGCCTTCAGTTCCTACGACTAGTTCCCGGGTTTCAGTTCCCACCTCCAGTTCCCAGCCGTTGATTCCTGCTTGCAGTGCGCGGGTTTCAGTTCCCCATGGTAGTACCAAATCTCGGTCAGCTGTGGTTGCTACCAACGTTCATTCGCAGCCTTCAGTTTGCGCCGACAGTTCCCTGCCTCAAATGCTAGCCCCTTCGACCGATGCCCAGCTGTCGGTTGCCGCCGCAAGTTCCCAACCCGTAGACTCTACCGCAGGCTTTCAAACTGTCGGCTTTGTTACAACCAGCCTCTTGCCTCTGGGCTCCTGCGTTTCTACCAATGCCGGTTCCCAGCAGCAAGCGTCTTCCACCTGGGCCCATCCCTGCGTTCCCACTAGTTCTCCCTGGCAACCTTTGCCGTCTCCTCTTGCCGATCCTCAGCTTTCAAATCCTTCACCCACCTGGCACAAACCACCATCGCCTTCCCCACTGCCTCCGTCCCCAAGCTTCGCCGAAAGAACACAAACGCCCGACTCTAAAGCATCGTCCTCGTTAGTAGAGGCAGGTTGCACAAGCGCGAAACAAGCATCATCCTCTGATACCTTTTCTGCTCTTTCTCCAGGCCTTTCCAGTAAAGAAACTCTGAACTCTGGAGACTCTTTGCAAGAAGAAGCGGGTTTCACGAGAACAAAACAACAGTCTTCGTCCGTCCCTTCGCATTCGTCCTGTGATACGTCGGCTCTTTCATCTGGAATTTACAACGAGGAAACTCCAAATCCCGATGACTCGTCGCAAGACGAGGCAGGTTTCACAAGAACCAAACAATCGTCGTCTGCCCCTTTTTTGCCTCCGTCATCATGTGTTGCTTCTTCAGTTTTGTCTCCATGCATCTCCAGAGAGCAAAGCCCTGAAGGCTTGTCACAAGAAAAAGCAGGTTTGACAAGTGCGAAACCTCCACCTATTCTGCACCCATCCTTTAGCATCTCTTCTGCTGATCTCACCCAAAGAACGCAAGCGCCTAAATCTGCAGACTCTTCACAGACACCAATGGATTTTGCAAGCGCTTCTGCCGCTGTTCACAAACTGCCAGTATCAGGGAAAAGTTGTGCAGATGGCGCTCCAGCTTGCAGGAGAGTTGGTAGGAAGGCTGAGAGGAGGCCCAGGCGGCGCGGTGAAAGCTCGGGGGTTGCCTGTCGGGATACGGAGGAGTCGGAAGATCGGAAACCGGAGGGGATGACACAGGTGTTGACGAGACAGGTTGGTGTCAGTTAGTAGAGAGAGAGTGAGAGAGAGAGAGTGTGAATGAGTGTGTGCGTGTGTGTGTGCATGTGTGTGTGTGTGTGTGAACAGATTTGTACCATACATTTCTGGTTCAAAGATGAAGATGTGTGTGTGTGTGTGTGTGCATGCATGCATGCATGCATGCATTTGTGTGTGTGAGAGAACAGATTTGTAATGACATCCCGAGATGATTCCTAATCCTAGTGTTATGAACAGCATTATTGAAAGTCAAGTTCAAGGGGGGGAGGGGGGAAGGGACACTGGAGGGGGGGGGGGTTGTACTGTGAAGAGGGAGATGGGGACAAGGAGCTGAAGGGGAGGGAGAAGCGGGAGGGGGGAGGGGGTGTTAGATGCATGCTGGCAGTTGTACGCCTCAGCATGCAGGTTTCAAGATCTTTGGGGGTGGGTGGGCGTGGGGGGGGGTGGGGCTGGCTTCCTGGCGGAGTTTCAAGATCTTTTGGGGGGCGTGGGGTGGGTGGGGCTGGCTTCCTGGCGGAGTTTCAAGATCTTTTGGGGGGCGTGGGGTGGGTGGGGCTGGCTTCCTGGCGGAGTTTCAAGATCTTTTGGGGGGCGTGGGGTGGGTGGGGCTGGCTTCCTGGCGGAGTTTCAAGATCTTTTTGGGGGGCGTGGGGTGGGTGGGGCTGGCTTCCTGGCGGAGTTTCAAGATCTTTTGGGGTGGGCGTGGGGTGGGTTGGGCTGGCTTCCTGGCGGAGTTTCAAGATCTTTTGGGGTGGGCGTGGGGTGGGTGGGGCTGGCTTCCTGGCGGAGTTTCAAGATCTTTTGGGGGGGGCGTGGGGTGGGTGGGGCTGGCTTCCTGGCGGAGTTGATCACCATTCTGCTACAACTAATGTCAGTCCATGCTTTTTCCTCAGGTCGCCAGGGCGTGCGCAGCAGAGAGAACGGAGACCACGAGTCACGGGCGGAGAGTGAGAGGGAAAGCCCGTCAGACGCAGAGCGCTAAGACGTCCGTGCCGGAGGCGTTGGAGAGAACGAAGACGGGACCCCCCCTCACCACTGCCTCTTCTTCAGGGGAAAGAAGAAGTTGTGTCGTAAGTCAGCATAAGCGTTCGACTTTTCTTCCGTCGCAGGTTGGAATTTCTGTCTGGTACTGCGTGCTTTGTGAGATCCAAATATTCATCATGACTAGCGCAACGCCTAGTAACGGTAACGCCTAGTAACGGTAACGCCTAGTAACGGTAACGGCAAGTACTGGTAACGCTGAGTACAGCAAATTTGAAGCGATTCGGTTAAGAAACGGCGGAGTCGTATAGCGCGCGTGTTTCTGAACCGATTCGCTTCTGGTTTGGTACACGGATAGTCACGGTCCCCAGTCATGTTCCTGCGAAATTCGAAGGGAATCGGTACAGAAACACTGGAGAAACGGGCGTCGAAATGCCGGCGGATGCGCGTTTCGCGCATTTGCCGAACCGCGCAAATGACACGGCCGCCTCGGTTGCCGTTGCCATCGCCCCGTAAGGGCTCACAGCAAATTTGAAGCGATTCGGTCAAAAAACGGCGGAGTTATAAGGCCCGTTTCGTGTTTCAGACACACACACACACACACACACACACACACACACACACACACACACACACACGGACACTTGGCTTATTACTATATGATGATGAGGAATGTTCTGAAATGCTGTATATTTCTGACTTTGATGGACGAAAATGGTGTTTTACGTCCTCTTGGTCTGAATCAGACACATATGGGACATTTGTAAATACAAATATGGTGGGAACAATACTGGAGGCAATGCCTGGAGGCAGTACGAAACCAGTAAAGTCCCGATTTTAAAAAATTAATACAGATACATGTAGGTGTAGCGGTAACCACGCCTCGGTTAAACCTCATCGGCTATGGCTCCGCTACAACTTTCTCTATTATATACTATTGTACGCTATAGCGTACATGACGCGCACAAACGTTCCATACTAGGCGGGTTTGCATCATTACATGAAAAATATTAAAAAAAATAATGCTTAACCGCACAGTTTTGAAAATTTGCGGTATTGTTTATAATAATAAAAGCTAGCATATGTTATAATTCCAAAGTAAAATTTTTATTATTAGCAGATTTAAAAAAAAGAAGACGAAGAGAGGGGTAGTGACTCGTTTTCATTCATTGCGGTACTAAAAATAGACAGAAAGTGATTTCGTTGGTTGAAAACTATTAAGGGACCGTAGAGGAACACTTCTATACCAGTTTGGGTTGCCAGGCTTCGCGGGGTTGTGAATTGTGAATGGTTAAAACGCTATGTACGCTATAGCGTGCATTAGTATTGAACGGTTGTAAAGGGAAGCAATCGGCCAGTAAAGAGTGAGTTAAGGTGATGTGTAAGCCGCTACTTTTTTCCTTAACCCCTTGACTGCCAGAGAAAACTAAAGAAAAAAATCATTGGGCAAATCATGACATGAAAAAGATAACTGGTAGAGCCAGTCTGGCAAAATGGTCTGGGGATATTACTCTCTTGACTGTGTTAGAGCGAAAGCCAGCTTATCAGGGTTATTCCTCTTCATCTGATCACATCATCAGTGATGTCACCAGGACCTGTATTCACGTTGAGATAGCATGAGACTTAGCATCATGCTAACTTAGAAGCTCTTCCAAAAGTCGTATTATATCCTATTGGGCATTGGAAGAGCTTCTAAGTTAGCATGATGCTAAGTCTCATGCTATCTCAACATGAATACAGGCCCAGGTCAGTACGTGATACGTTGGTGGCAGTCAAGGGGTTAACTTTGGCCCATGCGGCTTATATACTGATGCGGTTTGTCTGTGGATTTTTCCAAATTTCATATTTACCAGTGTTATGGAATCTGTTTCCAGCCACAACCTCCAGCCTGTGTTTCAGCCTAATTGTAGCTCACAACTGGTGTTGACGCTTAACAGATTAATAAAAAGTGTTTCAGAGCATTAAATACCAGTGTTCCCCATGCTTCCAAATTTTTAAGGGTCATCATGACCCTTTGCCCCCCAATTTTAAGGGTCACTAGCAATCGCCCCGTGGCAGTTAATTCCTGTGGCAGTTTTAACCCCATGGCAGTATTGAACAATACTGGAGGCAATGCTCGGAGGCAGTGCTAAACCAGTAAAGTCCGGATTTTTTAATAATACAGATACGTGTAGTGTCATCCCCTTGTAATCTCCACTGCCCCCCCCACGCCGGAGATACGGGCGCCGAGAGGCCGGCAGATGCGCGTTTCGCGCATTTGCGAAACCGCGCAAATGACACGGCCGCCTCGGTTGCCGTTGCCATCGCCCCGTTAGGGCTCACAGCAAATTTGAAGCGATTCGGTCGAAAAACGGTTTCACACACACACACACACACACACACACACACACACACACACACACACACACACACACACAGACGGACAGTTGGCTTTTTACTATATGATTTGAACATTTTTGAGGGTCAAAATAAAAACCTCACTTAAAACTTCAGAGCGTTTGGAAGAACTTCGCGTTGAAGTTTTCGCAATCCAGCGAAGCAGCGCCATTTTTTTGCTTCCAAGAAATGCGCGGGCTAGGCTTGGCAGCAGTGCACGTGTGAGCAGCATGGGTGGTGAGAAACAAAGGGAAATTACTCTGTGGTTCATGATGGTTTTTGTCGTCTGCTTCAAGCATGGTATAGTAGTGAAAGAATAGGCCCAGTATATTTTGTTGATCGTTTTCCGCACGCCGAAATGGCTTCGACATTCTGATCGCGGCGAACACGTTTGAGGAAGCAATCGGCTGAGAGAAAAACTGTACGTTACAATGACGTATTTTTACAGAAGCACCCTAAAATCCTATGTTATCCCCCCCCCCTTCCTACAGTTCTCTAACACACACTTTATAACCTGCCACACCTAAACCCTTTCGCCGCCAATGTCACATTTATGCACCACAATGGTTTAACACCCATGTCACTGAAAGGCATCAAATCAGGGCCTGGTATCCAAAGACCCTATCTTCTTATCTTTGGGAGGTAAGGATTGGGCTAATGTTAACCCTTTCACCGCTAGCCATTTTTTGATCCAAAAAAATACCATTAACCCTTTCACCGCCAATGTCGCATTTTAGCACCACAATGATTTAACACCCATGTCACTCAAAAGCATCAAATCAGGGCCTGTTATCCAAAGACCCTATTTTCTTAATTTTGGGAGGTATGCCTAATGTTATATATGTCACAGATGAATTCGCGACATTGCAGAAATATTTTTTTCTCTACCTCGTTAAGTTTAAATTTAATGGTATTTGAAACTTGAACCTTTGTACGTAATTTGCGTACAGATCTGCGTAATCGGGAACACTGAATACTCATGCTGTAGTAGCATATTTTCTTTTATTGTGTTGGTTTCAGCACAGCTGTTGATTTTTTATGGTGGGGTAGGCAAAATCTCCTGCTTTTTTTATTTAAAACTTTGTCAACTCTTTTGTTTGAGTCGTTTTCTCTGGGGCTTATAATAAACTGCTGCGGCTTGTGCGTTAACAGATACTTAATATTCTGTAAATTAACCCGTTGACTGCGTAGGACGAATCCGCTCGTCCTAGAGCAAGCGTTTTCAGCTTGACTGACAATGCTGATGACGAGTCCGTTCATCCCCGTCACATGCGTTTATATAGGCAATGTTAAAGGGCCAGCATCGCGGTGTTGGAGAAAACAAATTGTACAGCTGAAAAGTAGAGTTGTTTCCCTTTCGTTTGATACCTACTATGGGATACCTTGCCGCAAATGTGCGCGCATGCACGACCCGTTTTCATCAAGTTTGAGCGAAGTAGACCACTGAGTTTGACCAAGGAGACTAGAATACTGGTTTGACAAAGTAGGATGGCATCAAAAAAGTGGTTTAATGCTAATGAAGTTTTGACAACTCTGCAAGATATCGACTCTGTTGACGAAGATTTTGATCCAGATAACATTGAGCATGAATCGAGTGTTGATGGTGGTGATTTTGATTGTGCTGATAGCCCAGCACTGGGGGATTGACTTCCAGCATAGCAGTCTCAGCAGTCGAGGGGTTAAGAGGATGTGGCTTGTATATATATACAGGTGCGTCTTATAGTCCAGTTTTTACAAAAATCTGAATTTTGTGTGAAGTTTTTTGGATTGCCCCTTATACGTTATTGTCAGAAAAATATGGTACAGGTATGTGCTCTAACACTTTGGCATATGTTTTCGTTCAGCTGATTCGCCAGCTTCCCATTGAGCCATCACCGATTCTCGCTCTAGAATTATTGTTTCAGGCATGGGAATTGTCCGCGAATTCGCGGATTTCCGCAAATTTTTGTGTGAAATTGTTACTAAATACTTCGTTTTTGTTACTAAATACTTCAATTGGGGGGCTTTTCAGAGTTTTTTGTCTCTGACAATTCCCATGCCTGTGTTTGGATTTGGGTTTTTCCAACACCCAAGGATTGTGCAATGGATCGGCAGCTTTCCCCTTTGTCACTTCTTTCTATAACTTTTGATTCCATCTTCAAGAGTAAGAGTTTTCCTTTTCTTCTCTGACATTGTGATCGTGAGAGAGGAAGCTGTCTGCTACACGCATGCGCATTGAGCTGCTTTTCACTAGGGGAGATAACTAGCCACGCAAAATGATGGAAACTGCACGGCTGTGCTCGTTGAGCGAAGGTTCAGCGACAAAATCTGACTGGCTTTCTTCCCCGTTGTCTTCCACGATTTTTGTGGGTTCGATTTTTGTGACATGGTCGTAGAAATCGGAAAGCAAGAGGTCGTTAATCGGGATTTGGAGGTGGTCGCTGATGAGAAGACCCTCATATAGTGAAACCGATCGGTCACTGAAAGTCGGGTCGGAAAGTGGAGGCGGTCGCTGAATAGAAGGTTGTATGAGGGAGGGAGTACTTATTGTACCAGAAGCTTGCCATGGCCAAAGACAACCCCCCGCATAACTATGCAGAACATAGCAACATTTGGATGTAGCCTTGGTGTTCTAGCTTATGCATGGATGCAGCCTTGCCTCGGATGTGAGGCGGTGCCTGTTTTTCAAAATTTGAAAACCAGGAGGCGCCTGTTTTTCAAAATTTTGACCACCCCAAAAAATTTGATTCAAAGTTCAAGGGGGAAAAAGTGTTGAATTCTCACTTTACAAGCCTGGAATAAGCTTCAAATTGAGTATGATTTTGCTTTCTCTTCAGCTTCAGGGGGGCAACGCCTCCCTGACCCCGCCCCTGTACCATGCCAGGGGCCTGGGCGGCCCCTGGACCCCTGCCTTGCCTGTTTTGGGATTTTCTCCTGTTGCACCCACGCTTATGTTAATTAGTCTGACACAGCCTTTTAAAGCCAAGGCGGTGATTATTATTAATATTATTGTTTTCATTAACAGTCTATTTTTATTTTAAAATTTGTTTTCTGTGTCAGCAGTTGGAGGAAACGCTCACGCCACCAGCAGCCAAAGAAATGAAGGCAGATGGTATGACCGCTAGGAAACGTTGGCGCGTGTGGTGCCCAGACGTGCGTGGGGAAGCCTGCGGTAAATGGCGGGACATTGGGCGCTCACAGGGCCTCGCCACGGACACAGAAATCGCTGTCTTCCTCATGCAGCAGTAAGATAAATCATTCTTCCTTCTTTCTTTCCCTTTTCTTCGTCTTCTTTGCTGTGCGTGGCCGCTTTCAGTGTTTTTCTTTGACCAGGACTAAGAGCTATGCCTCGAAACGTCGGTGTTTGTCATTGTGTTTTTGTTTTTATCTGGATTTCTTGAACAACAATTTTATTTCTCAATTTTTATTTCTCAATTTCAATATTAGGTACTTTATAGTCACAGAGGCGTCTCTGTGAAATTCGGGTTGCTCCCACCTGGAGAGCGCGTCACAGCCAGAGGCGCGACACCCAATTTTAAAAATATTTTTGCATGTGATTTTTGTGTGACTGATGAGGAAGGAAGGGGGGGTGGGGGTGGTGGTAAATTTTGACCAAATGACAACTTTTCGTTGCCACTGGGTTTAACGTATGCTAAGTGCATGGGCACACAGGACCTCGGTTTATCATCTCACCCGAAAGACTCCACGTTCAGACCATAAGGCCTAGTGCAAAGTGAGAGGAAAAATCCCCTGTTCCCAGGTTCAAACTCAAGTTTACTTGACACGAGGCACAAGGCGCTACCACTGTGCCACTCTACACATTGTCAGGGCTTCTGAAAAACGTAACAGATTGTGCGTATTTACACACTAGAGCTCTCAAATCAGCCCCAAGAATCTGAAACTGTGTGTAAAGATTTACCCTTTAAAATCTCATTTAGCGGGGTGAGATGACGCATTAAAATGATGACGCGTGCATGAACACAGCCGCTACTTATCAGTAGGTTAATGACGTTCTTCGTATTTCAATTGTTTGCTAAGGCCTTTCTGCCACAAGCTGTTTAGGCTAGATATAAATAAGATCCTACTGGATCGCGCAGAAAGCCCAAATCATTGAAAGCTCAATACGCATGGGGCAGAGCTGATTCTAGAGCGCGGGATTGGTACAATCCCCCGAAAATCTGTTCCTTCCCGCGATAATCGAGTCTTAATGTGGGCCGACTCCCGCACATTTGCAGAACTGCCCGCTATTTTCACCGATCGCTGCGGGCATGGCGTTCGCCGTCTGCAAAACCTGTTGTCTAGGCTACACAAACTGATCAGCCAATCAATCGCGTTCATCTCATTCATCTTGAATACCGACGAGAACTTGCGAGAGTTTAAGCCGCCATATTGGATTTCTTCCAAAATGAAGCGCGTAGCCACGCTCCTTGACTTTGACTTTCGTGGAGGCAAAGTTAAAAAAAAAGCAGTCTGTGCCACATGATGAGTCAGAGTGTGGAGAAGAGCTTGAAGAAACGGCGACTACATCCAGAATGGCTGAAGAAGTGGCCATGGCTGTATCCAGTGGACCTGCCACCAATCCCCCCTTTTTTCATTCTTAGGGGGGGACCTGCCCCCCTTTTTTCAATCATAGGGGGGGAATGCCCCCCCTTTTTCAAAATCCTAGAATCAGCTCTGATGGGGGGGGGGGGGGGGGGGGAGCAGGGGATGGAGCTTCTTTCATGCTCTCACCTTTACCCTGGGGGTGAAAGTTCCCATTCAAATTCTAAACAGGGGGTGAGCGTACTCCTTAGCCCAATGACTCCCAACCATTCGAACCGGGAATCGATCCCAGTTCCCGAGAGATGGGAATTAACTCCGAACGTCACACCAAATCTTTTCATTAAAAAAATCACCCAGAATAAAGTCTAACTCACATTTCATTTCTGAAAGATGCATATTGAATAGCAATGATGATATTATTATTCCAAAGCTAACACACTGTCACACAACAAACCATGAATTGGAATTAAAAAAAATCCGTAATGGCGCTCCGAGCATCGCGCCGAGTCAATACTGCGCACGTCACGCGGAAAGAAGAAAATAATTTGGGGTCACTTCGAAAAATCCGTTCAAAAAGACTAGTGGGTGCTTTCCCTTGCTGTAAGAACCAAAAACGGACCACTGAGAGTCAGGAACAGGAAGAACTAACTTAGTATATTGCATTGTGGGTAGGGAGAAAGTGAAAGTGAACGTACTAGACCTGGCGTTCAGCGGGCGCAATCGGCGCATGCGGGCTGCATGGGTTGACAAAATTCGGGCACATTTGGCGTTTGTGTCCTAGAGAGGGTTAAGAGAGGAAAAGATGAGAAGCCCTGAATGTTCAGTTTAATACTGAAAAGGTAAATAGTGTTGTAATTCTAGGGGTGCTAATATTCTGGCAGGCGACGTAAATCCGGATTTTGGAGTGCCGTATCTTGTGGCTTCCGTCTTTTCGTTGCGCTAAAGCGTGTGGCTTCTGTTTTTTGGAGTGCTGAAACTTGTGACTTCCGATTTTTCGGAGTGCCAGAACTTGTGGCTTCTGGTGTTAGGAGTGCTGAAACTTGAGCCTTCCACAGTTCCAGTTTTTGGAGGTCTGAAAATTGTGGCTTCCAGTTTTGGGAGTGCTGAAGCTTGTGACTTCCACTTTTTGGAGTGCTGAAACTTGTGAATTCCACTTTTTTGGAGTGCTGAAACTCGTGGCTTATGGTGTTTTGGAGTGCTGAATCTTGTGACTTCTAGTTTTTGGAGTGCTGAAAATTGTGGCTTCTGGTGTTTGGGAGTGCCAGAACTTGTGGCTTCCGGTGTTTGGAGTGCTGAAACTTGAGGCTTCCAGTTTTTGGAGTGCTGAAACTTGAGGTTTCCAGTTTTGGGTGTGCTAACTTATGACTTCCAGTGTTTGGAGTGCTGAAAATCGTGGCTTCCAGTTTTTGGAGTGCTAAAACTCATGACTTCCAGTTTTTGGAGTGCTGAAACTTGTGGCTTCCGGTGTTTGGAGTTGAATAAATAGCTGTAAAATAAAATTGGACACAAATTCCCTGGAGGAGAGACTTTAGGAAAACGTCATTGCGAGTTTCATCATTAGCAATGACATAATTTTGAGCTCAAGTTGACAAGTTGGGTAGTTTCGACGTACTAAAATGTGTGGTCCTCCCCCCTCCCTCACCACCTTGATCCTCATCAAAATCCTGATCAAATTTTGATCCGTGTTTTAATTAATCAATGTTTATCTTTTGCGAAGCCGATTATATCGCAGTCCTTTTTTTTCAATCAGTTTTTAACGTTTTATTTTTTTTAGCAATTTTGTTTCGCAGGTACGAGAACGCACTCTCATCGGGCCCGCAGGCGGCAGCACCGGCGAAACCAACCTGCGTCACATGCCACACCCTTTTGCCCTTGACCTGCGCGGCCTGTCGGATAAAGTCTCACACCTCAGCTGCAGCAGAAAACGCCCAAAACACCAACCCCACGTTCCCGTTCCCCAACGCTGCTTCTCTAAACCTGGAAGTCAAAGTTGAGACGGAGCCCATTGACCTTTCGCCTTTTGACCCTTCGCCTCTCGCCCCTCGACGCCACGGTCTTCGTGTTCGGGAGGAGAGCACCACTGAGACTTTGCTGGAAAGGTCCAAGCGAGAGAATATGGAGGAGGAGGAGGAGGAGGAGGAGGAGGAGGAAGAAGAAGAAGAAAAGAGAAGACTGAAGAAGAAGAAGAGGAAGAAGAAGAAGAGGCAGTTGCGGTGTTCTTCGAAGCAGATTATGAAGTGAAGCGTGAGAAAGTAGCAGAAGCAGAAGGAGATGGAGAGAAGCCTGCAGTTGTCCGGCGGAAGAGAGTGAGTGGAAAGTTTGCCATTTTGTTGTTGTTGTGTGAAGCTTTTGGTGTGTGAAGGGCTGTCATTCATTTACCTTTTGTTTGTTTGTGGCTCAAGCCACAAACCTATAACTCACTTGGTCGGTCGGTCGGTCGGTCCAAAATTGTCGCACTTCAAATCGAGGCGACGACGATGAAAATGGTGTTTTACGTCCTCTTGGTCTTAATCAGACACATATGGGACATTTGTAAATACAAATATGGTGGGAACAATACTGGAGGCAATGCCCGGAGGCAGTACGAAACCAGTAAAGTCCCGATTTTTTATTAATACAGATAGGTGTAGCGGTAACCACGCCTCGGTTAAACCTCATCGGCTATGGCAGCGCTACAAGTATTTGTCTAGTGATAAAATTATATAAAATCGAGGCTGCACTTCAAATTGAGGCTGCTCTTTAAAATGATGTATTTTTAAAGCGTACAAAATAATAAACATACGTAATACAGACACTACAACAGACACGACGAGTATGCGGTGCTTCTTTCGATGAGTATAAGTAGGATACATAGTTTTAAATGTTTTCCAAAAGGTATAAAAAGTTACGAAATGTTGCAGAGATAACATTCTGGTTTACAGATTAAAATTATTGAAAAGCCAGGGGAAGCGACTCATGATTGGAGTGGTAAAAATAGACCGCGTGCAACAAACTATTGCGATTCCGCGCTTTTTTTGTTTGTGACACAAGCCACAAACCTAAAGCTCACTTTGTCGGTCTGTCGGTAGGTCCAAAATTGTCGCACTTCAAATCGAGGCTGCACTTCAAATTGAGGCTGCTCTTTAAAATGATGTTTCGTTTTCAATTGTCGCATGCCACAAACGATTGCGAATCCGCGCTTGGTTTTTTTTTAAGCCTTTCACCGCCAGCTATTTTTCAGAAAAAAATATCATTAAACATAACTGGGTATAGAAAAAGAGTATAGTATCCGCTATATTGAGAGTTCCTCTGTGTCATGTTAACCCTTTCATCGCCAATGTCGCATTTTAGCACCACAATGGTTTAACCCTTTCGCCGCCAGCCATTTTTCAGCAAAACATTTCCATTAAACTTGGGTAGAGAAAATAATCTGTCTGTAATATTGGGGATTCTTCTGTTACATATTTAAAGTAAGGCCTATCCTTACCTCCCAAAATTAAGAGAATAGGGTCTTTGGATAACAGACCCTGATTCGATGCCTTTTAGTGACATGGGTGTTAAATCATTGTGGTACAAAAATGCGACGTTGGCGGTGAAAGGGTTAACACCTCATGTCACTAAAAGGCATCAAATCAGGACTTGTTATCCAAAGACCCTGTTTTCTTCATTTTGGGAGGTAAGGATATGCCTAATGTTATACATGTTACAGAGGAATTCGCAATATTGCAGATATTTTATTTTCTCTACCCAGTTAAGTTTAATGGTATTTTTTGGCTCAAAAAGGGTTAACATTAGCCCAATCCTTACTTCCCAAAGTTAAGAAAATATGGTCTTCAGATAACAGGCCCTGATTTGATGCCTTTCAGTGACATAATAATAAATAATAATAAACGGATATTTATATAGCGCTTTTTATCGAGCACAAAGCGCTTTACAATCAGTATTGAAACACTCACACACGCACACACACGCAAAACAGACACACACGCACGTACGTGCACGCACAAGCGTGAACGCGTTCTTGCACACAGACATACACACACATACCCACACACATTTCATCAAACACATAGAAAACACATTCTCACTGAAACGCACACAAACTTACTCAAGCATACACTTGTACAAACACGCGCACACGCACGCACACACATACACACACGCGCACTCACATACACAAAGCACTCACGTGTACTCACACTCACAGACACATACTCACACACACTCCTCCCCCCCCCCCCCCCCTAGCCGAACACAATCTCTCCTGCGCACGCATACACTCATACACATGCAAGCAGATATACCCACACAGAACACACACAACACACTCACACACCTGCTTGGAAGTGCGGCCGTGGGCGCACGCACACTCACATTCGCGCACACGCTCACAAATTACATACATACACATACACACATACATGCACACAAATTACATACATACAAACATACGGACATACATCGCACAATCACACACACACACACACGCACACGCACACACACACACACATCGCACAATCACACACACACACACACACACGCACACGTGCACATGGAGATGGGGGTGTTATTGGAAAGACTGCCAAACAGATGGGTTTTCAGGTTTGTTTTGAACGATGCTAAAGATTGACTATGTCTGACAGCAGAAGGCAATGAATTCCAGAGTTTGACTGCTGATGATGTAAAAGCTCTACCGCCGTGCCTATCACGTTTAAATTTTTGTATTCGAAAGATCCTATTGTCATTTGCTGAGCGGAGAGATCGAGATGGAACGTAAATTTCAAGAAGCTCAGAGAGGTATTGCGGTGCTGTTCCCGATATGATATGATAGCAGAGACAGGCAGCTTTGTAGTTTATTCTTTGTTGAACGGGTAGCCAATGTAACTCTTTAAGTAGAGGTGATGTGTGTTGAAGACGCTTGGCTTTGAAGACCATTCTAGCAGCAGAGTTTTGAAGTTGTTGTAAGGGTTTGAGAAGCGCCTGTGGGCAACCAAGTAGAAGGGAGTTGCAGTAATCTAATCTAGACAAAATGTATGAACTGACTAGCGTTTTGGTTGCCTCGGTCGTGAGAAAGGGGCGTATAGAGCTGATTCGCCTGAGTTTGATGTATGCAGCCTGGCAGATCTTAGTGATATGATGTTGCATGGAAAGGTCTTCATCCAAGAAAGCACCAAGGTTGCGAATATGTTCAGAAAAATGGATGTTGGAATATCCAAGGGCAATGGTGGAGGGCAGAGAGCTAGAGTCAACAGATGGGGGAAGCACTGCCACTCTAAGTGCTTCAGTCTTGTCATCATTGGGTGTTAAACCATTGTGGTGCATAAATGCGACATTGGCGGCGAAAGGGTTAAACCATTGTGGTGCATAAATGCGACATTGGCGGTGAAAGGGTTAAACCATTGTGGTGCATAAATGCGACATTGGCGGCGAAAGGGTTAAACCATTGTGGTGCATAAATGCGACATTGGCGGCGAAAGGGTTAAACCATTGTGGTGCATAAATGCGACATTGGCGGTGAAAGGGTTAAACCATTGTGGTGCATAAATGCGACATTGGCGGCGAAAGGGTTAAACCATTGTGGTGCATAAATGCGACATTGGCGGTGAAAGGGTTAAACCATTGTGGTGCATAAATGCGACATTGGCGGCGAAAGGGTTAAAACCATTGTGGTGCATAAATGCGACATTGGCGGCGAAAGGGTTAAACCATTGTGGTGCATAAATGCGACATTGGCGGTGAAAGGGTTAAACCATTGTGGTGCATAAATGCGACATTGGCGGCGAAAGGGTTAAACCATTGTGGTGCATAAATGCGACATTGGCGGCGAAAGGGTTAAACCATTGTGGTGCATAAACGCGACATTGGCGGTGAAAGGGTTAAACCATTGTGGTGCATAAATGCGACATTGGCGGCGAAAGGGTGTTAAACCATTGTGGTGCATAAATGCGACATTGGCGGTGAAAGGGTGTTAAACCATTGTGGTGCATAAATGCGACATTGGCGGTGAAAGGGTTAAACCATTGTGGTGCATAAATGCGACGTTGGCGGCGAAAGGGTTAAACCATTGTGGTGCATAAATGCGACATTGGCGGCGAAAGGGTTAAACCATTGTGGTGCATAAATGCGACATTGGCGGCGAAAGGGTTAAACCATTGTGGTGCATAAATGCGACATTGGCGGCGAAAGGGTTAAACCATTGTGGTGCATAAATGCGACATTGGCGGTGAAAGGGTTAAACCATTGTGGTGCATAAATGCGACATTGGCGGCGAAAGGGTTAAACCATTGTGGTGCATAAATGCGACATTGGCGGTGAAAGGGTTAAAACCATTGTGGTGCATAAATGCGACATTGGCGGCGAAAGGGTTAAACCATTGTGGTGCATAAATGCGACATTGGCGGCGAAAGGGTTAAACCATTGTGGTGCATAAATGCGACATTGGCGGCGAAAGGGTTAAACCATTGTGGTGCATAAATGCGACATTGGCGGCGAAAGGGTTAAACCATTGTGGTGCATAAATGCGACATTGGCGGTGAAAGGGTTAAACCATTGTGGTGCATAAATGCGACATTGGCGGCGAAAGGGTTAAACCATTGTGGTGCATAAATGCGACATTGGCGGCGAAAGGGTTAAACCATTGTGGTGCATAAATGCGACATTGGCGGCGAAAGGGTTAAACCATTGTGGTGCATAAATGCGACGTTGGCGGCGAATGGGTTAAGGTGAGGCAGGTTATAAAGTGTGTGTTAGAGAACTGTAGGAAGGGGGGGGGGGGGGGGGATAACATAGGATTTTAGGGTGCTTCTGTAAAAATACTTTTAACCCTTTCACCACCAAAATCGCATTTTAGCACCACACTGGTTTAACACCTATGTCACTAAAAGGCATCAAATTGGGGTCTATTATCCAAAGACCCTATTGTCTTAGTTTTGGGAAGTAAGGAGAGACCTTATTTTATGTATATGTCACAGAACAATCCCCAATACTGCATATGGATTTTGTTCTCTACCCAGGTAAATTAAAATGGAAATTTTTGGCTGAAATATGGCTGGCGGTGAAAGGGTTAATGCACGTGTTACTTTTTATTTGTTGTTATTTATAATTAATTTTTGTCCTTTCTCGTTTATCACGTGTGTGGCTGGTGACTGCAACCCAAACTATCCCCTGTGCGAGGGAGATGGTGTTGTACGTCCTCTCGGTCATAGACACATATGGGACATTTGTAAATACAAAGATGGTGGGAACAACACTGGAGGTAATGCCCAGAGACAGCGCAACACCAGTAAAGTCCCGATTTTTTTTAGCAATTCAGATATGTGAAGCAGTAACCACGCCTCGGTTAAACCTCACCGGCTATGGTACCGCCACAAGTACAGAATTTAAGTTGAGTTGAGGTGTACTATGTAAATCACTGGCGCTTTGCTCCAAGTGTGGCTTTGAATTTGTTTCATCGCTGGTGGAATTAACGTCAAATTTGGGCCAGCGTTAAAAGTGAGAGTCGAGCGAATGTACCTGTATGATAAGCGCACGGGTGCAACTTTTCCTGGTATGATTTCCTGTTTTTGAACTTTACCAGAAAGGGAAGTTCTTTGTGTCTACTGTGTTTTTCAAACACTTTAACCATTACCGGATCATGCTTTTGACTACACAGACACGATGGCGAGGGTCTTCCACGACCCCCTACTCAGCAAAGAGCGAATTCCTAGGTGTTTATCCTTGTCCGGATGGCGGGGGTCTCCCATGACCCCTACTTGTCAATGAGTCACCATGTGTTTATCCCTGTTCGGATGGTGGGGGTCTCCCACGACCCCTACTCAATGCACTGCAGTGCTCTTTAAAGTAGGGGTCGTGGGAGACCCCCGTCATCCGGACAGGTATATCAAAATGACGCGTCATATTACGTCATTTAAATTTTATGCACATTAATGAAATTTAACACACTTAAAGCCATTTACGTTTTTGACAAAGTCATGAAATTTCATGAAGATTGCTTAAATAGTTTTAGAGATAAAACATGTTTTGTGTGTCAAGGGGTCGTGGGCGACCCCAGAAGTCCGGTAAAGGTTAAAATAAGCATTTGTATAAATTGTGGAAAAAGCAAACTAAAATACCTTCATAAATCAAGTTTTGCTTCAGCTGCGGGGGGACATTACCCCTGGACCCCGGCCTTTCAG